>CAUYUJ010000037.1:470844-671342 GCA_963575745.1 Prorocentrum cordatum | reverse complement strand
GATAGACGGGACACCAGGGTGGCCTTGAGTCTGTGGGGTCGACCTGCTTATCGAGACCGATCCCTCTCATTCTCTCTTTCTCTGTCTATGTTTGACTGTCTTTCTGTATGTCATTCGCGTGGCCCTCTTGGCAGCCCCTTGGGGCTTCCAGGTGAGGTTTTGAGAGCCTTTGGTTCCGTCTTGGGCGGTCGGGATCCCGACAGAAGGGGAAGAGGAGCACCTGTCAAACACCTTGGGAACATTACAGATTTGGGCTTCTTTCAGCTCGCTGGAGGAACTTTGGAACGCTCTTAGGGAGGTCTCGGGGTCTCGGGGCGTCTCCTGCGGCATCCGGAGGCTATCGTGAAGGATTCTGGAGCACCCTGGAGCTGTTTCGGAGCTTCGTACCTTCTCTGTCTGTGGTTCCTCCGGGGGCTCTTTTGGGGCCCCCTTGGGCCGTCTTGGGTTGCTCTACCTGGGCCCTCGTGGGCAGTCGCGGGCTCTCTTGGCAGCCGCTTGAATCTCCCAGGGGCGGTCTTGGAAGCCTTTTGGGCCGTTTTGGGCGGCCGGGGCAGGAAACGCGAGAAGCTCAAAATCCTTCACAAGCCAGGTGAAACTCAATCGTTAGTCCCCTTTTCGGCGCTCTGGAGGAGCCTCTTGTGGACATCCTAGGGGTTCAGGGGCGCCCCTGGAGCGTCTGGATATCTTGGGCCGTCTTGGAGCGCTCTTGGGGCATGTTGGGAGCCTCCTGCGCCGTCTGGAGGCTCTTCTCGGGTTCCCTTTGGCCGTCTTGGGTGACTCCTACAGTCAACCAGTATAGCAAAGATGCGCGATAAGGATGCAAGGGTCTTGGCCGCCAATTGTGAAGTCTTTCGAGCAGCGCGCGGCCAACGAAAGTCGCCAAGGATGGACCGAGGAGGCAAGGATGCAAGGGTACCCTTGAGAAGGTTGCCCATCCTTACTATGCGAGTTGACCGTCGCCCGTCTCTTGGCCCTCGTGGGCAGTCGTGGGGTGGTCTTGGGAGCCTGTTGGACCGTCTTGGACGGACGGGAAGCAGAAAAGTGAAACGCACAAATCCCACCAGCCCTCTGGGCTTAGGTGGTATAACGCGTTTTGTTTCTTTTCTCTTCCACTGAAGCCCCTCCCCCCCGTTCCCTCCCCTGGGCCTGGACGGGGCGCGCCGCGAGGCGTTAGAGCGTCCAAGATGGCCCAAGATTGCTCCAAGAGGCGTTCAAAGGCGCAAGATGGCCTCCAAGATGGCCCATGTTACTTCAAGATGGGTCAATATAGCCTCCGACATACCCCCAAGAGGCCCCAAGACAGCCCAAGACGGATCCAAGTGCCCTTCGAGCCCTCCACGGCGAATTCCAAGATCCCAAAACACTCCAAACCCAAGGGAAAATCAATGTTTTTGGCATTCTCGCCTTTCCGCTTCCGATGGGCTTTGGAAGCCTCAAGATGGCACCATGATGGCCCAAAAGGGCCCCAAGAGGGGCCCAAGAAGGCCGAAGACGGCCCCAAGATCGCCCAAGAGGCGCCCAAGAGCGCTCCAAGACGGCCCCAAGACGCCGTTTGAGAGCCTCCGGCGGGGGGGATCCGAATTAAGGCACCTCCTCTTTTTGAGACATGGGGCCCAAGATGGCCCCAAGAGGCCTCCCAGCCTTTCCCAAAGACCCTCCACCCCGCCCTTTTTGGCTCAAAATGGCTCCAAGAGAACCCTAGATAGCCCAAGATGGCCTTCAAACTGGCTTAAGATAGCCAAGCGTGGCTCAAGATAGCCTCCGACAGACCTCCAAGAGGCCTCAAGGCAGCCTCACGGTGGCCCAAGATAGCCGAGCATGGCTCAAGATGGCCTCCGACAGCCTCTAGCCGAGCATTGCTCAAGATAGCCTCCAAAGAGGCCCCAAGAAAACTGGCAATCAATTCTGGATGGGTTGGTGGGGATACTTTTTCGGTCGCGGCCGCGAGACGACGGTCAGGCGGAACTGGTGGGGATACTTTTTTTGATTGGCGGCTCCAAGGACAGATCCAAGAAGCGGGACGGACTTGGCTGGGGCACAGGGCGAAATAATTAGCTGCTGGGGCGCATAGGCCGCGGCAGCGGGTGCACGTGCCAGGGACAAAATGACCCTCATTGGGACGCTGGCGGCCCGAAACAGGGGAACGCAAACACCAAACTGAAAACGGACGGAAGGAGCAGTCGCACAAGTGGCGCCAAGCTCTGACCGTACCGAACAGCGCGCAAGGGCGTGGAGCACGCCGCGCTGTGGCGGCACGGAGTGGCTGAGGCCGCACCGTCCATGAAACGAGGAGGAGGCCAAGGAACAGGAGAGACACAGCGGGCGCAAGGGCAAGCGGCGGCAGGAGAAAGGGGGGAACAGATGGAGGCCTCACTCGCAGGGGCGCTGGTGGGG
This sequence comes from Prorocentrum cordatum, assembly GCA_963575745.1. Taxonomy (NCBI): domain Eukaryota; class Dinophyceae; order Prorocentrales; family Prorocentraceae; genus Prorocentrum; species Prorocentrum cordatum. Next base: position 668,948 of record CAUYUJ010000037.1, on the reverse strand, counting down.
ATACTTTTTTTTATTGTCGGCTTCAAGGACACATCCAAGAAGCGGGATGGTCTCGGCAGGGGCACAGGGCAAGATAATTGGTTACGACGGCGCATAGGCCGACGCAACAAGTGCACAAGCTTGTGGGGATATGCGAAGCGTCAAAAATTCTTCAAAAGCCGAAGGCAGATCAATGGTTTGTCCTTCATTCGGCGCTCTCGGGGAACACTTTGCATATCTTTCGGCCTCGAAAGACGCCACTTGAGCGTCTTGAAATCATTTTGGGCCGCGGTCTTGATGCATATTGGGGGCTCCTTGCCCCGTCCTGGGGTATCTTTTCGGGCCCCCTTCTGCCGTCTTGGGTGGCTCCCGACCCGTCCTTGGGCCCTCGTAGGCAGTGGAGGCACCCTCGTGGCAGCCTCTTGGAGCTCCCAGGGGCGGTCTTGGGAACCTGTTGGGACGTCTTGAGCAGTCGGGAAGCAGAAATAGCGAGAAGCTGCAAATCCGTAAACGAAAACGGTGGACAATCAATGATGTGTTCTTCTTGCATCGCTCTAGACGAGCTTCTTATGGACCGCGTGTCTGTATGAATGTATGTATACATGCATGGATGCATGTCTGTCCGTATGCATGCATGCATTGATGCACGCCTGCGAGTACGTACGTAACGAAGTATGTGTTTATTTAGCCAAGATGTCTACACTCTACACATGTATATGCATGCATGAATGTATGGTTATATGCATTTTGCAAATGCATGTGGCACACTATATAAATGTATATATATATATATATACATGTGGTTGCATGCATGCATGTATCTATACACATGTATGCATGAACGCATGCGTGTGTGTGTATATATATACACTAGAACCATCGCGCGCGCTTCGCGCGCGCTCAAGTTCTAGCTAGGCTGATTGGTCGAACTCTTAGAGCTTCCTCATGGGCTTCCGGGAGCCCAGGGCTGGAAATGTTCGTTCGGCCCCCGCCTGGACCGCTGGGCTCTTGGGGCCTCTTTCTGGCCTCCTGGATGCTGCTTGAGGCCGCTTGGGGGCCTCTTGGGAGCCTCTTAGGCTCTCTTGGGGGCCACTTCGGGCCTCCTCGGAGCATCCTGACCTGCTTCTTGAAGTCGTCATGGGACCTTCTTGGCATGTCTTCGAGGGCCTCTTAGAAAGAGTTTGAAGCCTTTTGGGTGCCGTCTTGGGGCCTCTTGGAGCCTGAGTTGGGCTTCTTGGGGGCCTCTTGGGGGCCTCTTGGGGCTTCCCGGGGGCCTCTTGGGGCCTGTTGGGGGGATCTTGGGGCGGAGAGCTTGATTTTCAGTTCGCGTTCCCTCTCTTGGGCCCCTCTTGGGGCCTTCTTGGGACTCTCTTACGCCGTCTTGGGCGGCTCTGGGGGTCGTCTCGGGGCTTTCTTGGGCCGTCTTGGGGGCCTCTTGGGGCCTCTTGAGGGCCTCTTGGTGCCTCTTGGGGGCTTCCCGGGGGCCTCTTGGGGCCTCTTGGAGGCATCTTGGGGCGGAGAGCTTGATTTTTCAGTTCGCGTTCCCTCTCTTGGGCCCCTCTTGGGGCCTTCTTGGGACTCTCTTGCGCCGTCTTGGGCGGCTCTGGGGCCGTCTCGGGGCTCTCTCGGGCCGTCTTGGGGCCCTTTTGGGGGCCTCTTGGGCCGTCTGGGAGCGGTTTGGGGAGCCTCTTGGGTGGTGCTTTAGCGCCGGAAACACGAAACAGCGAGAATGCAAAAAACATTGAAAAAACATGAAAATCAACGAGTTTGCCCTCTCGGGGCGCTCTTGGGCGCCATCTCAAAGGCCTCTTGCAGCGTCTTGGGGGCCTCCGGGGCAATTTAAAACGCATCGTGCGGCCTCTTGGGGGCCTCATGGGGCCTCTGGGGGCCTCTTGGGGCCTCTGGGGGCATCTTGGGGCAGAGAGCTTGATTTTTCAGTTCGCGTTCCCTCTCTTGGGCCCCTCTTGGGGCCTTCTTGGGACTCTCTTGCGCCGTCTTGGGCGGCTCTGGGGCCGTCTCGAGGCTCTCTCGGGCCGTCTTGGGGCCCTTTTGGGGGCCTCTTGGGCCGTCTGGGAGCGGTTTGGGGAGCCTCTTGGGTGGTGCTTTAGCGCCGGAAACACGAAACAGCGAGAATGCAAAAAACATTGAAAAAAACATGAAAATCAACGAGTTTGCCCTCTCGGGGCGCTCTTGGGCGCCATCTCAAAGGCCTCTTGCAGCGTCTTGGGGGCCTCTGGGGCAATTTAAAACGCATCGTGCGGCCTCTTGGGGGCCTCGTGGGGCCTCTTGGGGGCTTCCCGGGGGCCTCTTGGGGCCTGTTGGGGGCATCTTGGAGCGGAGAGCTTGATTTTTCAATTCGCGTTCCCTCTCTTGGGCCCCTCTTGGGGCCTTCTTGGGACTCTCTTGCGCCGTCTTGGGCGGCTCTGGGGCCGTCTCGGGGCTCTCTTGGGCCGTCTTGGGGCCCTCTTGGGGGCCTCTTGGGCCGTCTGGGAGCGGTTTGGGGAGCCTCTTGGGCGGTGCTTTAGCGCCGGAAACACAAGACAGCGAGAAACAACATTTCAAGAAACAGATGGAAATCAGCGATTTTGCCCTCTCTGGGCGCTCTTGGGCGGCATCCTAAAGGCCTCTTGGGGCATCTTGGGGGCCTCCAGGGCAATTTAAAATGCATCGTGCGGCCTCTTGGGGGCCTCATGGGGCCTCTGGGGCCTCTTGGGGCCTCTGGGGGCATCTTGGGGCAAAGAGCTTGTTTTTTCAGTTCGCGTTCCTTCTCTTGGGCCCCTCTTGGGGCCTTCTTGGGACCCTCTTGCGCCGTCTTGGGCGGCTCTGGGGCCGTCTCGGGGCTCTCTTGGGCCGTCTTGGGCCCTCTTGGCCTCTTGGGGCCTCTTGGGCCGTCTTGGAGGTTTTGGGAGCCTCTTGGGTGGTGCTTTAGTGCCCGAAACACGAAACAACGAGAATGCAAAAAAAACAGTTGAAAAAAACAACAATGGAAATCAACGAGTTTGCCCTCTCGGGGCGCTCTTGGGCGCCATCTGAAAGGCCTCTCGGGGCGTCTTGGGGGCCTCAGCTTAAAACGCATCGTGCGTCGCCAGAGGCCCCTGGATGGCGTCTTGGGGGTGTCTCGAGACCGCCTGGGGCCGCCGGGACTCCGGGGCCCACATGTGTGGTCGAGGTTCCGGCCCTCAGGGCTCTCAGGGCTCTCTCGGGGGTCCTCGTGGGGCCTTCTTGCGGCGTCTGGGTGGCCTCTTGGAGGCCTCTTGGGGCTTCTTCGGGGCCTCTTGGGGCCTCCCGGGCGCTTGTTTTGGCGGAAAGCTCGAATTGTCGGTTGGACTTCCCAATCTTGGGCTTCTCTTGGGCGCCTTTGGGGGCCCGTTTGGGCCGTCTTGGGCGCCTCTTGGGCCGTCCTGGGGCTCTTTTGGGCCGTCTTGGGGCCCTCGGTGGCGCCTCTTGGACTGTCTTGGGGCGGTCTTGGAGACCTCTGATGTCGTCAAGAGCGGTACGACAGCGAAAACAATCAATATGCCAAATATGCACGTTTTGCGAAAGGAGTGGGGCTATGTTTGCCTCTTGGCGACGTCCTGGGGGGCCTCTCGGGGGCTTCTTAGAGCGTCTGCGAGGCTTTTGGAGGTGTCTTGGGGGCCATCTTGGGCATCTTGGAGCGGGCTTTGGGTGTCTTGGGTCCGTCTTGGGGCGTCTTCGGGTTCTCTTGGCGCGTTCCTTGGGCGTTTTGAGGGCCTCAGGGGCGCCCCAAGAGCCTGGGCACACACATTTGTGGTCGTGGTCGCGGCCCCGGGCCCCCGGACCCGGTGCGCCGTTATTATTATTATTATTATTATTATCATTATTATTATTATTATTATCATTATTATTATTCTTCTTATTATTATTAGTATTCTTCTTCTTCTTATTATTATTATTCTTATTATTATGACTATTATGATTATTATTATTGTTATTATTATGTATATGTATTAGAACCACGCGCGCTACGCGCACGCTTAGGTTGTAGTCGTGGCACCATGGCACCAACGGATACCACGGCAAGCAGTGCCATCGACAGCGGATCTCGTTCCAGAGGGTCCTGACGGCGGACCCTCCTGGAGCCTCGGAAATCTCGTACTGTGGTGCCTCCTTCCTGGCGTAACTCCGTCGCAGTGTTTCGTTGCAGGAAGGTTCCAGAACTGCCTGGACTGAGCCAGGCTGAATCGAACGGGCGCGAACCAGCGCACCCCCCAAGACGAATCGAACCGAACCGGAATGGTCGCGGTAGAGACCCGAACCGAACCGAACCAATATCGCTTGTGGACCGAATGGGGCCGAATCAAACCGGTACAAACCGAACCAGAGCGGTAAATCCACCCCAAGGAGCGGGGGACGAAACCCGCAGCCCAACAAAGAACTGCCCGGACTCCCCCCCTGCTCGTCATCGTTGTCGGCCTCCTCCTCGCCCTTTGTCTTCGTGCTCGCCTTCGTCCTCGTTCGCCTTCGTCTCCTCCCTGGCCTCTTCCTCCTCCTCCTCCTCCTCCTCCTCCTCCTCATTCTCCTCCTCCTCCTCCTCCTCCTCCTCCTCCTCCTCCTCGTCGTCTTCCTCCTTCTCGTCCGCCCTTGACTGATTCTGGACCCTGGGCATTGGACCGCTGGCTCTGGGGACCCGCGTGGACGCCTGTGGACCCATCTTCGGCCCTTAGAATCCTCCACGATCCCTGGACCCCTCCTCGGCCCCGAGAGTGCGGCCCCAGGACCCCACGCCCAGGAGCAGGAAGAGCAGGAGGAGGAGGAGGAGCAGGAGGGGGAGGAGGAGGAGGAGGGGGGGCAGGGGATGAGGAGCAACATCAAAGGAGGAGGTGCAGGAGTAGGAGCAGGAGGAGGAGCAAGAGCAGGAGGGGGAGCAGGAGGAGGAGAGGAGGAGGAGGAGGAGGAGGAGAGAGGAGGAGGAGGAGGAGGGAGGGTGATGGGGGAGGGCAGGGGTGGAGAGGAGAGGAGAGAGTAGCAGGAGAGGAGAGAGGAGGAGGAGAAACAGAGGAGCAAGCAGCAGCAGCAGCAGGAGGTGCAGGAGGATCAGGGAGGAGGGGAGAAGGGAGGAGGAGGCGGAGGAGGAGGGAGGAGGAGGAGGAGGAGGAGGAGGAGAGGAGGATTACGAAAACGCAGAGGAGGAGGCAACCCCCCCCCCGCCCCCCTGCCTATTCATCCTCCTCCTCCGTTTCCTCCTCCGCCTTCTCCCCGCCGTCTCCTCTTACTGCTCGTCCTCCTCCAGCTGTTCATCCTGCTCCTGCTCCTCCTCCTGCTTCTCATCCTCCTCCTCCTCCTCAACCTCCTCCTCAACCTCCTCCACCTCCTCCGCCTCCTCCTCCTCCTCCTCCTCCACATCCTCCTCCTCCTCTTTCTTTCTCCTCCTACTCCAAATCCTCCTCCTCCTCCTCCTCCTCTTTCTTTCTCCTCCTCCTCCTCCTCCTCGTCGTCCTCCTCCTCCTCCTCCTCCTCCTCTTCCTCCTCCCCCTCCTCGTCCTCATCGTTCCCCTCCTCCTTGTCCTCGTCCTGCTTCTCCTCCCCGTCCTTTGAGCTCTGTGACAGGTCTTTGGCTCGGTCGCGGTTCGCCGAGACGCAATCAACAGTGTCGAAACCGCCCCTGGCGACCGCAAAGGCCCCCAGGCCTCTCTTGTGGCCCCAATCGGCCGTGTTGGGGTGTTCGGGGTTCCTCGTTGCCGCCGCTTCAGCCGTCAGGGTGCACTCTGGTGCCGTCATGGGGCACGGTTGGGAGCCTCTGGAGCCGTCGCGGGGCAGTCTTGGGGACCTCTAGGACGAGCTTGCACCGTCGAGAAACACAACAATCTGGGTGGCCAGAAACCGGGGGAAAAAAAAACATGGGGGAAACTAGGAGTTGAGCCTCTGGGGGCCCTTGTGGGAAGCCTCTAGGAAGCCTCTTTTGCTGGCGAGGTGGCCTGGAAAGCTGTCGTGGGGCGATCGTCGGCGTCGCGCAGGCCTGGAAGCGACTCTGGCGGCTCGTGGAGCCTAGTTGGGGGCGCTGGTCCTCCCATGCGGGGCCGTCTTGGATCGCGGTTGGGGGCCCCGGGGGGCCGAACCGCATCGGTCTGGGCGTCCTCTTGGGCTGCCGTGCAGAGTGGGGATGCAGAACACGCTGGATGAGTGAAAGCGTGGAAAAACCAATGGAAAAAACAAGGAATACGACCTCAGAGAGCCCTTCGAGGAGGCCTCTTGGGAGCATGCCGCGTCGACGAAGTCGCTCGGGGGGCTGTCTTGGGGTGATCGTCGGCGTCGCAGGGATCTTGGAGCGTCCCTGGCCTCTCTGTGACCCTACTGGGGCGCGCCGATCCTCCCATGCGGAGACATCTGGGACAAGGTTGGGAGCGTCTGGGGCCGAACCGGGACGGTCTGGGCGTCCTCTGGGGCTGCCGCGCAGCGTGGGGGTGCAGAACAGGCTGCAAGGGGAGAGACGTGGAAAAAACTAGGGGAAACCAAGTGTGTGAGCTCTGGGGAGCTCTCCTGGAGGCCTCTGCGAGGCCTGCAGACATGTGGGAGACCTGGGGCACCAGGCGGGAGCAGCTCCTGAAGCTCCTTGCAACCTCTTGGGGCTCTGGTGGCTCCGGGCCGGCGAAACCGTATAAAAAAAACAAGGAAAGTAAGGCCCCGGGCCCCCCATGCGCCGCCGAGGTCCCTGGGCGGGACCCCCCCGGGCACGTCCCCCGGGGTTCTGGTGGCTCCGGGTGGCCGAAGCCCTTAAACAAACATATGGAAAGTAAGTTCCCGGGCCCCCCATGCCCCGCCGAGCTCCCTGGGTGGGACCCCCCGGGGGGTTCGGGTGGCTCCGGGTGGCCGAAACCCTTAAAAAAAACACAGGGAAAGTAAGGCCCCGGGCATGCCCTGCCGAGGTCCCTGGGCGGGACCTCCCTGGCCTCGTCCCCCGGTGTATATATACCTATAAGACCACCCTTCGGGTGATAAGGAGGTTCGGGGGGGGGAGGATGCAGCGTCTCACTCGATCGGTCTCACTATCCATCTCACTATCGGTCTCGCTCGATCGATCTCACTCGGTCGATATCACAATCGATCTCACTCGATCTATCTCATTCGCTCGGTCTCACAATTGATCTGATTATCGATCTCACAATCGATCTCACATTCGGTCTCACTATCGATCTCACTACCGATATAACAATCGATCTAACATTCAACGTCATCATCATCATCAACACCATCATTTTCATCGTCATCGGGACAATTTCATCATCATCATCGTCATCAGCATCATCAACGCCGTCATCATCATGCCATCATCATCATCATCATCATCATCATCATCATCATCATCATCATCATCATCATCATCATCATCATCGGGACACAACCATCGTCATCATCACCATCAGCATCATCAACATCATCGGGACACCTCCATGGTCACCACCATTTTCATCGTCAACATCATCAACATCATCGGGACACCATCATCAACATCAGCTCATTATCATCATCATCATCATCATCAACAGCATCATCAACATCATCGGGACACCATCATCATCAGCAGCACCATCATCACCAACATCATCATCAATATCATCATAGGTACACCATCACCAACACCATCATCAGCACCACCGTCAAAATCATCATCATCGGGATACCATAATCATCAGCATCATCATTACCAACATCATCATCAACAACAACGGGCAGACACATCATCATCATCGTCATATCATCATCATCATCAACACCATCATCATAATCACTGGGACACCACCATCGTCATTATCATCAGCAACAACATAGCAATCATTATCATCATCAACATCATCATTATCGGGAAACCGACGGGACACCGACGGGACACCGGCGGGACACCGCGGGCCCCCGGCCGCGCGGAAGGGAATCATTTCGTCCGGCCGCGCCTCAGCCACACGGGACACCAGCGGGACACCAGCGGGACACCGCGGGCCCCCGGCCGCCTGGAAGGGAGTCATTTGGTCCGGCCGCGCCTCAGCCACACGGGACACCAGCGGGACACCGGCGGGACACCGCGGGCCCACGGCCGCCCGGAAGGGAGACATTTGGTCCGGCCGCGCCTCAGCCACAGGAGACGTTCTCTCGCCCGCCCACGCAGCTTCGCCTCGCCCGCACGGCACGCACGAACACGAAACCGAAATCGATTTCCCGGTAGGGGGGCTCTCCGTTCCACTTCGATCTCACCCCCCAACCTCCGATATATATATATATATATATATATGTATATGTATGTGTATGTATGTATGTATGCATGCATGTATGTATGTATGTATGTATGTATGTATGTATGTATGTATATATATATGTATGCATGTGTACACATACATGCATACATCCATATGCATGTTTGTATGAATGCATGCATGTATGTCTGTACGTAGGTGTATAGACATGCATGCGTAAGCATGCATACATCGATATAACCAATTGCAATGCATGTGTTTATGCATGAATGCTTGCATGCATGCATGCATCCATATGTATATACCCATATATTTACATATATATATATATATATATTATGCATATATGTATATATGCTTGCATGCATGCGTGTATGTATGTAGGTCGGATGTGTGCAGACAGGCAGGCATGTATATATGTCGGAGTAAGAGATTTACGCTCACGCGAATCCACTGACAGTCATGCGCGCGTTGGCTGCTTCGGAGCAGGCACACGTCGTCGAGTTTATCATATTCTTTCTGGCCAGAAGAGGGCCCGGCAGGGCCCTGCGGGGGGGCACATGCGCACGTGTGGGGGCCCATGGGGGGGTCCAGGGGGCTCCACCGCGGGGGGCCCGCGGCGTCGCTGGGGCCCGTCGCCGCGGGGCCCACGGGTGGCGCCGGTCGTGTGGGGCCCAGGGGCGGGGGCCTGGGAAGCCCCATCGCGGGTTGCCCGCGGTGTCGTGGGGCCCTGCCGCCGCGGCGCCTAAGGGTGGCGTTGGTCTAGGCTTCGCGGACATGCAGTGTTGAAACTAAAAAAGTGGCGACTGCGGCGGGCTTCTTCACTAGATGTTCCGTTCAGTATTTTTTCAGTAACCCGTCCGGGGGCCCGCGGCGTCGTGGGGGCCCGTCGCAGCGGGGCCCGCGGGCGGCGCCGATCTTGGTTGCGCAGAGAAGCAGCAATGCTGACCATTTGAAAACATCGGCGCCTACGGCGGAATTCTTCATTGAATGCTTCGTTTTACTTGTTTAAGCCCCTTGGTGGCACCGGTCTTGGCTGCGCAGAAATGCGTGCTCAAAATTAAGAAATCGGCAGGTGCGGCGGGTTTCTTATTTGTTCGGTTCACAGCGAGTCACAACGAGACCACAATAACTCCTCACTCCTATCTGCATTTGCGGGGTGTGTGGTATGGTATGTATGGCATGGTATGGAATGGTGTGTCTGTACGTATGAATGGATGACTGAATGTATGTATATGTGTGTATGCTTATGTGTATGTTTGTATGTCTGAATGAGCGTATGGCATAACATGTATATAGACTACTCATATGGTTGTATGCAGAATGTTTTTTTCTGTCTTTCTCTCTCTCTCTCTCTCTCATACGTGTAGATATGAAATCCACCAGGACCCACGAATAATCAATGACTTCTTGTTTTGGCAGCAGTGCCCATGCCACAGGATTACAGTACACCACCTCAGCGCAACACTACTGCTGAGGGTCTCAATGAAAACTCATCAGACGGAGACTGCGAGGTGATACCTCGCGTCGACAGCCACGCCCTTCTTGTCAGGGTGCCGCCCCGCCCTCCCTCAGTGGCTCACTCCTTCCCTCCGCCGCAGCAGCTAAGGCAGCAGCAGGGCCCCGGGCGCGCCGCTGGCAGAGGGCGGACGAGTCCAGTCCACCAGTGTGCCGGAGGACTCGCCCGCAGGCGCGGGCCTACGCATTATGGCCCAAATCTGGCCTTGCAGCGCGCGAGCGACGCCGTCGATTAGAGGCAATCCCACGCTCGCGTTGGGCTGCTACTCACACGACAACAGCTGCAACTAGCCAACACCCAAAAAAGACAGTGGCGGCATTTCCAAGACCAGGAGAAGAGGAGGGAGAGGGGGAGAAAAGAGACTCTCTCCCGTGCCTTGGCTTTCCTGACATTGCAAGGCTTGGCAAGGTTCCGGCCCACGCTTCCATTCGCTGTACAACTTTGGAAACCAGTGGACGCTCCGGTTTTTTTGAAAGGATGACAGCCCTACCTACGTAACAGGGGGACGCAAGGACATGGCATGCCGTTGACACGAACCGCCCCGAATCTACGTTGGAGGTAGCTCCGTCTGACTCTCGCGATCAGTGCCTCGTGCCCGCGCGGCGCTACGCACGGAAATCAGGTGCGCATCCGAGAATGTTCGACCGCCCAAGGGCAGCCAATGGCAAGGTTCTTGAGCAGCTCGTGGCCCACGCTTCCGCTATCTGTGCAGTTGTGGAAACCAATGGGCTTGAATATCACACTCTGATATGTTGGATGGATCACTGCCGTTCCGATGTGCGCAGAAACTGGGCTGGAATGCACTCCTTTCAGGCTTCAGGCCGCGCATGCCCCAAAGTACTGATAGAGGCCTTCGGCTCCTCGGCTAACGTACTTCAAGTTGAAGATCAGGAACGCTTCAAAGTCGATGCTACCCTTGAGGTCTGGATCCGCTAGGAGCCAAATGTCGTGTTTGCGCGTGTCGGCGTGGCGTATGTCCTCCGCGAAGATGCCAAACTTGTTGAAAAAGCTATCCAATGCCTGGCGGCCAATTCTGCCGCTGCGTTCTGCGTCTAGCTCGTCAAACACCTTCTTGTACCTGTCGATCTCGACGAATCCTAGGTCGTACTTCTGGGCCATCCTGCGCAGTCCGCGCTCCTCCCCAGATAGGATGCAACCGTCGAAAGACAGGATGCGCGTGCACTCCAAAAACTCATGGAAGCTCAGACCGCGACCCCGCTTGACACCAGCGGCCTCACACACCTTCCTGACTGAAGACATTATGCTCTCAACGTGCTGCTCTGCTGAGACGGCGCTGTCCCACGTAAGCTGGCTCCGCACGAGCCTGGCAAACTGCTCCTGGGTAAGGCGCCCGTCCCTGACCATCCTGGCCCCTGGGGCGAGGGGCTCGGCGTAGTCCCCGAAGAGGGTGTACAGCCGCCGCGCCTCTGCCACCAGCAACTGCATGGTCTTGGCAAGGCGGCAAACCTCCGCGACGTCCCTGCCGTGGCTCCGCTCCGCCTCTTTCGCCTCCGCCGCACGATCGAGAGACAGGATGTGCATGCACACAACAAACTCTTCGAAGCTCAGGCAAAGATTCTGGTTGACACCATCGGATTCGCGCACGCTCTTGAGGGCATGCATTACCCTGTTAATGGACCACTCCGCCACCCCGCCGCTGTCACGAGTCAGGTGGCTCCGCACGAGCCTGGCAAACTGCTCGTGGCCAAGGCGCCCGTCTCTGAGCATCTCGGCACCCGGGGCGAGGGGTTGAGCATGGTCCCGGAAGAGGGCGCATGCCCGCTCAACCTCTGCCACCGGCAGCTGCAGGGTCTTGGCAAGGCGGCAGACTTCCCTGACGTCCCTGCAGTGGCTCTGCACCGCCGCCGCCGCCGAGCCCGCGGTGCGCGACGATCCCCAGGAAGCGGGGCCGCTGCCCGCACCGCTCCGCGCAAGCTCCGGTGCCTCGCGCGCTGGCGCCCCAGACGGGGGCCTGCGACCACCACGCCTGGAGCGGATCATGTCGACCACCGCCACTGGCGCTCCGCAGCTCCCTGCTTCAGGCAGCCTCGAGACTGGGCGGCTGCTCGCAGGCATCGAGCCCGAACGAGAGGACGCGGGTGAGCCAGCCGCTGTGCTGGGGGTCGCGCACCCTTGGGCGTCTGGCACAGCCTTTAAAGGGTCGGCGACAGCACCACGCATGATGCAGTGGCGCTGTCCGCCTCCAGCCAGGCTCACGCCGCTGGCATCTGCAGCCAGCATCGACAGCCGCGTCTTGGAGCAAGCCCTGCGGCTAGGTGACGGATGCGACCCCAAGCTGCCCAATCTGCTGGAACGGCCCACCGGGCGTGAGCTTTCCCCGTCTCTCTTGCCCTTGGCGGCCAGCTGCATCGCTGGGCTGCGCAGCATGGGGTCCGGTCGGCCGGAGCTGACGGGTTCGCTGCGGGGCCCGCAGCTTCGTGCATCCGAGCCCGCAGTGCGGGCTCGGATGCAAGAGGCCACAAGAGCTTGGAGGCAGCCTTGCTTGAGCCAGAACAATGACTTTTGCCTCTTTGGGCCCTCTTGAGAGGCCTCATGGAGGCTTCTTTGAGCGTCTTGGAGTTCTCTCGGGTCGCCTGGGGGCGTCGTTCAAAAGCGTCAGGAATATCAATTCATTTTAGCTCTTGGTCCCGTCTGGGGAGCGCTCGTCGAGGTCTATCGGGACGTCCTGGAGGTCTCTGGGACTGCCGTCTTGCGGGCCTCTGCGGCCGCCTTGGAGAACTCTTGAGGTGAGCTGGGGCGCTCTTGGGGGCCTCTTGGGCAATGGTGGGGCGATCTTGGAAGCCTCTTGGGCCGCCTCGGAACGTCGGAAAGCCGCACAGGCGAGAACGCCCAAATCCTCCAAAACTTTTGACATATGAATGAATTTGGCTCTTTGGGGCCTCGTGGAGGCCTCGTGGGGGCCTCCTGGAGGCCTGGTGGGGGCCTCTTGGAGGCCTCTTCGGCCCTCTTGGGGGTTGGGGGCCTCTTGGAAGCCTCTTCGGGCCTCTTGGGGTTTCTTAGGGGCCTCTCTGGGCTTCCGTGGGGCCGCTCGAGGCCGAGGGCTCAAGATGTCCGCTCCCGTCTGGACCCTCTCTGGAGTAGTCTCGGGGGTCTCTTGGGCCGTCTTGGAGGCCTCTTGGGCCGTCTTGGAGCCCTCTCGGGGCCGTCGTGGAACTCTCTCGGAGCGTCCTGGGGCTCTCTTGGGAGCCTCTTGGGCAATATTGGGGCGTCCTTGGAGGCGTCTCGGGCCGCCTTGGAGCTTTGGGAAACCGACAAAAAACAAGAAAACCCAAATCCGTCTAAACCTTTACCTCTTGGGAAGCTTCGTGGAGGCCTCTTGGGGTGCCTTGGAGACCTCTTGGACAGGCGATGGCCAATTCTCAACAATCTGGAGCCGTCATGGGCCGTTCTGGCGGTCTCGAACCGTGTTTTCAGGCAATCCAGGGCCGTCTTCGGGCGGGCGATCTCAGAGGGCCTCTGGCGCGCCGGCAAGGCTCCAGGCAGCCCAGTCCACACATTTGTGGTCGAGCTCTCGGCCTGGGCCCCCAGGACCCGGTCCCCCGTTATGTGTATATGTTGGTTGTAGGGTGGCTCATCGGCAGGATGAATGAGGCAACCAAGATGCGCGACGAGAAACCCTTCGAGTGCAAACGTGTGTCAGAATTTGCCTGTGTGTGCACAATGTCTGTGTGTGAGAGAGAGAGTGTGTGTGTGTGTGTGTGTGTGTGTGTTTGTGTGTGTGTGCAATGTATGTTTGTGTGTGTGGTGCGTGTGTGTGGTGTGCGTGTGCGTGTGTGTGTGTGTGTGTGTGTGTGCAACTTGTATGTGCATATATATATATATGTGTGTGTGTGTGTGTGTGTGTCTGGATCGCCCAAGCTCTTTCGGCCCCGCATCATCCCTCCTGGCGCTTCGACGCTGTCTCACCGGTGTCCCCCGTCCGGCCGATCGCCGGGGAGGTCCCTCCTGAGAGGGTTGCCCAGAGAAGCTGGGCATCAGCAACATCATAGGGACTTGAGCAATCCTCAAGTTGAGTTGTATGTGCACAGTGTGCTTGCAATATCAAATGTCAACATGATACCGCCCACCCCTTTCAACTCATAAAATCGATGGGCAAATCGAAAACCTTACATCATAGTAGCGATATGTTGAATAATGACATGCGGCTCTTATCACCAATATGAACATATGGAACTTACGGGACTTATTTCGTTACTCAAACTTAATTGTGTGATTTATTGTTTTGGATATTGGCCTGGGAAAGCGAAAACACATGCGGAAATTCTGGCCTCGAGGATCTCAAGGGGCCTCGGCGTCGGTCGTCGTCGTCGAGGTCCCAAGATGGCCCCAAGAGGCCCCCAAAAGGCCCCCAGGAGGCCCCCAAAAGGATCCCAAGCGGCCCCAAGAGGCCCCCCCGAGGCACCCAAGACGCCGAAGAGCCCCCCACGACCGCCAAGGGAGCCCCAAGACGGCCAAGAGATACCCCGAGAGGCTCCGAGAAACATCCAAGAGAACTCTGGCCCTTTTGCTTGCTTTCTTCCTCCTCGTTCCTCCTCCTATCCCTTCTCATCCTCCTCCTCCCCCTCCTCCTCCTCCTCCTCCTCCTCCTCCTCCTCCCTCCTCCTCCCCCTCCTCCTCCTCCTCCTCCTCCTCCTCCTCCTCCTCCTCCTCCTCCTCCTCCTCCTCCTCCTCCTCCTCCTCCTCCTCATCCTATTCATCCTCCTTCGCCCTACTCCCTCATCCATCCATCAAATTTTCTCCTTCGCCCCCTCTCTTCTTCACGCGGTTCGGCCGTCCACCTCTTTGCTCCCGCACTTCCCTGATCACCTCTCAACTCGCCTAAACATCGTTTCTGAATGGGCTGGTGGGGATACTTTTTTGGTCGCGGGCGGACGCGGAGTCGCAGTCGCCGAGCTGAGAGGTCCGGGCCACGGGCCTGTCAAACTAGCAGCGCGCAGGCCTAAACGAGCAGCGGCTAAGCCACACTCAGAACCTACCGCCGGCGGGGCCGCGGGCTGAAGGGAGGCTGGCTGAGCTGACTGCAAACGGCACTGGTGGGGATACTTTTTCGGTCGCGGCCGCGAGACGACGGTCAGGCGGCAAGAGCACTGGTGGGGATACATTTTTTTGGTTAGCGGCTCCAAGGCGACGGCCAGGGAGCGGGAGCGAACTGGTGGGGATACTTTTTTGGTCGGCGGCTCCAAGACAAGGGTCAAGAAGCGGGATAAACGGCTGGGGCACATGCCGTAGATAATTTGCCAAAGAAGCGCGTAAGCCGCAATGGCGAATGCACGTGCCTGGGACAAAATTACCCTCATTAGAGGTGACCGGCACAGGCATCCCAGCAGGTGGGGACGCAGAGGCGCGGAGACCAGGCGGAACGGAGGGAGAAGTCGCCCTTGCGGCGCCAAGCTCCAGCCGAATCACAAGCGGGGGCAAGAGGGGGGGGAGGGAGCGAAGGCGACGCAGCGGACGTCAGACGAGGCACACAGCGCCAGTAAGAGAAGGAACGGCGGCACAGAGAGCGGCCTCACTTATCATGGCACCCTGTCGCAGAACTCGGCTAAAGCCCGACTGGTGGGGATACTTTTTTTATACAGCCGCGGGCGGGCGGCGGGTAACGGTCGGGCTGCGGCCGCTATAAATTGGCCAGGGGCGCGCGCGTACCGCGGCCGGCGCCGGGCGGCAGGTGCAAGGGTGCTGCTGCCCAGGGAGTCTGATGGGAACCCAGCGCCCAGGGAGAAGTAACTACGCTGCCAAAGTGGCGCGATGCAAGACCCCCACCGTGTCAGAGGCAACAGAACCAAGCGGTCTGAGACACTAACTGAACAGGAGGAAGTCCCCAACCTCGGAGGGAAAGAAGTGCGAGGGGATCCAGGGGACCTGCCACGCACAAGCACCAACCGAAAGACACAAAAGCAATCGTCAGTCGGCATCCCGTACGAAAGGTTCGCTCTGACAGCGCCAGCGAACCGTCGCAGCTCCAGAGTGCGCACCCACACAGCCCAAAGGCGTGGAGTTCGTGGTGTCGAACCGAACCAAGCACGCCAGGCCCAGGAGACAGCCGCGAATAGGTGCGAACGCAAGCGACCATCAAGTGACATGATGTGACGCCATGCGGAAGGGACAACAGTCCCACTCCACTAACGGCCACAAATCGCAAGCGACGCCAACCAGATTAGAACAGGGACGCGTACCAGGAAGCAACTAACGTGACCAGCACAACCGGAGCCGCCTAACCAAGGTACCCTGGCGTACCTGAGTGGAGTAGACGAGGGCGCTCGAGGAGCGGTGCTGCCTCTTACCAGCTGCAGCCCAAGCAACAGTCAGTGGTCACGAAGAAGCCGAGGGAAGACCGCTCGTCCGGGTGGAGCGGGGGCGCGACGGTGGGATGATGCCAGTCCAGGCAACCGAAACTGGCGGCCAGCAAAGGAACAGCGAACCACTGCACAGATGTGGGATCAGTCTTCTGACCACCCGCTGCCACGCTGAGGCCGGTGCGCGCAGGTCGGTGCGCAACTGGTCCCTGCGTCCGAACGCGGCAAAGTCCTACGGGTGGGCACCCCAAGTCATTGTCACCGGAGGGGTACCTCAACGGCACCAGAAGTGCACCGTCTGGTCTACGTTGAAGACCCGCTGTCGGGAAGCCACCCGCCCACAGTCGCACCCAGGAGAGCGCAGAGAAGAGCAGCTGAAGGCCGCTGTCCATGGAGAAACCCAGGGAGCAAGAGTGCGGTACTGGACAGTGACGAGGCGAAGCCATCTTTGCGTCGGTCACAGAACCACGAGGCCGGCGGACGGATCCCGTGGGCCAGAGGTGAAAACAACTACAGCGGGGCCAAGGGCCAACTATGGCCTGCACGCAACACGCCCCAGCGCTGTCATGCAGATGGTATTGCTGGTAAACACACTTGGGTCCAAAGGCAGGAAGTGCGTGTACCAGGGAGGGCGGCGGAAGGCCGCCACGTGTGTATATGAAACTGAAGAGCAGCTGAAGCCGCAGTACCTTTGAGAACCCAGGGAGCATGGTGAGTGCGGTTCTGGACTGAGACGAGGCAACGCCATCGGCGACGGTCACAGAGCCGCGAGGCCGGGGGAAGAAGTCCAACAGGGCCAGAGGTGAAAACAACTACAGCAGGGCCGGGGCCAACTATGGCCTGCACGCAACGCGCCCCCGTGATGCCATGCAGACGGTACTGCTGGTAAACACACTTGGGTCCAAAGGCAGGAAGTGCGTGTACCAGGGAGGGCGGCGGCAGGCCGCCGCCCGAGTATATGAAACGTAACCCATGAGGCAACAGAAGGCTGCACAGAGTGTGGAAAACAGACGCTGCACATGAAACGCTTGGGGAAGGGGGGGGAGGGGGCTCAGTCGCCCCACCGCTGCCTCTTCTCGCCGCGGTCATCTGGCCTGCCGCCGCCACGCTTGCCTCCTGACTGCCACTGGTCGTCGTGCCAGCCGGAGCTCCAGCCACTCTGCCAGTTGTCCCAGGCGTCCCAGGAGCTCCTTGCCCGGTCGTGCCAGCTGTTCTGTTGGTGGTTGCCCTTGCCCGTGCCGTCTGTCCTGGTGTGGCGCATGTATTCGGCCCGCACCGTTGCCCAGTCGATGCAGAAGTTAAACTTCTTGTCCATCGCGTAGGCATCGTAACCGCAATGCTTCCAGTCATCCAAGAACTTGTTGATGTTCGCGTCCGTGTGCAGCTTCGGGTCTGACTTGGGATCCTTGGACCCAGGGATCCGGATGCCTTTTGTGTATGCAGTCCAAAGGACACAGAATACTCCACCCAAGTCAACTTGGTGTCTGGTGATGCACTTGGCGGGCGTCTCTCCGCGGCGCTCCAAGTCCACGGAGCCCAACCAAGCCTTGTACATGGGGCCTCCGTGGGCGTCGGTCAGCTGGTTGAGAACGCGTCGTTCCGTGGCGCCAGAGTAGGCCAGCCTGCGGTCTGGTGCTTGCGGATTGCGTAGTGCGGGGCGGTGGTCCTGTGCTGCGCCTCTGTCTCGCGCGGCTTCGTCTCGACCTGGCCCCCTGGAACCACTGGCGTTCTGCTCAGTGGTGGCTGCACCACCCCAGGCGTTCAAAGGGTCGTCGTCGGAGCTGGGTTCCATGCTCTCTGCCGTTGGGCTTTGCTGTGGCGGCTTGGCGCCAGGGCCATCATCTTCCGCACCCGTGTCCGTGTCCGGACAGTCATCAGGGGGAGGAGCCTCTTGGGGGCTTCCAAAGTCGGCTGAATCCGCTCGCTCAGTGGCAGGAATTTCATCTTCGTCGTCCTCCTCTTTGGCAGCTGGGCCAGGCACCTTCGGGTCTCCAGCGCGCATCCCGGCGTCTTTCGAACCCAGGGAGTAGTCTGCACCAACCGCTGTGGAGGTGTCGCCCACGGTTCTTGCTGGAACTTTGGGCTTGCCCAGCCACTGTGTCGGAGGGCGCCCTGCCTCGTTGCCGGGCCTGTTCTCGCTCATGGCCTGCACATGCGACTCCGCCAGGGAGGTGATGGTTGTCGTGGCCAGGGCATCGGCACTGAGGCTGAGCAGGAAGCTCGTCAGCGTGCCCATCTCGTGTCTGACTGGGTTGAAGCCACTCGCCGGGGCGAGGGTCGAGACGTGCCGCTCCCAGGCCTCTTTGTGTTTCTCGCCGTTGGTGAGGTGGGAGACGACTCGCGCGGCGGCCAGCCGCTTGCCTTCCCAGGGCTGGTTGCGCGGGGAGCAATCCCCCGGGATGTCGTCGCCGTACGCCGCCCTGAGAAAAATCGTCAACCGACCGCCTGGCCACGAGGCTTATTCGTTTTTAGGCTCTGGGATGTTATCATCGCAATGGCCGTGGCAGAACTGCCGCCAAAGGTAGTCCAGTCCAGGGTGGAAGTCCCGGAGGTGGGTCACGAGAAGCTGCTGAACGACCACGTTTCCGCTGCCAGACCTACTCCTGGGGTCGTCTGACCTGAGCGTGGGGTTGGTGACCTCCCTGCAGTCCAGGAGCGGCCCCTGGGGGACTGGCAGCTCCGGCAGGAGCTCCATGAGTTGCGGGAGAGTCCTGGGGGCCTGCTCGGCCACGGGGGCGGCTGTTCCCAAGGCGCTGGACCCAGGGAGGTTTGCCGCTCCTGTCTTGGCGAAGCGATCTGCGGCCTTGGCGTCGGCGCCCATCCAGGGAAGGGTGCGGAGTATGTCCACCGGGGCCTCCGCTGCGACCCGGCTTTTGAGCGTCGGCAGGACAGGGGCCTCGGCTGGGTGCAGTGCCCTGTAGTCTCTCCCAATGATGTGGTCCAGAGTCGCGGGCCCGATGTTCCAGATGGGGACCAGGCGCCGCCGGCAGCACCACGTGGCATTCCAGTCGCGCTCCCACCAGGCTATGGCTCGCCGCTCAATGGGAGGCAGCCCTGCTTGCTCGGGCACACCCACTCCTTCCTTTGGCTTCCATATGAAGCATCCCAGGGGAGGTGCTCCGGTTTTCCAGACTAGGAGCGGTGCCCCTGGGGGGCATGTGTCGCACCGAGCAGAGTAGACCTTGTTCTCTGCAGCTTTAAGGCCGAATCGCTCATCCCTGACCCGTAGGATGGGAATAGTGGTGTTGGCGCGCTTTGGGTTGTGCATGCCCGCCGGCGTCATGATGAGATCCGCCAGTGTCCTCGTGTCCGATTGGGGGCTGCATCCAAAGCCAAGTGGGAGATGACCCAGGGAGGGGAGGGCACTCGCCTTCTTGTCACTTGCGCCACCGGTCCTCCAGTGTTCGTACTCCTTGACCTTATCCGCGACTGTTGCACCGGTTGGTGCTGGGATGCCCTTGTCCTCCAGGTGTCGAATCCAGCAGATCTCGCAGTGCCATCCCATGTTTGTACCGTCGAGGTAGGCCTGGGGCCGGTTCTGCGCTACCATCAGGCGAGTATCGTCCGAGATCCATGTACCGTCTGTGGAGCGTAGCTGATCCTTGCCGCATCTGTCGCACTTGAACCTGCCATGCTTCTGCTCAGCCAACAGCCTGTCGTCGAGGATGTGCGGGGGGTCCTGCTTGGTACCTGGGGCGGGGGCGGGCGGCATGGGGGCGTTCAGATCGGTGTTGGAAAGGGCGAATCCGCCGCCGATGTAGGCGAGCCCAGCACCCCGGTCGTCGTCACCCAGGGAGGCGTCTGAGCCCGCGAGCGCGATGTGAAGCGCGCACAGGGGGCAGTGGTGCGTGCCCAGGGGGGTCAGTGAGGCGGCTGGGACGATCTTCTCGAGGACGAGCAGCGGGGCCTTCAGCTGGAAGTCATGCCTGTCCAACTCACTCCAGGTCTGCGGGCAGCCAGCTGCCTGTGCGTCGGGGTGGTGGTGTGCCACCGCTACGAGCTTGGAGATGTGTGGCAGGATTGCCTCGATGCGCCCGTGGAGATCGGCCAGGTCCTCCAGCGTGAGGCCCTAGGTGCTCGCGAAGTCCTGCCGGAACCCTCGATGCGCTTCCTGCCACGGGACACAGAAACCCAGGATGGCTGCAATCACGTCCCCAGCCTGTTCGGCGTGTGGGAACGGCCACAAGAACACGCGCGGCTCGCGGAGCATTAACATCATGACCACCAGGAGCGAGCGGGTCTTGCAAGACTCCATGGGGAGGCCGTCTGTGTCCTTGATCTCCTCCCGGAGTCGGCCCCTGGTTGGATCGACGGAAGCACTACCTAAGATCTCCTGCAGGCCAACCATCCCAGGGTGCTTCCTGTGCCTGCAGCAGTCCTTGGTTGTTGCACTCCACGCCTGGGGAACCTGTCGGACAAGTCCCTTGGGAGTGCACTGTCGCCGCCCGCCGTTGCACGTCGGCCCCTGACGTGCGGCGCCGGGGGGAGGGAGTCGTTGCACACTGCGTGGCCTGCGTCCTCCCAGGGAGTGCCAAGGCCGAGTGACCACACTATGGCTGCCCAGAGCATGTTGTAGACCAGATTGGTCGCGTCTAAACCCAGGGACATGTCGAACAGGAAGCCCAGGTGCGACCACGCCTTCTGGTCGAGTCTGCCAGGCTGCCGCGGTGTCTCGGACAGCGAGAATTCACGCGGGTGGAGCCCCGCCACCAGGTAGATGAGCACATGGAAGGCAGGCGTCGAGAGGATCTCGTTTAGGCCGTCAGAGATGAACTTGCCCAGGGAGTCCCAGTCGAAGTCATCGGCCAGTGGGGCGTTGAAGCGATCGGCGAAGCTGTTCGCCTGAGCGCCACGGGCTTTTCTCTTGGCCGCATCGAGCTCCTTGCGCCCATCCTCTCCCTTCGCGTCGCAACTCCAGGCAACGGGGGAGGGCGCCCAGGTGGCGAGGTCGGGCAGTGGGTCAAACCTATCGTCTATGACCAGGGATTGCCTGTGGCCGGCGGGTCCGTCGCCCCCGAACCTGGCCCATCGGCGGGCCAAGCGCCCGCATTCGGAAAGCGCACGTAGCTGGGACCAAGTGGCGTTGGCGAACATGCGCCCGTCTCCCAACATCATGATGTTCCGCTTGGCCCTCGTGTTCGCCACGTTCAGCCGCTTGGCGTCATCGACAAAGCCCCAGTTGTGCATCCCGTTGCTCCTGGTGGTCAGCACAATCACGATGTCTGCCTCCCCGCCCTGGCTGGAGTCGATGGTAGTGAGCTTGAGGGCCCCACTTTTCATGTGCTTGCCTGCACTCTGTCTGAGACCAGGGAAGGCTGTGCCGATAGCTGCGTGGGCGTTACGACCCTCCCGAAAGACGGTTTCCCAGCGGTGAGTGTCGACCTCGTGCTCTCGGGAGTCTGTTCCAGGGCCGGGGATATCTCGCCCGCTATGGCCGCCACTGCCTTTTCCCTTGCCGGATTTCCCTTTGTTGCCACTCTTCGAGTTTCGCAGGGCGCCGCTGAGGTGGCGCGGGCCTTGTGGCCAGCCGTCCATTGGGATGGCCGTTTGGAGCTGGTAGCCAACGACGATTCGGACGGTGGTGCCTCTTTCAAGCTCGGGGAGGAGTGCCCGCGCCATGTCCACAGCCTGCGCTGCCTCGGGGAGGTTGGCGTAGCCTGGCTGGAGGCCGGACGTAACCTCCCACGAGGGTGTGTCGACAAGAGGGAAGCGGTGCCTGTCGCCGTTCTGCGGAGGATCCAACTGCCCAAGGGTCGCGCTGAGGTCGGCCTCGTTGGAACTGGTGAGCTTGGCGAGTTCCGTCGGGCGCCTAGGTTCCCAGGGTGAGATGTCTCTCCATGGGATGCCTTCAACTATGGGCCTGTCTCTGAGCGGGTTCAAGATGCCGCTCGCCATACCCTTGCCGTAGTAGGCTGCGTTCGTAAAGGCGAGGAGCTGCGGATGCATGCGGTAGCAAATCGACAGGTGGACCACCGCCGTGTCTTGGCCGCGGAGGGCGTGAAACATCCTGTCAAACATGCTGACACAGAGACCCAGGTCGTTGGCAAGCTTTGAGAGAACCGTGGGGATACGCGAAACGTCTAGAACTTTGGAAAGCCGTGCCCCGGATACTTGGCGGTGTGAATAGTGCGTGCGCGGATGCTGCTCAATTCAGACCGCTGGGCCAGGAGTAGGTGATCGGCATCGTGGCCATTGTGATTGCAGCCGAGTGTCAATCTGACAACGATGACATCAACCAGCAGCAGTTCAGGAAAATGAGCCCGGGGACTTGGTTTCAAGCCGAGCCCTTACTCGTTGCAGTCCGACCAGCGTCTCTGCGAGGTGCTGTATATATATATATGTATATATGTATATATTCTGATTCGCACCGATTGGGCGCGCGACTTGCTTGCCCACGGGTCGTTTGCAAGATAACGTTCGTTTTTTGCCAAATCATGCGAAGACATCGGAATGCAGTTTGATTGCTGGTGTAATTTGATGAAGGCGGATTGGCCCTTCCCAAAGCGGCGCGGCGTAAAACATTCTGAAATATATAGCTCTTCCCCGCCCCGCAAATAAAGAACGGGGCAAAGTACTGTGTAAAGCCAGTCAATATCTTAATTTGCATGTGCGTATGCGACATTATGTGAAATGCAATTTGGCGCGCGCCCCCCCCCCCCCCCCGTCAGTTTGAGCTTGCAGCGGGAATCGGTCGAGACGGCGTGCGGGGTAGTTGACTTGCGCATGACCGCCAGTAGATCGTCGGGCCTTGCGTTCAAGAGTGCAGGCGCATCATTGCGCGGCGCTTTGCGCCGCCACGCCGGTGAATTTCAGGTTGCGCGCGGCGCGGGCAAAGTTCCACCAGTGCGCCATGCTGCTTTCCCGATCGCCTGTCCATTCCAAACCACGATAGGATTGACTAAAATGTCCAACCCCGCCTTACGGTCCCCTACGCAGCGATCTCCTGGGCAGTGCATTTTGCCATCGAAGTGTCAATGACTGCCTTCATACGTCATTCTCTGGCACCGAGGGGTGGTCCGAAGAGGGACTCGTGCCCATTCAATGCCGTCGCTGCGGTGATGCACCGTAGGAAGGCTCAATGCATTCGTCTCTATGATGGCGCGTCACGTGTCCCCTGGGAAGGCATGCAAGCCATTGTACACGATCAGGAGGTCAGGTGCGTAATCGCATTCGAGAGCTCTCCAACCGCGGCCCTCCTCGCTCTAATTCGTGATGAGGCATCTGCGCCAAGAGCAAGTAACACAGAACGTCGGTGCTGCTGCTGCGCCTGCTGGTACGCCTGCGACTGTTGCTGCGCCTGCTGGTGCTGAGCCTGGTGCTGCTACTGGTGCTGCGTCTGCTGGTGCTGCGCCCGCTGGTGCTGCGCCTGCTGGTGCTGCGCCTGCTGGTGCTGCGTCTGCTGGTGCTGCGCCTGGTGTAGCTGGCGCTGCTGGCGCTGCTGGTGCAGCGCCGGATGACTCTTCCTTTGGTTCGACCTGAACGGTGGCCCAGCATGCCATGGCCCAATCTTGGGGATGGCGGCGCGCGTGTGAGGCTCCGCTTTGGAGCCATGGCGGCTGGTGGAAACGATGACGGCGGTGGCGACGACGACGACGTTCCCGCATGAGGTCCACACGAATGCATGGCAGGGCCATCGGACTCTTACTTTACGTCTGATAAAAATTCACGGCGGCGAAATTTATGGAACTTACAGAGCATATATTTATATACAGCTGAAGTCAGCACAAGCTAATTCATCTGGATGGCCATACAAATCTCGGATGTCCTCCACAACTCAACCTGATACACCGTAGGCCACTCTTCTTACCCCCAACCCTCTCAGATTGGTTGGTTGGCGGGCCGGCCGCCCCTCCCCCGACTGCAGCGCTCCGGTCTGGCGGGAACGGACGGGCATGTCGTTTTTGCCTGCCTCGCCTCGCCGCCTCTCTGGCGGCCTGCCCCTCCGCCCGCCCTCGGGTGCCCGACGCTCTCCAGTCTTGCCGAGTGTGGGGGGCACTTCGCTCCCTTTTGCCGCTCCCCGCCGCAGCTCCGCCAGCTCGCTCCTTTAGGCGCCCTGCCTGGCCCTCGCGCCGCTCCGCCTCTGGGCGTTCCCCCCCCCCGCCCTGGCGTCCGCCACCTCTGGCGGGCTGCCCGCTACCGCTGACGGGGCTGCCCTCCCGCTCGCCTAAGTCTGGTGGGCTCCTGGTGTCCTGGTGTCCTGGTGGGCTCACCTCGGAGTCCTGGTGTCGATGGCCTTGCTCCGCCGCCTCGCTGCTGCGCGCCCCGCGCCTGGCTCCCCCCCCGCCGCCCTGCGGCCGCTGCCCCTTGCTCGCCGGTGCTCCGCGGCCGCTGACGCCATTGCCTTTTGAAGGCCTGGCCACTCTCTTGACCAACCGGCGCGTGCGCGCCCGTGCGACATTCTTGTCGGCATGGCGAATTGCCTGCCCGCGGACGAATGACCGAAAAGGTTTGTGAATGTGTGTGTGCGTGTGCGTGTGCGTGTGCGTGTGTGTTTGCCGCTCGTTCACTACCTCCGCCACCGCACTGTGGCAGCCGGAAGCAGCGGTCTCTTCCCAGTACGGTTCTCGCACACATTTGTTTGTTCCTCTTTTTCTTCGTCGCTGACGGTCGGTCGCCTCGCTGTGTTGCTCGTCCCTGTCTGCGGACGGTGTCACAATTTTCCCGCCCGCCACCTACGCCCCGGTGGTTGATCCAATGTGGTCCCGCGTCTGAGGGACCAGCCGCGCGCGCGCGCTGGTTCTGTGCCGTTTTTCTCGGCTTGCTCCGCCTCGCTGCTGCGCGCGAGGCCGCGATCGCCAAAATGTAATGTCTGTGTGAGTGTGTGTGTGTGCGCGCGCGTGTGTGTGTGTGTGTGTGTGTGTGTGTGTGTGTGTGTGTGTGTGTGTGTGTGGGGGGGTGCGTGTGCGTGTGCGCGTGTGTGTGTGTGTGTGTGTGTGTGTGTGTGTGTATGTGTGTGTGTGTGTGTGTGGTGTGCGTGTGAGTGTGTGTGTGTGTGTGTGCGTGCGTGCGTGCGCGCGCGCGTGCGTGCGTGCGCGTGCGTGCGTGTGTGCGTGTGCGTGTGCGTGTGCGTGTGCGTGTGTGTGTGTGTGTGTGCGTGTGTGTGTCTGTGTGTGTGTGTGCGTGTGAGTGTGTGTGTGTGTGTGTGTGTGCGTGTTTGTGCGTGTGCTTATGCGTGTGCTTATGCGTGTGTGTGTGTGTGTGTGCGTGCGTGTGTGAATTGGTGTGTGCGTTCGAAAACACGAAGATGCATGACCCACCTTAGAAATTTAAGGATGCACAGCTCCAGCGCGGACTGGATCCAGTGGAGTAATGCAGCGGATATTATGCGAGAGATCGCGCATGCAGACCGATGCAAATCAACGTAACGCACTGAAGCGCAGCGCGTATGAGCCCGTGGTGGAGAAGTGCCTGCAACGCGAGGCAGCGCGCTGCAGAGCGCTCCGTGGCAAACCAGCGCACAACCATGCAGAGCAACCCGTGGGCGCGACCCGTGGCCCTGGAGGATCTCTGGTTCCCAGGAGACAATCCGTTGCACAGCCCGCGGCCACACAGAACCCCCGGCAACAAAGGGGCACCCCATGGCGCAACCCGTGGGCGCCACTTCTGACCAACGAGCATCCAGGGGACCCCATAGGGCAATCCATCGCGCAGCTAGCAGTGCGATGCAGTGGGATACCAAGCAGAGCATACTTCAACAATGCTTTCTTAGTGCTATGCTGTGAGGTTATCCCAAAACAAGTCAAACCAACAATATACAAGACAAGTCCGTTCAAAGCAACGCAAGTCAAAGCGGCGCAAACGCTACACAAAACAACGAAAGCGGGGCAATCACATGCAGCGCACTGCACCGAGACGCACAGCAGCGCGGAGCGAATAAAAACAAAGCAAAGCAACTCAGCCCTGTAACGTATCCAGGCTGTTCCATGCAACTGTTGCAGCTTAGCTTGATCCAAGCTTCAGCTTGTCTACAGTTTGTTAGTTTCATTGTCTTCTATGTGTCTTGAATGCTGGGAGGAGTAACACTTGGACTCTCGCCAAGTGGGTAACGCCAAGTGCACGATGATAAAGAGCAGTCTGGCTGGCTCATGATTGTCCCCAAGACGCATCGATCAAGTCGTATCTTCGGCAGCCTGAATGGTGCTGGGATTTGATCAGAGGCGCGGCACCCCTCAGAGGCAGGCGAACGAGGAGAGGGAGAAGGGGAAGGGGGGACGAGGGGGAGGCGGAGTGAAGTGCAGAAGGGTGTGAGAAGAAGGAGGTGGAGGACTCTGGGGGGTGAAGACTGGAGCCCAGCAGCATTGACAGGAGCGCCTTCGAACGTCACTGGAAGTCCTCCGAAGGAGGGTAGGACTGATTATCATCCAGAGGAGCGAAGGAGGCACGAGAAGATTGGCAAACGCAACCTGACACAGCCAAGCCTCCTCGGTGATAGCGCAGGCATCAGACGGAAGCAGACCCCCCAAGCCTCCCCGCAGATACGGCGTGCGGTGCGGAGGCCGTGCGGCCGTTCGAATGAGCGCGCTGGCTGCACTGACGGTCTGGCAAGGTCTGCGGTCGGGGGCGTCCGCTTCGCGTGTCGCGGCGGCGGCCCTGGCGACACGCTGTGCCCTGCGAGCTGAAAGCGTGTCGCTCCGCTCCGCCGGGGCAAGAGCCCGGGAGGGGATCGGGACGTTGACGCTCGGGGGCCAGGGCGTGGCTGGCGCGTTGCGCCGAGACATGATGGACCTGAGCCAGCGGGGCGACACGCTGACCAAAAAGCTCCAAACCGCAATTCTGGCCACCTCATGTAACCTTCCCCTCTATGACCGTGGGTGTACCATTCGCACACATATGCAAACCCTGGTGGGCCTACCTGTCACCCCCACCGTTACAGGCCTGGGACGGCTGACCTACCTCTGTCGTGCGAGGCGCGCTGCTATGGACCAGCCGCCCCTGGTCTGTGGTGGTGGTAATGAAGAGCAGGCGCAGGAAACCCTCGCGTGGATTGCATACATTCGCCGACCACCGCTTGCTGCGGGTGCAAAGGCGTGTGAGATGATTGGCTGCCCCCCTCCCCTGTTCCCCCTCCCCCGAGGATCTGAAATCCGATCAGAAGGACGGGTGGGGAGGGGGTCAGGGGGAAGGGGGGGGCGGGGGACGTGCTCGCCAACGCACCCCTGGAGCAGCCTCTGGAGCCCCCCAAGAGCCTCAAAACGGCCCAAGTAGAGTGCCAATGTGCTCCAAAAAAGCGTCGAGACGGCCCAAGACAACCTCACGACGACATTCCGAGATGGCTATGAGACCGCCCATGAAGCTTCCAAGACGGCCCAAGAGTTTCCCAGAGGATAGCTGAGAGGGTCTCAAGAAGCCCACATCGCCTTCATTCCCGTCGGGAACACGATATTTTTCGCATGCGCTCCTTTTGCGTCTGACAACGTCCAAGACAAGTCAAGGGGCCCACGAGATCGTTCCAAGGCGGCTCCTGAGGTCCCCAAGAGGGCCCCAATACGGTCCAAGAGGGCCCCCAAACGGCCACAGGGGCCCCGAACAGGGCCCATGAGAGGTCCAAGAGGGCCTCAAGAGGGGCCCAAGAGGGAGAACACGAACTAACATTTCGAGCCTGTCCCACGAATATGGCCCCAAGAGCCCCCCAGAGGCCCCCGATGCTCTTCCAAGAAGCCCCAAGAAGCCTCTAAGAGATCCCCAAGAAGCCTTAAGAACCCCACTGGGGGCCCCAAATCACCCCCCGAGAGGCCCCCCAAAGCCCCCCATATGCCTCTAAGTGGATGCGACAGAAGGGCATTCCAAGGGACCCTCGTATGCGTCCAGTCTCTTTTTGGGTTTGTCTTGTCTTTTTTTTTTCTCTCTCTCTCTCTCTCCTCTCTCCCTGTCTCTTTCTGATTCCCTCTTATGTTTGATTATCTCTCTCTCTCTCTCTATCTCTCTGTTCCTCCTCATCCTCCTCCTTCTCACCCTCCTACCCGCACCTCTGCGGAGGAGGGCTCTCTATGGAAGAGCGATGTGTGGTGCATCGTTGGCAGGATCCGCTGACGTCGGCTTGCCTGGACTGCAGAGTCGCGCGAAATGATTGGTTGTCCCCGTGCCAATCATGTTGTCCCAACGTGAGTGCAGTTGTGGGTACAGCATTGAAGACCATGACTCGCCCTAACACTTTCCATGGGCCCCTCGCTTCATCTGGGGGTCGGCGGAGCCGATCCACTCGTCATTCAGTCACGGGCTTCAGGAATTGAGTATGGAGCGATCCGAATCAACCCCGGAGACGTATCAGCGCCAGGGGGGAGGAGGAGGAGCAGGGGGGAGCGGCAGAGGTGGTGTGTGTGTGTGTGTGTGGTGTGCTGCTGTCCCGTGAAGATCTTTTCCCTGCCTTTCTTCCGATGCGTGCGCGCCTGCGCCTCCTTCGGGCGCTGCCCCCGCCCGCGGAAGACCGAAGAGTGTGTCTCTGTGTGTGCGTCCCGTGTGGTCCAGACACGCCCCTGCGAGGGCGTGCACCGAGGCCCCCCGGCGCCTTGCAGATGGGGCAGGAGGAAGCCACCGCGCCGCGCCCATCTCCGAGGCGCTCGCCCAGGAGCAGCGGGCCTGCCGCGCCCCCGCCGCGCCCCCCACCCCGCGCCACGCTTTCCTGTCTCGTGCTCGTTCGGTACCCTTTCGACTGCTTCGTCCATGTCCGATAGGCTGTACGCGGCTGCACTTTCCCGATCGCGCACAACACGACGAGGTCGTTCTCGGAGTTTCAAGTCGGCTATGCGCGTCCGCGGATAGAGAACTGGTCAGCCCAGTTAGGAGGGATGGGCGGGAGGGATCTGATAGGATGTCGAGCGTGGCGCGAACGCACCCAGCTTGCTGATAGCCTCGCTCCTGCCCGTCTGAATGATCACGCGCGTCTGAATCACCTCCTTTGCCGTGTACTCATTCCTAGGTCCTCCTGGCAATTGCCTTCGACGATTCGCATTGCCAGCCACCGACATGATTTGGCGCAGGGGGGCCTAGAACGGAAGGCCCCAGCCCAGCGGGCCTCGTGCCAAGGTATGAGTCCCCCCGAGACCGCCTACTAAAACCTCGCTCCCCTGTGGGAGCTGCTTGTAAGTGAAATATCAGGAACTGGTCGTCGTAAATGTCGTCGTCTTTGTCTGTGTGTTCGGTCACCTCGCGGTGTTCCTCGTCACCGTGTGGTCGGGGTCGTGATGTGTGATCGTCGTCTCCCGAGCCTTCGTTTCTTGCAGCTCACCGGTCCTCCATCCTAGAAAACTAGGCGCCTTCATCATCAAGCTGCTCTCGGTTGCGCTTCCGTGTCCTGCGATCTCCGTGCCCCGCTGGACTTCCCCTGAGGCTCACCCAGGGGATCCCACCAGCCATCTGGGCGTCGATGGTTGAGGGCGTCACCTTGGCTTACCCCGCCGCCTCCCCCCCCCCTGGTGTCGGGACGAAGATTCTGCAAGGGGCTCCCCCGCCTTCCGCCGTGCAAGAGATGCCAACTCCTTCGACCCTCGAAGGCGAGGCCCTTTCTGGAGCGCCCGATGTGCACACGGTTGGCCTTGGAAAGATGGCGTTCCACATCGATCTCCCAAAGGCACGCTGTCCCTGCGAGGCGATCCGCCCCGCGAGGGCCCCCTCTGCCCCTCTTGTGCACGCTGTCTCCCTGCCGGGGCTTCCTCGGTGCACGCTGACAGCGTGTAACAAGCGGGCCGGCGGCGCCACATCGCACGCTGTCTTTCCAGCGCCAACCGCAGAGGGGAAGTTGAACGATGGTGGGCGGGGTGAGAAGATACACCTATCCGTCCATCCTCCACTCCTCGGCCCCCTCCGCCGCCCCCCCCCCCCACACAGGCGGGGACCAAGCATTCTTCCACCGCCTCCCTCTCTCTCTCTCTCTGTCCTCGCTCTCCCTCCCCTCCACGCTTCCTGCCCTACCTCTCCCCTCCCAGACATCCAACGTCATGTCTTTTTCGCCACGTGCCCCCCTAGAGGTTTGGAGGACCCCTTGCCAAGGGCTGGCTCTTCATCCTCCAGAGGGTTCCAAAAGGGGTTTTCTGGGCAAGGGGTTTTCCAGAGAGCCCCCCAGGGGCCTCGGAACTTTGTCAAAATACGGGGTGCGAAGCCCCTGGGGGACCCCTCCTGGAAAATCCCCTCCCCCAAAACCCCCTTTGGAACCCTCCGGATCCTGAGCTGTCGGTTTGACGGCCCCGGGGCCCGGCCAGGCTCCACCGGGGAGGCCGAAGACGACACAGAAAACCTCCCGTCGAGATCTGCTCACGGCGCGAGGAGGGCCTCCAGCCTTCCCCCCAGCAGCCTGCAGGGGCAGCCAGTGCCTCCTCCTCCTCCTCTTCCTCCTCCTCCTCCTCCTCAACTTGCGTCAGGCAAACATCAGCGACTGGGCTCCTCCTCCTCCTGCTCCTGCTCCTCCTCCTGCTCCTCCTTCACGTCCTGGTCTTCGTCCCCCCTCGTCAGGCTGCCAGTGACGGCCCATCGGGTCGGACGGAAGGGGGCGAGAGCAGAGGGAGGCTGGCGCATCAGCTCTCGCAGCTGGCTCTCCCCGCGCCTCCCGGCGCCGGCGGCGCCAGCAGCATCGAGGAGGGCGCAGGGCGGCGGTGCCGAAGCCAGCTGCGTGCAGAAGTCGTCGCGCTCCCTCGGGGGGCTGCTGCAGGTGCCCCTGGCCCGAGGTGCCCCCCAGCCTCGTGCTCAGTTCTGGAGCCCCATGGGGGCCCCCTGCGCCTCGTGGGGGGTGCTCTGGAGGCAGAAGGGGGCCTCCTCGGGAATGCGCTGGAGGCGCCATTCGTTATCGATTTCCGTCGCGTGGCGGCGGTGCCAAAGCCAGCTGCGTGCAGGAGTGTTCGTACTCTCTCGGGGGTTGCCATGTACACCCTTGCGTTTGCTTAAGCAGCAGCTCAGTTCCAGAGATACGACAGTTCTACGATACAGAGAGCTCCAAGCAACCCCCCAGGGCCCAGTCCAGATTCAGGATTCTCTTGAACGAAATCTGGAGTCCACGGACATTGACGCGTCTTCTTAAGATGTCTGATGGGTGTAAGTGCCCCTCGCCCACGGTGCCCCCAGCTTTGTGCTCAATTCTGGAGCCCCTGGGATCCGCTGCGCCTGGTGAGGGGTGCTCTGGAGGCCGTGGGGGCCTCCTTGGGAATCCTGGGGGCACCTTGGGCCAGGGGCACTTCTAGCAACGCCCGACTGCCCCCTTTCCCGATCCCCCCCCCTTGTCCGACGGGACGGGGCCATGAATCGCGACATCTGGTCGAATCAGAGTGTGCGTCGGATCGGGCCGCATCGGCACTGGGTCGGAATCGAACTGGATCGGCGTGCCAGGATGCACAGGATGCACAACGCCTTGTCAACATCGGGCCACATCGGGCCGTCAGAACATCGAAATCGGATCGGATCGAGCCCGCCGAAATCGACATCGATTCGGATCGGTCGGATCGAAATGGGCCCAGCTCTACTCTCTTCATGGTTTGATGAATTATCTGGCTGTGTGCTTCTATGTGTGGGGGGCGTCGATCTCTAATTGGTGCACGTTTCCACACAAGTTTGACAATTCTAGTTGGCAGAAATCCTGCTTGGCTTGACACGGCCGGTCTTTGCGACCGAGCGCCGCGTATGAGGAACAAGTGCGAGTGCATGTGTGTGTGTGTGTGTGCGCGCGCGTTGTGTGTGTGTAAGTGTAAGTGTAAGTGTAAGTGCAAGTGCAAGTGCAAGTGCAAGTGCAAGTGCAAGTGCAAGTGCAAGTGCAAGTGCAAGTGCAAGTGCAAGTGCAAGTGCAAGTGCAAGTGCAAGTGCAAGTGTAAGTGCAAGTGCAAGTGTAAGAGTGTAAGTGTAAGTGTAAGTGTAATTGTAAGTGTAAGTGTAAGTGCAAGTGCAAGTGCAAGTGCAAGTGCAATTGTAAGTGTAAGTGTAAGTGTAAGTGTAAGTGTAAGTGTAAGTGTAAGTGTAAGTGTGGGTGTGGGGTTCTCTCTCTCTCTCTCTCTCTTTCTTTCTCCATGCATATATATAGTATACACACTTATGTCCTTCTCCCTCTCTCTCTTTCTCTCGCTCCATTTCCCACGAATCGCGACGCCACTACATCTCTCCGCGAGCTTGCAGCCCGGAAACCCCAAACAGATCCGGAACGGTGAAGAGAGCCGAACCGCGACGAGACAAGAGAGTCCCTGCCTCCCCCCACCTGGGCGCGTCCCGAGAAACGGAAGAGAAAGAGGAGGAAGAGAAAGAGGAGGAGGATGGGAGAGGAGGATGGGAGAGGAGGAGGAGGAGGGGGAGGAGGAGGAGGAGGAGGAGGAGGAGGAGGAGGAGGAGGAGAAGGAGGATGAGGAGGAGGAGTAGGAGGAGGAGGAGGAGGAGGAGCAGGAGGAGAGAGAAGGGAAGGCGGACAAGGAGAAGGAGAACGCCGCGGAGGAGGAGGGAGGAGGAGGGAGGGACGGAGCTCCGAGCTCCTGCCCCCCACCTCCCCGGCGCCTGACTGCTGCACAGATGAGGCGGTGGCGTCCAGCCACTGGCGGAGGCAAGCCTGCACCGCACCCCCCCCCACCCGCAGGGCGAGCGTCTGTGCGCTGTGGCGCGCCCTTCCAGCTCGCCGTGCTCCTCCTCCCAAGACGAAGCCAGGGTCGAGACAAACTTGGATCGGGATAAATCGGGGATCCCTGAGATCTGGCGGCTCTGGAGGATGTATCGGGCCCCGCGGCCGTTTCAGGGCGTTCCGAAGCGCTCTGAGAGTGTTCTGGAGCGCTCTGGAGCGATTCATCCTGGTCCTGGGCTTGCCTGACCTCTGGCTGGCACTGACAAAACCTCGTGTGCTATCACTGTCAGCCGCATGCGCGGAGGAGCAGGAGGAGGGAGCGGGCTGCGAGGAAGGAGCGTGACGGGGCGGGCGGGCTCGGGGCGAGAGCGACAGAGCGGAGAGACAAGACTACACTGTGAATTCGGGTTCGGGGCGAAGAGCCAATCGGAGAATAAGGAGAGTAAGCAGAAGAACAAGCACCTGTATGATAAGGAGAAAAATCATGATAACACGGGGAATAAGCAGGATCATAAGCAGGAGCCAGGGAAGATACAAGACCAGGAGGAGAACAAGCACCTGAATGAGCAGCGCTGGGAGTCGAGAGGCGACCGGCTCTCATCAGCTGGCGCTCCACACCCCCGGGAGGCGCCCAGCAGAAGAGGTGCCCACAGCGCGTAACCATCGGCTTCGCGGCCTCCTCCAGGCAGATGTTGCACTCGAACATCCCTTCCATCCTCCGGTCGGGGGCGCGCAAACGTGGATTGGCGATCCATGGATTTGGCGCGCGGTCGCCACATCCATGGATCGGGGGAGGTACCCTGCCCAAAATGCGGCCGGTGCCGCCTCGCTCGGCGGCGGAAACAAGCGATTTCCCATGGAAACGGGACCCGTCGCTAATCCACGCCCCCCTTAATCAATGTTTGCGATCGCCTGACCTCTGGGCGAGCCGTTCAACCGCAGGCGGTGCGGCAACATCTCCCCCCCCGCGCAGGAGCGGGGGGAGGAGAACATACAGGCTCAAGACGTCCCGGTGGCGCGCAGCGTCACAGGCAAAACTACGGGCAGACTGGTGTCGGCTTGTTGGCCTACTTTGCGTGGATATCCGCTGAACCGCCCGATCTGCAGAGGCGACTCTGGAATTCCGTGCTGTCTACGGTCTCAATGTGCGTGTGTGTGTGTGTGTGCGTGTGTGTTTGTGTTTGTGTGTGTCTGTGTGCGTGTGCGTGTGTGTGTCTCTCTCTCTCTCTCTTTATATATCATTCTCTCTCTATATATATATATGTATATTCCTCACCTTTCTCTTCCTCTCTCTCAATGTACCTCCTTCTATCTCTTGAGCGAGAACATCAGCTGTGACAGCTTCAGCATGCAGGTCATGAGCGCATGCGTCAAGATCGCAGACTGCGTACAACTGCATGCTATATAGATACACACACTTATATATATATATATATATATATATATATATATATTATAATGTCCCTCTGCACCTATCCCTCAATATCCAATATCTCTCTCTCGCCCCCTCTCTCCCTATCTTCCCCTCACTCTCTCCCTCTATTTCCCTCTCTCGTCCTCCGCTTTCTCTATTGTCCCTCTCCTTGATCTCTCTCCCTCTCTCCCTCTCACTCTCCCTCTCCCTCCATCCTTCTCCCTCCCTCGCTCTCTAAACTCTCTCTCTCTCTCTGAACTCTCCCGAAAAAAACATAATGCTTGATTTGTAGATCCGGTGTCCTGCAGAGCGTCCCTGTGAGAAAATCTCACATAGCAAGTACCCCTGAGGTAGACCTGTCTCCACGTTCGAAGAAACTGGCCTGGTGCGGTGACGAGCCGAAACGGCACCACGTGCTCGCAGAGGCAGACAGCGGGAAGTGGGTACACATATAGCAAGACATGTGGTCAGATTTAGGGTGCGAACTGTCTTACACTGTCCATGAACGTCTGTCCAAAGTGAGGGGGTTCTGGTGGAGTTTTTGTTCCGCGCCCCTCCCTGCCACAGTCCTGTGGCCACAGCGACGTGGATCGATCCCGCAATCCCTGCGCTCTCGTTTTCTTTGATATAATACCGATATCCAGGCACCCACTCGGCGTATCACCGTACACCTGCATCCCACGGAGAAGTCTCATAGCATTCGCTTGTGCATGCATGGAGTGCGACTCGGCCTACAGGGCAGAGAACGATCACACAAGCAACGAGTGAAGCCAAGGCGGAGGGGGAGGAAGGGACTGCGAACAAGGAGTAATGTGAAGAGAGCGAGGAGGAGCGTGACGCGGAGGGGATGTATGGAGAAGGAGAGGAGGAGGAACACGACGATGCACGTTTGCCCATAGGCTGCACATCTCACGGTTGCGCTCGCCTGTGTCAACTTCTACGTACGATCAACACTGATAGTAAAGATGTGCGACACAGATGCAAGACCCTTAGACGCCCGTGCTGAAGCCTTTTCGAGCGCGTTGGGACATCGAGAGTAGTCAAACATGAACCAAAGGGGCACGAATGCAACGGTACCCTTGGGAAGATTACCCATCCTTGCCATCGGTTTCGGCTGTATTGTACATGATGGTGGTGAGAAAGTTGTGAGACACCAGCAGGGCTCGAGGAGACCACCATCATGTGTTGGCCACAATTTTGGTATGTCGAGGTGTCGTGTTGTCACCGTTTGGGGTGTCCGTCAGCTCAAGGCAGCCGAAGAAGTCTCCAAGATGGCCCCAAGACAGGCAAACTGCCCCACGAGGGTCCCAGGGCGGCACAAGAGGACCGCCCACGGGGCCTCCAAGACGGCTCCAAGACGGCGCAGCACGGCTCCTGGAGAGACCCGATTCGGCCTTAGAAAGCTCTTCGATGGCCCAAGACGGCGCCAAGATAGCCGCACGACGGCCCGACCACAACACCCATGAGACCAATAGAGCCCCAAGACGGCTCCCCAAGACTGCCTCACAGGAGCCCACGACAATCCCAGTCCAACCCAACTTATCTTCATGAGAGCTCCTCCAGAAGTGAAGACGAAACATGTCACAATGACGGCCTTCCCCTTTCTCATCCTGCTCTTCCTCGCCATCGTCATCCTCCTCCTCACAACTCTCTCAAACTTAGGGACACGAGGTGTCACACGTTACGACCTCCCGTGCCCCCTCGAAGATTCACCACCCAGAAGGCCAGGCTGGCACGATGGCTTGCCGTACGCAGCTGGATAACAATGGCTTGTGCACGCATGGAATGTGACTCGCCCTAAGAGCATAGAAAGATCACAAGCCGAAAACTAGCGTAGACGAGGTGCACGGGGGGGGGGAGAGGAGGGGAATTTGAACTAGGAGCGATATGAAGAGAACGAGCAGGAGGATAACGTGTGGGAGATGTAGGGGAAGAAGAGAAGGAACACGACGATGAATCTATCTCCCAGAGGTTGTACATCTTGCTGTTGCACACCTCTGTGTCAACTGCTGTTTTACGTAGTGGCAGTGGGAAAGTCGTGATCGGTCAAGCAGCTCGCAACTACGAGCTGCGACAAACGTGGTGCTGGCTGAGAGAACTGCAGGAAAATCAGAGGCGACAGCTCGAACCTCGCGCCGAAGCAGACTTCCCCTGTGCTTGCCTGTTATGGCCGCCGAGTGCGACGGCAACCCAAACACCACTAGAAGCTGCGGTGGACAGATGCAATGTCCCTGCATGCGCCCTTCCGTATGAGAAGGACGCAACCGGCAAGGTGCTTTCACAGCAATTGGCGGGACTGCTGAGACGAGAAGATCCCGAATGTATTGAACGCATGTTCTCCACTCTCTTGCACAACGAATCGCTTCCATGTGGGCACCATGGCATTCCAGTTCTACTGCTTGTGGAACGAGCCGCCCCCCTGGGTGTAAGATGTGCGGCATGACAGAACAATCCACATCACCCGGCGACGTACCCATCTCTCCCGGGACGTGCACTCAACGAGGCAAGGACTCGATGCCAGCAGGACGGCGCAACACCGGATTCCCCGAGGGCTCAAGACGTGGCGACAGTCCTGCGATTGGCGGCACCTGGGGAAGAGACGTCGCGCTCGGACTCCCCAAGGACCCCAGAGATTGCG
Source organism: Prorocentrum cordatum (assembly GCA_963575745.1). Lineage (NCBI taxonomy): Eukaryota > Dinophyceae > Prorocentrales > Prorocentraceae > Prorocentrum > Prorocentrum cordatum. Next base: position 632,358 of record CAUYUJ010000037.1, on the reverse strand, counting down.
ACGGGACCCAGAGGGCAGCATTCTCATTTGGATCCGCGTGTGGCGCCGCCCCAGTGGCTCAAAAAGTGGCAAGAATCCTCATTTTGGCAACGCCCAAGGTGGCGAGTCGCTCGGATGTGCGTCAAGAGGCGCGCGGCTGGACCCTCCAGGGATTCAGTCAACAGTGGCAGTTCGTGCATGCCCGTATGGAGGGCGCTTCGCTGGCCCCTCCAAGAGCGCCCAGAGCAGCGATCGTTCTACGCGTACCAGAGGACATCAAGGTGAGGTCTCGTCCAGGCGCCTCTCCGCTGGGCTCCTCCAGGGTTCAGGCCCGCTCACATCTGCAGATGCGCACATGCGCGCGGGAATCCATCCACGACGTACGGCATTGCGGTGAACGCGAGGGGTGCGGGCCCTGAGCTGGCCCAAACCTTGGCGTTACCCCTAAACGCGTACCCCAGCATCCCGGTGACGATGGAAAGCTGCCTAAATTTCCGCTGGCGCCCCCGTGTTCGCTTCTGCGCACACGCTCGCCTCGCCTGTGGGTGTGCATCCAGGAACGTGAACTTGGCGTCTTGCGGCGGCTGCTCCTGCGACATCCCGTGCCCTGCAGACCGAGCGCGTGCCGCTCTGCTCCGTGCCCCGGGGGCGCCCGATGGGGCCAGCTGGGACTACCCCATGGGGGGGGGGGGGGGCTGCTTGCGCGCAGCCAAGAGCCTCACCCGAGCCGTGAGCCCGAAAGTAGGAGGCGGAGAGCGAGACGGAGGACCGCGGCGGTGGGCGTGCGGGCGCCCCTGCGGTGCGCCTTGCCGCTCAGGCCGCGAGCCCGTCGCGCGCGGGCTGGAGCTCCTGGCCGGGCGCTCCGAGGGTCTGCCCCGCCGCCTCCTCCCCGCGGCAGCTCGGCACGCTCCCCCCCCCCCCCCCTCGTCGTCGTCGTCGCTCTGCGAGGCCCTGGCCTCAGCCCTCGAAGGTCCACGAGGGATTGCCATTGTGCGCTTTGACGCACCGAGGGTCTGCATCTCGGCCCGTCTCGTCGTCGTCGTCGTCGTCGTCGTCGTCGTGATCTTGGCCTCAGGTTTAGAGAGACGACGAAAGCTTATTGTGCGCTTGTCGGTCATTGCGTTGAGATGTTGGCGCTATCCGCCACTTTGGAAGCCTCCAGGTCCTCCAAAGACCTCCAGAGGTCAGAATCCGGAGCGGAAGCCGAACTTACCATGTCGTTGTCCCTGATTGTCCTCCTCATCCTCCTTTCTCTCTCTCTCTCTATACCTCTCTTCCTCTGTCTGTTTCTGTCTCTGTCTCTGTCGCTCTCCCTCTATTTTGTGTCCTGTCTCTCTCTCCCTCTCTCTCCTTTTTCTCTTTATTTCGTTTCCTCTCCGTCTCCCTCTCCGACTCTGTCTCTGTCCCTGTATCTGACTTGTCTCTGTCTCCGTCTCTGTCTCTCTCTCTCTCTCTCTCGCTTTCTTCCTCTCTGTGCACTCGTGTGTTCCACGTGATACCCTCCACGCGTCTCGTCGTCGTCGTCGTCCTTCGCCTCGATCCCCTCCGCGCGCTTTTGCAGCGCTGACATGCGATCTCCAGCTCACGAGGCGCACGCCCATGGACGTCGCACGCACGACGGTCGAGAGCGGCGATGCCGCACGCCCACTGGGCCAAATCCCAAGTCGGACAGCTCCCGCGCCAGAGCCGAACCGTGGGGATGAAACAGTTCTGCGGCAACTCACTGGGACCTCCCATGCCATCTTGCTGGCTCTTGCGAATGGACGCTGCCCGACGCTGGATCGAGTCGACGCTGAATCGGCGCTTCCCCATCCATTACCTATCGCTACCGCTAGCGCACGCGGTTGCACTCTACGGACGGAGTTGCGAGGACTTGCCAGGCTCCCATGGCCTGCTACCGCAAAGCAAGGAAGCTGATCGTACCACGTAGATTGAAACACATGGGTTGAACAACATATGCTGTATACCCTAAATAGTACAGCCGTTATTGCACCACGTAGGTCGAACAGCCTTAGTTGCCCCACCTAGGTTGCACAACATATACTGCTAGAAGCACGCTGTTAGGGGCCCACGCAGGCTAACGTTGTGCGCCCCGTGCGCCGGGTGTACGTTGCCGCCGGCGCCGCCTCGCGGGCGCTCGTGGGCGCCCGTGCGCTGGCTGGGTCCGCCGAGAGTGCGCCACGTTGCCGCCTGTGCCGCCTCTCTGGGCGCTCGTGGGCGCCCTGTGCGCCGGGTGGGTCCGCCGAGGATTTTTCACATTGCCGCCCGTGCTGCCTGGTGGGCGCCCTGCGCGCAGAGCTTGCACCACATAGCTTTTTGCTCACACGACACATCTTAAACCACATAGCTTGCACCGAGTAGCTGGCACCTGCAAACTTTCACGGCATGGCTCACAGCACGCAGCTTGCACCGCGTAGCTTCTACCTCCAAGGCGCCGCAATGACTCACGCTGTGGAGTCCACGCTGGCGAACATGAGTGTACATCTGCGAATTGAATGTTTGCGCCCCCGCCGTAGGGGGCACATGTTCATGTCGCCGATCATGGGCCATTCGAGGGACAGCAAGTGTTGATCCCACGCCACTGCCGGACAGCGGTGCTTCCCGATCGGGCGCGGCGCGTGCTCTTTCCCCCGTCTACAGCAGCGAGAATTGTCAAACAAAACGCCGAAAAACGCATGAGCGCTCTCCCGTGCCGCGCGACACTGAGTGGAGTGCCGCTGCATGCAAACAAGTCGGAGTCTGGGTGGCTTTTTCACTTACAGAAAAGAAGTGGAATGAATGAGCGATAACCTAGAAATAAGGTCGCGGCCGTGGAGCCGCGCGCCGTGCCAGTGCGAGCCGGGTGCCGCCCGTCAACCTGGGTCCGGGGGTCTGCCCGGGGGCGGGGCGCCCAGCGCGTCGTCGCGCTGCTCGGCCGAGGCCTCGCACACTGCAACGCCGGGGAGGCAGGCTGCGATCTGCATCTGCGCTCGCCGCCAGAGGGCTTGCGCCAGCGTGGAGCACCCAACCGTTCTTGGAAGTGACCCGCGGCTGGCGGGCTCACCGCTCCGGGGCGATTCTGAAAGCAGCCCCGGGCCTCGCGCGCTCGCCGCCGAAGCGGGCGCACTCGGCCCACCAGTGACGAGCCAACGCCTGCGTGTGCGGGCACCAGGGTCACCGCTGCTCCTCCTCGCCGTGGCGCCACCGGCGCGTGCAGGTCCACGCGGTTCCACCCCGCCATATTGACAGCAAGGCGCGGCGCCGCCTGCTGAGGCCTCCGCGCCATTCCGCCCACCCGGGCGCGGACGACGCCTCGACGTCCACCCCCTCGATGGGTTCCTCGTCCCACCGGCGCTGGGACGGCGCAGCCAGCTACAGCAGCGCGGCCCACGCGCATACCCGCAGGACGTGCTGGCCGCGTTCGCTGCTGGCGTCGAAGGGCATGTCGGCCGGCGCGGCCGCTCTGGCCGGTGCCGCTGCCCGTCCGTCGAGGTCGTGCGCCGAGCGCAACCACACCCCGCGGCCGCCAGCGCCCCAAACTGGGACAGGCCTCAGCAGTCAGGCGTGCGCTGCGGCAGAGCGGCCCGAAGACCCTGGCCCCTCCTGAAACCAAGGTGGCCCAGATCCCAGCATCTGGACTATACTTGCTGTGCGCTGCTCGTGCTCTCCGAGGGGCCCAGACCCTCAACCCGCGGGAACTCCTGGGCGCTTCTGGGCGTTTCTTGGCTCTCCCGGTGCTTTCTCGGCTGGGCGCCCGGGGGGGAAATGAGCGGGGGGGGGCAGGCCTTCTCGGAAGGTGGCGCGGCTTCTCGGAAGCACTCCGGCCTTCTGAGAAGCCGCCTCTGCCTTCGGGGAACCTGGAACCCTCCTCAGACGGCCCGAGAGGGCTTCCGAGAAGGCCCGCCGCCTTCTGCGGGGGCCTGCCCCGTCCCACTTCCCCCCTGGGCTCGCCGCCGACTTCCGCCAGGGCTTCTCCAGCGAGGCCGCGGGCGCACGCGGCCCCGGCGCAGCGGAGGGCCCCGAGCGCGCTCCACTGTGCAGGGGGACGTGGCGCGTGGGAGGCCTGGCGCCTGGCGCGCCTCCGAGCCCGCCGCGCTCCAAGTGTGCCCCTCCTCCCCAGGAGTTCGGCAGGCATGGCCCAGCACGCCCGCTCACATCCATCCCGCTCGACCAGCCCGGACACTGAGGAGGAGGAGAAGGAGGAAGAGGAGGAAGAGGAGGAGGAGGAGGAGGAGGAGGAAGACGAGGAGGAGGAGGAGGCCGAGGAGGAGGAGGAGGAGGAGGAGGAGGAGGAGGACGAGGAGGGAGGAGGAAGAGGACGGCGTCGATGGCGACACCAGCGCCGAAGACGACGCCGCTGTTGACCGTTGACGCCGACGCTGGCGACGAAGACGACGTCGTCGCTCTGCGCGATTGGCCCGGCTGCCTCCTCTGCTGGCGACCCCCTCCCCCGCGCCCTCTGGCGCCCGCTCGCGGGGCTCCTTCTTCAGCCACTGCGTCCCGGCCAAGGCCACCACGGCAGCAACCTCCCTCCTCGCGCTCTGCACCCTGGGCACCGCGCCTCCTCCCGCTTCTCCTCCGCCTTCTCCTCACCCCTCGCTCTTCCTTGTAAGGTTGTGCTCGCCGCACAACCATACGTGCCGACGAGCGGGCGGTCCGAGCGCTTCGTCCTCACCACTTCTGAACCGATTTTTTTTGAATGCGTTTCCCGGCAATCGTGCGGATGGAGAACACATCGGTCTCAAAACATGAAGCCCTCGCCTTGGCGCCGCGAACGTTCGTCCTAACAGCTCGCAATAGCAACACGGATTGAGTGCGGCCCGTTTGCAAAATTAGCTCTCGCTTGAGCGCCGCGAAATTTGGCTTTCAAGTCTCACGAGAGACACGCGGGGAGCAAGGCCCCTTGTCAATGTGAGGCGTTCGCTTCAGACGTCCTCAAGCTGTACGTCCAAACACATAACATCGCGCAGCAATCACACTGCTGGAGAGCACGGCGCCGATTCAAAACGAACCTTCGCTTGAGGTCCCCTCTCAGGCTTGTGGGCCAGGCCTTTCAATGGCGCAGCAACTACTCACACGGATTGAGGGCGGCTCTATTCCATCTGCGTTGAACGGGGCTCTCGCGTGGCGCTATTTCAAACATTATGGTTGACACCGTTCGGTCCGAGCCGAGAAGCCATACGCCGGCTGGCGCCTGGGCACATGCACGCACGGATCCAGGCGCATCGGACCCAGGCCCAGACAGACACCAGCACCCGCTCAGGGAAGAGCCGGGGGGGAGACATCCTTGGCGGGCGCACGCCAACATGGATCGGTGATCGCGTGGGCAGACCCGCACGTGGGCACATTCCAGGATAAGGGAAAGGTCGTCCGAGGGACCCCCACCCACGGTTGGTTTGGTCTCCGCCCGCGGCGGCTTAAGGCTGGACGGTGTGGTTGAAGGCAGCGGGTGCCTGGTATTCGGCTGCGGGCGCCTGATGACTAGGCAATCGCGCGCCATTCGCGCAGCCGGTTGTCCTGAGGCCATTGGCTGTTGTCTTCCAAGACACAAGGGCGGGAAAGCACGGCCGCGCAGCAATGCATACAAGACAAGCAAGAATAACCGATGGCGCCACGTAGCCCAGCATAAGTTGCATACGTTGCAGTCCCCGGGGTGGGCAAGCCCACGCACGCACATCAATTTTAGTGGTTCAAGCATTGATGCCATTACGGGCCAGTGGTGAGGCGTTCGGAGTGGACACACTGGAACTGGTACAAGTTCCAGGGCAGTTTGCATTAAAGGTTTTGGTGACGACCCCTACACACGATCCACCATCGTCCTATGCCTTGGGTTCACGCTTGGGTGGTTGAAGCGAAGAGCCCTACGGGGCACTCCGACATGTTGGCGAAGTCTCGCCGAATGGTATCCAATGGCGATGGCACGTAGCGCGCAAGTTTGCTCAGCGGGCCCGTTTTGGGCCTGAGCCACAAGGTGTGGGGGGGGGGTGAGGGGGAGGGAAGCGGAGGGTGAGGAGGGGCAGGAGGGATATGACAATGGTAGGGTAGGGAAGAAGGGGATGTGGAGGAAGAGAAGGAAGAGGACGAGGAGGAGAAAGAGATGAGGGAGTGGGGGGGGCGACGCGAAATGGGGGCACGAGGGGCAGGAGGACGAGGGGGACCAGAGGGGCGGCGAAGACGAGGACGAGGGGGGAGGGCAGGGTTTCGGCATTCCCTCTCGTCGTCCTCCTGACTGTCACCTTTCTCGCCTCCATCCTCGTCATCCTCTTGCTTGTCCTCGCCCCCCCCACCTCTCTTTCGCACCCCTTCTGATGCAGCAGCACCTGCGCAGGGCTGCTGTCTGCCGCGTCGGCCCTGCTGGCGAGCCTCGAGAGAGGCCTCGAAGCCTAGAGAAACATATAGCATCTATGTTCGTGGTTACTTTATGTGTTCTCATCCTCCTCATCATCATTGCCTGTTCAACTTACTGCCATTCCAGTGTCAGCTCCCGCAGACATCTCAACATCCGATCTCCATAATAATCGTAATGATTGTCAGCGCCATCATCGTCACCAGCGCCACTAGCATAGCCACAATCGTCGTAAGAATGGCATCGTGGTCGCCGTCGTCGTCACCGCATTCGCCGTCCAGTGGCAGCATCGGCATTGCCATCTTCCTCGTCACCATGGCCTTTCATCGCAGTGCCAGCATCGCCATCGCCATGATCGTCACCAGAACCCCCGAATCATGACCTTCGTTGAAGTCATCATCAGCATCATCGTCATCACCACCATGGTCATCACCAGCATCACCACCGCAGAAAATACAAGACACCATCATCGTCGGCATCGCCGTCGTCGCCCGCACCATCCCTATCAGGATCGACGCCGTCGCCGCTAGTCGCCGCCGTCAGATTGCACCACATAGATTGCTTCGCGTTGCTTTGCGTTGCTTTGCGTTGCTTCGCGCTGCTTTGCGCTGCTTTTCGTCGCTTGACTTAGATTGCACCACGTATATGCTCCTCTCTTTTAAGAAATTCGATTCTACCCCCATCACCCCACCCCGGGGTTGTCAGCCACGCGTTCCGATGGGAAGTCCACACATATATATATATATATACATATACATATACACAGACATATGATACCAGAGAAAAACCCCAATGATAATCATTTCAGGGCTGTAGGGCTGTAGGGCTACAGGGCTATATGGGCTCATGTGCGCTATATGGGCGATATATTGCTATATGGGTAATGCGGCTATAGGGCTATAGGGCGATAGGGATATAGGGCTATAAGGCTATAGGGCTACAGAGCACCAGGCACCCGGGCACCCGGCACCCGGCACCCGGGCACCCACCCGGGCACCGGGCACCCGTCACCCGGGCACCCCGGCACCCGCGGGCATCCGGGCACCCGGGCCCGGTCACCGAATCGGCGGCGAACCCGGCAACCGAATGAGCGGCGAACCCGGGCACCCGGGCACCCGGGACCCAGGCACCCGGGCCCGACCACCGAATCGGCGCTGCACCTCACCTGCCCTTAAATCCGCTAGGACCCCTACAGAGGCAAACCTTGATTGGGATATATATATATATATATATATATATATATATATACATATATACATATATATATATATGACCGTGACCCTTCGTGCATTTTCCTACTGAGCCCATACCATCCCAGGCCACCCGGTATCGACCCCCTCCGTCGCCCTCTGGAACAAATGCTATGCGCACGCACTCGTTTATGTCAAAAATCATGAGTTGCCAAAAACCTCTTGCAACAAAAAACGGGACGAAGTACACACGCGCGCGTCGTCGCGCGCGCATGCCGAAATCCTTCAATAATCTTGGGTTTCGGAAGGGTGTCAAAACCGAGTGTCCACACAACACACAAAAACACAAGGTTTCGCAAGGCAGGTTGTCAAAAAAAAACGTGCGCGCGCCCTTGCGAGTTCTTAAAACAAGCATAGTTTTTCAATATTTTTCTGAAAAAATGATATCCAACGGGCTTCGCGCGCGCTTGTCGAAATCGTTCGAGCGCCCTTGCGCGCGTGCCGTCGCGAGAATCCCCTGCAAACAATGAAACGACATGCACGCGCGCGCGTCGTCGCGCGCGCATGCCAGAATCGTTCAAACACCTTAGGTTTCGGAGGGGTTGAAAATCGAGTGCCCGAAAAAGTGGTTTCGCAAGGCAGGTTTTCAAAAAAAACGTGCGCGCGCTCTTGCGAATTCTGAAAAAAAATGTTTGTTGTTTCATTTTTTAAGGAAAAACTATTTTCTGAACATGCGACCAAACGGGCCTCGCGCGCGCGTGTCGAAATCGTTCGAGCGCCCTTGCGCGCGCGCCGTCGCGAAAATCCTCTGCAAACAGTGAAACGAAGTGCACGCGCGCGCGTCGTCGCGCGCGCATGCCACAATCCTTCAAAAACCGTAGGTTTCGGAGGGGTTCCCAAATTGAGTGTCCAACAAGAAACCGCAACAAAAAAACATCGTTTCGCAAGACGGGCTTTCAACAAAAACGTGCGCGCGCTCGCTCGTGCGAGTCCTTAAGACAACCATGCGTTTTTGTTCCTACATTTTCGTGGTATGCTACCAAACGGGCTTCGCGCGCGCATATCGGAATCGTTCGAACGCCGTTGTGTGCGCGTGCTGGGGTGGCACAGTCCGTGTCGCATCAAACCATGCGGGCCACTCTCGCGCGTCTGCCGCGCGCGCATTTCGAATTTCTTCCAAAACCTTCATCACCGACGCGAAGACGCCGTCATCGTCGTCGGCGTGATTGGCATGTCACTGGCCGTGCCGTCGTCGCTGTCAGCATCGTCACCAACATCGCTACTATCATCATCACCGTGTCTACCATAGTCGACGTTGCCATGATACCGCGCCCGCCTAAATCGCCGACTCGCACTCACGTGCCCGCTGGGATGTGCTGAACGGTCAGCACCACCGCGGCCGCGTCAGTCGCGCCAAGCTAGCTGGCCGCCGCGCGCGCGCGTGCGCGGGGTGGCGCGGCCGCAGGGATGCACCAGCCAGCGCCAAGCACTCATCGAAGTCGCCGCAGCATGAGGTTTGCAAACCAAGTTGCGGGTGGGTGGGTGGGATGTTTGCGCGAGCAGTGGAGTGGGCAACTCACTGCGAACAGACACAATTTGCACCACATCCATTGCACCAAGTCTATTTCGCACCATAGGTTGCACGACGCATGAGCTATGTATGTATGTATATATATAAATGTGTGTGGATGTATGTATGAATGTATGTATGTATGCATGTATGTATGTATGTATGTATGTATGTATGTATGTATGTATATGTGTATGTATGCATGTATGTATGTATGTATGTTTGTATGTATGCATGCATGCATGTATGTATGGGAACAAATACGTAAGAGAGAGAGAGAGAGACTAGAACCATCGCGCGCGCTTCGCGCGCGCTCAAGGTCTAGCTAGGCTTGATCGGCCAATTCATGTAATATTATGTTGGTCGCTTCTTGCGTCCAGGGACTCCCTTGGAGGCCCTGCGCAAGCCTCGGAATCGTATAGAAGGGGAAGTGCTCAAAGGCTTCATGAGTTCATTTTGGAAGGTGAGGGGGATCGTAATTTTGGTCTGTTGTGCAAAAGTAGACCGGGGGCCAAGCTTGAAAAACAAAACAGAATTGTGGGATTCCCATTTTTTGCCAGTTCCTCGGCGCTGTTCGGCGCTGTTTTTTGTTTGTGCCTCGCGGGTTTTGTTAGCCGGGCCCCTCAGGGGTGTGGGATCTTCCAGACCCCCTGGGGTTTCTGGAGGCCTCCTGGAAGCCTGGAGAGCCGTCGGAACGGTGTCTCGGGCTGCGCGGGAGCGTGTTGGGCCGTTCTTTACGTTATGGGGGCTCCTTGGGGCCATCATGGGCTGTCCTTCGGCGTCTTGGGGTCTCCCCCCGGGAAGCCGGGAGGCGCGGTACCGGCCAGTCAGGGGATGTGTGGGACCCCCGAGTAGGAGTCCCACTTTTTTTTAACAGGGAATTCTCGGAATTTCATTGTTTTTTGCCCCAAATCCTAGATCTTCGAGGGTTGGAAGCGGGAAACCATGAGAAGGCGAAAACCATTAGAAAAACCATTGGAAATCAACGACTTTACCCTCTCTGGCTCTCTCGAGACGGCTCTCGCTCGAAAACGCGAGAAGCCAAAAGCATTGAACAAAACAAATGAAAATCTACGATTTTGGCCTCTTCTGGCCGTCCCGGGACGCCTCTCGGACCTCTCTTGGGGTCTCTTGGAGGTTACCTGGCAGCCTCGAGAGCCGTCGGAATGCTGACCTGGGATGCTTGGGAGCGTCTTGGACCATCCTTTCGCATTCTGGGTGCTCCTGGAAGTCGTCTTGGGCCCTCCTGGAGCGCTGTGGAGGCTCCTGGGAACGCCTGGGGGAGCGGTGCCGGGAGCGTCCCAAAGATGTGGCGGGGAGGTGTGGCACACGGGGCTGGGGGGGGGGCGGTATTTCTTCATACTATGTAAGTGTATATGTATATGTATATGTATATGTATATGTATATGTAAATGTAAATGCGTATGTATATGTATATGTATATGTATATGTATATGTATATGTATGTGCGTATGTGTATGTATTTGTTTATGTTTATGTGTATGTATATGAATATGTAGATGCATGTATGTTTGTATGTATGCATATATATATATATATTATACACATGTGTGTGAATGTATATATTGCACCGCACATATTGCACAACCTATATTGCAACACGCCGACTGCACCACATATATGGTCAGACTGCACAGCGTCATTCACATAGCATGTTTTGCACCACGTAGGTTGCACATCACATGTTACACTATCGAGTGCACCACATAGATTGCGCAACACATCTTGCAACATATGGAACATATATCGCACAACAAATGCTGCACCACATGTGTTACCCTTTTTTTCTAAAAAGAGAACCGACCCCCCGGATTATCAGTACCCCTTTTCGTATGGCAATATACTTGTGGGTTTGCCCGATTGCCCATCCTAAATTTGGAGTCGTGCCATCTCAGCCCAGGCGGTATCGCCCCCCCCCCACCACCATCATCCTCTGCAGAAAAATACTATGCGCGCGCACCCGCTTACAAAACACCATAAGTTGTCAAAAGTACCTTGCAAATCGTGAGACGAAATGCGCACGCGCGCGTCGTCGCGAGCGAAGGCCGAAATCCTTCAACGATATTTGTTTTCCGTCGCGATTTTCAATATCGGGTGCCCAAGGAACATATAAACACGCTTGGTTTCGCAACGCGGATTTTCGAAGAGAGCTTGCGCGCGCGCTCGTGTGGATTTTCTAACAACCATGCGTTTCATTTTTCCCAGCAAACAACAACAACAACCACACACATACACATATACACACACACACACTACCAAACAGGTTTCGAGCGCGCATGTTGAAATCGTTCGACCGCCCATGCGCGCCTGCCGTCGCGATGACATTTTTTTATTGTTATGTTTTGTAAAACGTGTGACGACATGCGCGTGCTCGTCGCGCGCATGCTGGAATCCTTCGGTTTCGTAGCCGCGCCCAAACCGAATGTCCAAAACACACACACAAAACACACGGTTTCGCGACATTCGTTTTCAACAAAAAATCGTGCGCTCGCGCCCTTTGTGAATTCTTGGAAAAACCATGGTTTTCCACAATTTTCATAAACTGTTGCGGGCCCCTCGCGCCTCATGCCGACATGATTCGCACGCCCTTGCGCGCGTGCTGGGGGGAAGGGCACGATCCGTGTCAAATAACACCATGTGGGCCACTCTCTCGCGTCGGCCGCGCGCGCACGTCGAACTCTTTCCAAAACTTTCATAACCGACGCGAGGACGTCGTCATCGTCGTCGGCGTGATCAACATCGGCGCCCAGACTGGCCGCGCCTTCGTCATTGTCAACATCGCCACCAGCATCGTGCCATGATCATGTCTACCGTTGTCGACGTTGCCGTGCTACCGCGCCCGCCCAAGCAGCCGACTCACAGTAAAGTGCCCGCTGGGATGTGCCCAGCGGTCAGCGCCACCGCGGCCGAATCGGTCGCGCCGAACTGGCTGGCTGCTGCGCGCGCGCGCTTGGTTTGGCGCGGCCGCAGAGATGCACCAGCCAACGCCATGCATGCATCGCAATCGCCACCGCGTGGGTTTTGCAAGCCAAATTGCGGGTGCGTGGGCGGGATGCTAGCAAGAGCACGGAATGTGCCAACTCGTTTGCTAAAACCAACTGCACCGCATATATCGCCCCACATATATTGCGCAACAAATATTGCACCACGTAGGTTGCACCACATGTATTGCTAGAAACACAACTGTTTAGAGTCCATGTTGGCTAACCTTGTTGTCTTTCCGTCCTCTGGGTGGGTCGCAGGTGGATCAAGGGTGGGTCGCGAGGGGGTCGCGGTCGGGCCGCGGGAGAGGACGACGGCAACAACACAACACATCAAGACAGCATTACAACAAGAATGACGTTAATCCACTCCGAAGAAGCCCACTTCAGCCACGCACCCAGGGGAAGTGCAAGACCGTTCGGCCCCTTCGCTCTGATCTACCGATTGCCGAGGCCACCGAAGGTCGATCTCCCAGGCGGCGGTGCTGGATATACTCCCGCCCTAGACAGGGGCCTTCGGCACCTCGGTGCATAGGTTGAGCGGTGCCTGTGGCTGAACTCTGCGTGAAGAAGCAGCTTCTAGTGGCACGCTTGTTCTGTACGTTTGCTGCCGCTTGTAGGCCGGCGGGCGCAACTCATCAAAATTTGAGGCGCAACTCTTGTCAGAACGCTCTGTCGGTGACACTGGACTGATCTTCCAACTCTGCGTCTCCCTGCCGCCGGCGACTCTCCCCCTCCAGCACCTCGAAAGCCAGCCATAATCCCTGAGGGCCCAGCGCCAGTCGGTCCTCGGGGGGTGCTGGCACAGTACTGCATCAGCAAACGCAAGAAGGAGAAAGAGCGCGAACGCTAGAAACCAGGGCGAACGGCTTTGATTCCTGCGACAGGGCGTTCTTCCCCATCCTGGGGGTGAAAAAGTTCGTGTGGAGAGAAGGAAAGCTCCGAAGGTGGGCACGGCAAGAGACAAGCGACAACGCACATGTATACGCATCAAGATCTCAAAACACTCATGCCGACAACCTCGCCCTCAACAACAATGTGGGATTGTCATTGACCGGGTACGCAGCGCGCATACAAACATCTCCTTCCCATGGATGTATGTACCTTCGTGCGCGCACGCATCTGTGCCTGCCTTTATGCAGTACGCTGGGCCTGGGGGGGCCATCGAGGCCGAGAGGATAGCGCGCAACCGCCCTCTCGGACAAGAGGTCAGCGCCCCTCAAAGACAAGAGCTGGTTGAGAGAAACGCGCAACTACATCTACGACCCCTTCAAACAGAAGTCTGATTCAACGCGAGTGCGGCTCCCTTGCTTTTTAGTACTTACGTGGAGACCTGGATCATTCAAGTGTGAAATGCCGCTGGCGGCGGGCAGCCGGCATCCATGCAGTGCACAATCCATTGGGCTCAACACGCGTTCATCGTTCGATTTCTGCAGTGCTCAGCACGCATGAGACCATGGATTAAGAAACAAGCGACGGCAACCCTTTTGCAGAAGCCTTGTTTGCAACGACTTTTCCTCAGATGGTACACGCGCGTGCGCACCCAATCAAGGAGCAAGAACTGCATGGAGGCAAACGCAATAATGTGCGTGGTGGAACGGTGCACCTGAAGGACAATAAGGGCAACCACGAGACGCAGGCTCGGCGCAGCGTGTAAACTCAACGACTCAATACGCGTGTAGTCACCATGCTCTCTGTACTTTGACGCGGGATAGTTGGATTCGTCTGAGGATGGAGACCGCGGCAACGACTTCGATCACGATCTGAGTCTTGGTCAAGCAACAAGCGTCGACCGTACCCGCCAGATGCAAGACATCATCGAACGAATAACCCGCTAGCCAGGAACGGGAACCGACGGTATAAGCCCGCTGTCGGCGAAGGCACGCTCTCTGGACCACAGCACAGACAACGACAGGCGCTCGGTGGCCATCAGCGCCACTCTCCCTTCCAGCTTCTCCCGCGTTCCCGCGCTCATGAGCATCAGGCATCAGCAGGAACGCCACCGCAGGCGGGCGGTGGAGGGGAGAGGCAGCCCAGTTTGGCGGCGGCAGGACTTCCTCAAAGGAAGAGGGACTGAAACTGGGAGCGCCCTTCTCAAGAAGGCTGCCCCGTTCACCCGGAGAAGGCGTGCGAGACAATGCTTTTCTGCAAGATCAGGTGGCTGGTCCGAGTATCCCCAACAAGAAGGCGGAAACCCAGACTGGAGAATTTCTGAACGAGCGTGCTGATCATCTGGCCTGGGGCCAGTGGGAACGTCTGTGGCCTGGCGGATCCTCATCGCTGGGCGAACGCATCGAGCTAATCCTGGCTATTTGAAGACAGGCAACCCCTTTTTATTTTCCATGTTCCGATTTTCTGAATGGGCCGGCCCCTTCTGGAGAACGCCCCTGGCCGTCTGAGCAGGTTCTCCCCTCGACATGGCCCCCGCGCGCGGAAGAGCGCGAGCACGCGGGCGGATGGCGGGGGGGTGCGAAAGAGGAAGGAGGAAGAGCAAGGAGGAGAAAGCGGAAGGAGGAGGAGGAGGAGGAGGAGGAGGAGGAGGAGGAGGAGGAGGAGGAAAGAGGGAGGCGGAGGGAGGCACATAACCGGAACGCAGGTGGCTCTGCCGCCGTGCCGCCGCTCTCGCCTCTCCCGGCCGAGAGGGCGGGGGAGCGGACCTCACCATGGGGACGCCATGCCTCCCGAGCCCCGGGCGAGGGAGAGGCTGGCAGGGCCAGGCTCTCTCTGTCCTTGGAGAGCCCAGGCCTAGAAGGACGAGGGGAGGAGGGGAAGAGACGATCGAGAGAACGAGGGTAGGAGGAGAGGAGGTAGGTGAGAGGAGAGGAGGTAGGTGGGAGGAGAAGGAGAGGAGGAGGAGGAGGAGGAGGAGAAGGAGGAGAAAAAAGAAACATTAGAGGAGGTATGAGGAGGAGGAGGAGAAGGAGGAGGAGGAGGAGGAGGAGGAGGAGAGAGGGAGAGGAGGAGAGGAGGAGGAGGAGGAGGAGGAGGAGGAGAAGGAGGAGGAGAGGAGGAGGAGAAGGAGGAGGAGGAGGAGGAGGAGGAGGAGAAGGAGGAGGAGGAGGAGGAGGAGGAGGAGGAGGTGGACGAGGAGGAGCAGGAGCAGGACAAGCAGGTGGACGAGGAGGAGGCGAGGACGAGGGCAGGAGGAGGAGGAGGAGGAGGACGAGGAGGAGAAGGGAGAAGGACGACCACGAGGATGCTGAGGAGGCAGCCGGGCGGCGGCCAGTCCAGCACGAGGGCCGCCAGCCCCCCCCCGCCGAGGTAGCCCTGCCACTTCTCGACGTCCTCGGGCCACGGGCATCTTCTTTGGCCTCCTCCTCCTCCTCCTCCTCCTCCATCTCCTCCCTCCTCCTCCTCCTCCTCCTCCTCCTCCTCCTCCTCCTCCTGATCTCTTCCTCCTCCTCCTCCTCCTCCTGCTCCTCCCTCTCCCCCTCTCGCCCTCCCTTCTGCCTCCCTCTTTCTGTTTCTTCCTCCCCTCCTCGGTCCCTCCTCCTCCCTCCCTCCTGCCCAGCCGCGCCAATCCCCCGTTGACGTCGATCCTCTGCCCAGGGGGAGAGGGGGAGGGAGCAGAAGGGAATGCCATCACTGGAGCGCCAGCTCCCCCCCCCCACCCCGAGCACCCGATGCCCGCCGCGAGAACCCCCCCGCCCGCGTGGCCGGTCCCCGAACACCCTGAGCCCGAGCACTATGACAACACCTTGCGCTCCACGCCGCCCCCCTCCCCCTTCGGGGTGACGGCCTGCGTGGTGATCTCGGAAGCCCCGACGAGCTTTCCGCGAGGTAGCGCCACCACACGGTGCCAGGACCCTGGAGGCAGCAGTCGCCCGAGATGCCCTCGCAGAACGGCCCGATTCCTATAACCGTGCGGTGACCCCGAATCCCCACCGACTCGCCACGCGGTGTGGTCACCAAACCGTCTTGGGGCCTCCGACTCTCTCTCTCTCTCGCACTTTTTCCTCCTTGGGCGCGCGTGCTCGGGCTGCAAGGGGTCGCCGCGCAGCAGGAAGGCGCGGCCGAGGAGACGAACCGCGCGGCCCCTATCCCCGACGGGAGGACACGCCGACGCCGACTGCATCTGCCCAGACCTGCGGCGATATGGCTTTGCTGTCCTGGCGCTTTCTCCTTCCTCTCGGCCTCCGGTGCCCGTTCTCGGGCCCCTGGGGCCGCGGATGGAACAAACCGCATCGGAGCGTGCCTTGGTGCGCCTGCTGTCCACGACCGCCACTATCAGGGGCAGCTGGTCTCTGGTGGTGCTTTGCTGTGCGAGGCGCCGAGGGCGAGCACTGCCATGGGTCAGCCGCCCATGGTCTACAGCGGTGGTAGTGAAGCATCCGCCCCCGATGTCTGGGTGCGCGAGCACGTGCCTTGGCCAGGCCCATGGGGTGCTGTGCGCACGCCCTCCCGGCCATGGCGAGGGCGAGCGCACCGGCCCTGGGGCCGAGGCTGGGCCTGGCTTGGAGCGGTGCCTGGTAGAGAAAGCCAAGGGCCCCCCCCCGACGCCGAGATTTTTTGTAACATGGGCCCCAACAGATCACGAGTGGCGAACATACCCGTATCCGCGCTCTCGCGGTCTGGATTCCGGGGCGCGATCCCGCGGATGCGCAATATCGCACGGCAACGTTCCGCGCGGGGCATCCGCAAAGAAGCGTCCCGTGTCCGCGGGGTCGCGACCCAGAAGCCCCGGCCCGCAAGGCCACGGATGCGGGCATGTGCCCACGAACAGAAGCCTGGACCCCTTCCCGGGGAACGCCGTCTGATCCCGAGCCGCATTTTGACGATCTCGGGGCCCGGACGAGGGCCCCGAGAGCAGGAAGATCGGCAATAGCCTCCCGTCTCGAGTTTGAAGCTGTTTTTTCCTTAGGCTCTGGCGGATGTGCTTACAAAAAGGAGGTGCAGGCGTGGCGAGGCCCGAACAGAAATCTGAACTTCCAGCACGCGGGCCGCACTTGCACGCCATTTTTTGGCCCTGCGCGCGAATGTTTGAAGACGCAATGAAACGGGAGGGGGTGGGTGGGAATGTCCCACAAGTGAACCTGCCTGAGTCAAACAAATGCAATCAAAACTGATAGCCGGGGTGCGCGTTGAGGATGCAAGCCCCTTGACGCCCCGTGGGCGCCATCGACAGTAGAGAAGGATGAACCAAGGAGGCGCGGATGCAAGGGTACCCTCGGGAAGGCTACCCATCCTTATCATCGGTTTCGACTGTAAAGTAAGACGCCTTCTTTGTCACGACACGAGGGGGGTCCTGGAGGTTGCCAGACGGCCCAGCACCCCCAGACTCCCGCACCACTCTGGGGCCCTATGGGGCCACCCCTGGGGCCCCGTGGGAGACCCCGCAAGGCTCCCATCTTGGCCCCCACAGTGGCTTCCGTCTGGAATCTGGAGGGCCTGGATTGATCCCGGGGGAACCAAAGGTGCCGACATCGTTACTCC
Source organism: Prorocentrum cordatum (assembly GCA_963575745.1). Lineage (NCBI taxonomy): Eukaryota > Dinophyceae > Prorocentrales > Prorocentraceae > Prorocentrum > Prorocentrum cordatum. The sequence continues at coordinate 614,859 of CAUYUJ010000037.1, read as the reverse complement.
GCGGACCTCCCCCTACTGATACCGCTGCTCCCTGGACCTCTCCATGGGCGCGTGTTGACCAGACTTTCAAGGGGAATCCAGCCGTGGTGACGAGGACTCTCCAGGACTTTTCCTCCTGCGATTTTGGGCCAGGGCCGCCCCCGGCAAGACCCGAGGCAGAGCAAAGACGATTCGCGCGCCCGGGGGCCAGACCACCGACGTCATGTTTTTGTTGTGCTCTTCTCTTTCCTGTTTATCCAAAGCATGGGCCCCTGGAGATCTCGTTTTGACGGCTCCCCGGGGCCCCCAGGGCCCAGCGAGGGCCCCCAGAGGCCGAAAACAGCAACAGCAGGCGCCCGCCGTGACTTGTTCCTTGCCCGAGGGGGTCCGAGGCCAGGGCCGCCCCCGGCAGCACCCCGGGAGGAGCGCAAGAGATTCGCGCGCCCGGGAGCGCGCGCCCGCGGCGCCCGCCCGCCGCCACCCTTCGGGTGGGCCGCAAGCGCTTCTCGGGCGCGGCCCGACCCACCCCTGCCGTGGACAGCACCGCCCGTGACGTCACCCTCGTCCTCCAGGCTCCCCTCGTGAGGCGAGGGGGCCGCCACGGAAGCGGATGGCTTGCTGGGGGTCGGTCAGGCCGCCCCCGAGGCGTTGGGAGCCGCGGCGCGGCCAGGCAGCCACACGGCGGGCGTGCCCACGGAAGGCGGGCAGCCCGGCACCCCAGGGCGGCCTGGTGTGCAGACTCCTGGAGAGGCGGCGGCGCGCGACGGGGGGAAGGCAGAAGGCAGGAGGCGGCAGAGGCACGGTCAAGTCGCATACAGTAGGGGCCCGACCACCCCAACCCGGAGACCCCAGGGCGTCCATGGACGTTTGGCGTGGGAGCGTCGCGTGTTCCACTGCAGGACCATCGAGACCCAAGAAACTCAGGGCACCCTGGAGGCAAGCAGGGATGCGCGGCATGGATGCAGGGGCCTGGGAGGGCCATGCTGGCGTTTTCGAACAGGGCTGGCCAGTGAAAGTCGCCAAGGATGGGCCCAAGTGGCAAGGGTGCAAGGGTAGCTTTGGAACAATGTTCGTCCTCACTATGCGCCTTGACTGTACCGATACTAGAGGCCTCCTAGATGGGGTCGGAGTAGATGGGGTCGGAGGATCGCGCCGCATCGCCAATACATCGGCGATGCATCGGCGACATCCTCGTGGAGAAAATCTGGCTCCACATCGAGCCGCATCGCCGATGCATCGACGATACGGCGCGACCTTTCGACCTCATCTGCTCCGACCCCATCTAGGAGGCCTAGAGATACGGCTGCCCTTGCCTCGTTTTCGCCTTCCTGAGCCTTCTGGGAAGTCCTCGTCGCCACGGCTGTATTCTCCTCGAGCTTCTGGCCAGAACACACCCCCAGAGAGATCCCAGCGGTTGGTACCGCTTAGTCCCCCTCGGAGGGGTTGGCTTTCAAGGGGGCGGGCCTTCCTGGAGATCCGGGCGCTGCATGTTTTCCGCACTGGGCGTTTTCGCCCAGCTTCGGGCCCTGGGACCTTCACAGATCGACCTGAACGCCGGATCCCAAGGTTCTCAGAAGGCTCGGAAAGCCTCGGGCTTTCTGAGCAGCTTGACAGGCCTCCCCCGAGGACAGAGGCGGCTTCCCAGAAGGCCGGTGACGGAGGCTTCTGAGAAGCCCCGCCGCCGCCCCCTCTCGCCTCCCCCCTCGGCGCGCTGCCGAGAAAGATCCGGGGGTCTGCGGTCCATCTACGCGTGCACGTCGCATCGCCTGCGCGTCAGCCCGAGCAACTTTGAGCGTCGGGAGACAGCGCGGCTGTTCGAATTGCGTCCCGGCCGTCCATCCGTAGACATCCCCTTCACCACCTCCCCTTCACCACCTCACCAGGGAGACGCCCCACTGCTCCCCGCTGCTTGCTGACACTTGGTGGACAGACCAGGACGGAAGCATACCATGCTGCCCCCTCCTTGCATCCACTTCGGAACCGTCAGTGATTAATGCCGGCCCTTTCGTTCGGCGTCTAGCGGCTCACAGGCGCTGTCGCCCACGCTTGCTCCGGTCGGACGAATTCCACACCCATGCAGTGCAGTGCCTTGACATCAAGCGCGCGCTGAGGACAGCGCAAAAATGTACCTTAAATCGGCACTGCTCCTCAGCGGTACGCATACTGCCCCCCCCCTCCCTCCTCCCTCTGCAGACTCCGCAGAATCCGCAAAGAAACAGGGACGAGGAATGGAAAGGAAGCGTTGGCGGCTGCTTGGCATGAAGGAGGCAGGTCCTGAACCCCGGGGCCTTCCCCTGGGACCCGTTCTTCATCCCGAACCGTTCTCCCTGAACAGTTCGTCCGTGAGGGTCCTGTGCAAGTTTTTCGAGGCCCCGTGGGGCATTGGCGCAGTCCCGAGGCCGCAGCCCGCGGTCTCGTGCCGTGGTCTCGACTTGGTTCCCGGTAGTGGCTCGTGGTCTCTGGTCGGGGCTCGCGGCTCGTGGTATCTGGCCGTGGCTCGCGGGATCGTGGCTCGTGCGCCCCCGGATCCCGAAGCCGTGGCTCGTGGTCTCTGGCTCGTGGTCGCTGGTCGTGGCTCGTGGTCTCTGGTGTTCTCTGGCCGTAGTGGTATCCACCGCCGTGCCTCGAGGCGCGCGAGAAGTGTCTTCAGGTCCTCAGGCGTCACTTGTCCTCAATGCGGAGTATCTGTATTTACTGTGTAAAAGGGCCCAGAAGCCCAAGTCCCCAATCAGAAACCATCGATCGCTCCTTCTGATCCCGTCGCGCAAAAAAAACAGTCCAATCTTACCCAGCAAGCCGCAATATGCGCCGCTTGTCCCGTAGGTGAATGTCTCCCCACATTGTTCGCCGAATCCTCTCAAGAGACCGTGCGAATTGGTGAGCCCATGCGCGCATCTGGGTACTCTTATCAATGAGCGAGCTTGACTCGGTCTGGCCCAAGTGGGAGGATTATCCTAAACCACTATGGTTTGGTGTAACTGAACATCGAGCAGTCTGGCATAATATATACCAGCTTGTTGCGGAACGCGGTCATACCCATCCACCCGCCCTACCATGAAGCCTTACCCCTTGCAACCCCATCGCGTCTAAACAACCCCATCGTGGCAAAAAACGCAACGTTCACCTCCCCAATGAAAAACAATGGTCCGTGCTGCCGACCTTCGATGGCGGCCGAGGAAGGCAACCAAGGCCGCCAAGTTGACTCAATATGCCTCGGTGGCAAGGCAGAAGACCCCAAGGCGGCCCAAAATGTCCTCAAGATAGCCTTAAAGGCCCCAAAGACGGCCCAAGAGGATCACGAGCGAACCCCGAGTAGGGCCCGAAGAGGCCAAATACACAGTTTCCCTTTAGCCTTTCAAATATTCGGGCGTCTTTACTTTTCTGGGTTCCTGTAGGCCTCCAAGACGGCCAACGCGGCCCCAAAATGGCCCAATACTCATCCAATGCGACCTCCAAACAAGCCCAAAGGGCCCCCAGGCAGCCCAGGACAGCCCCAAGGGGGCGCCACACTGGCCCAAGAGGACCTCAGGAAGGACCCAACACGACAAACTTAGAGAGCCCCCCGCCTGCCAAGAGACGGCCCCGCGACTGCCGTAAGAGACCGCCCAGACGGCACTGAGGGCCCGAAGACGGCACAAACGAGCACCAGAACGGCCGAATAGGGTACCAAAGCGGTCCGATTTGGCCCGCGGGGCCACCCCAGACTGGCACACAAAAGCCTCAGACACGACGCACGAAAACGAGGAAGACGACGACAACGATTCGAGAACCTCCGACACAACGCGGAAGAGCGTGTCACATGCGACGGGTCTCGGAAGCCTCGGGACACGAGGTGTCGCACGCTACGAGCTCCTGTGCGCCCCCCGAACAGTCGCCGCCCAGCGTCATGGGCTGGCCCTGTGGCGGGACTCGCCGCAGGCAACTGGATGCTTCGCAAAGTGTCGCGCCTGGGCAGGCCGGGGAAATCACCGCGTGATAATGTTTCATGGGTGTGATGGGCGTGGAGCCCATGCAACATGCGCAAACACACACACACACCCACACACACACAGAAAATGGCCTCGCCCGGTGGGGCTCGGGCCAACTCGCGGGGGAACATAGCTATCCGAAAACAATTGGTATATGTATAACACGTGTTACTGGCGGATGATATAGAGCAGAGTAGGGTGGTCCTGGCGGAGCGCTATCATGCCCACACGCCCTCCTTACCAGAAAGCTCCACCCCTCATCCCATCGCAGCGCGATCATACACTTTTCCTTCGCAATCTATCGTAACCAATCGCGTTAGAAAGCTCCTCCGCGCTGCTGCCGGGGGACAGTGGCACAAATGACCGACGATGACTTGTTGACGATCATAACATGCTCGCGGGATCCAATCGGACGGCCGTTCGAAATGATGAACTCATGCGCGCGTCCCGGTCGAATGGACGAACTCATGCGCGCATCTCGATCGAGGTGATCACGCGCGCATCCCGATTCGGTCGTTGATGTACATTGTCGCGTGCACAAATTTTCTGTCGAATACTCGGATGTCTCACCGACGGGTACGTGTTTGTCAACATGTGCTTGCAGGGCTCCGTCATGAACTCATTCCACGCGCACGCTTTGTTCTGCATCTCGAGCGCGAGCGCGCGCATGTGGCACGCACTGGACTTGCCACTGGGGATTCGGGACGCTGGTCAGATCTGCCCACCGCGTGATAACATCGGCCACCGTGCCTTGAGGCACGTCGTGTCCCCTGTATTTGGGGAAGCCAGAAAACACCCATACTGCTACTGCTAATGGGCTTCCATGAATTCGTGACCGGTTTTGCGCTCTAGCCTCTCCGGACTTCCACCGCTCCACGCCGGCCCAAGAGCCCCACCAGGGAGAATACCAACTGATACTCGGAGCTCCCAACCCCAAGTTGACCCCCGAGATTGGCAACAGGTCCCCCAGAGGCCACCCAAAAAACCCAAAGGCCCCCAACAGGCACGAATGAGTCCCAAACGTGCCCCAAAGATACCTCAGAAACTCCAGAACTGCCTCCAAAAGGCGTCCGAGGGGCCTCCTAATATTTCCCCCAACAAAAGCACCCGAAAGGCCTCCCAAGCTCAGTGGCGGGATGGGCCGGAATCAATCAAATCATTTGCAAGAGATCTTGCCAGGGCCGGATGGGGAGGATCAGCGCGTAGTTTTATTTCATGGGCAGGATGGGCGTGGGGTCAAGGAGACAGATGAAACACACATAATATAATGCTCGGGGCGGATCCCGTTGGTCCAGAGTATGAGGCAATGTAGACATTTGGTGGCATGAAAGTAAAGATGAAAGAGCAAATCGGTTACATATAACTCTTGTGGTTTTTTTTTTTGAAAAGTTGAATATGCGTAGATCACATTACATTGTAAGGGGTAGCACAGTCCCACTTGTTGCTGAACGCGATGGTACCCACCCACCCACGCGATCACACAACTGTGGTCATTCTAGACCCTATCGCATCCGAACAACCCCATATTGCCAAGTAGAGCCGTAACGTGCGCATATGGTCCGACCGTTGAGCATATTGCCAACTTGATCGCTGAATCACCTCAGATGACCGAACAAGTTGATGAATTCATATCCGCATCTTGATGCTGGCGTTGGTGAGTATTGGCACGCGCGCGCAAACAACTCTGATATTACTTTGAAGAATTAGGTTGAACACCCATATGTTTCACATGGGTTTCACGAGCACGATGCTGAAGCACAAACCATGTATTTTTCAGATGTGTGTTCACACGCGCGTGAGAGCGCGCGCATGTGGCCCGCCTTGTTTGATTTCCCAAGGATTCCCAGCATGGATCAAGCAACCGCCTACCACATAAAAACATTTATGACGGATCGCGCCCGGGCCGGATGGTGGGAAATCACAGCGTGGTCTTAGTTCACGAGTCGGACGGACGTGGACCAACAAAACATACAAAACCATGTCGGCCAGCGTGGATCTCAAACAAGAGCCTCTTGCAGTCTACGCGGTGCAACTGGGTGGTGTTATCAATGAGCTTAAATCTAAGTGGTGCGATCCATGTGGTGCGGGCAACCTGCGTGGTGCACTCCATGTGGTGCAATCTATGTGGTGTGAGCGATCTGGTTTAAGCTATGTCAATCACTCTATGTGGAGCAACGAAGTGGTGTGAGTTGTGCGGTGCCAATCGGTTAAACACTGTACGTGGTGCGTTCTGTGTTCAAACAGACGCTGGGCGGCGACGGGCGGCGACGGGGCCACCACAAGGCGGTGGAACCGACAAGCGGGTCAAGACGAAGGGCGGCGACGTGCGGCGACTGGGGCGGCGGGACCGGCAGCCAGGCCAAGGCGAGGGGTGGCGACGGGCGGCGACGGGGCCACCACAGGGAGGCGGAATTGGCAGCCAGGTCCAGTTCCTTCGGAGACAAGTAAGAACCCCCTACGTGCCAATCATGTTTGGGGAACGTAGAAGAACTGCCCCATGCGGCTATGGGAGGTAAGAAGCTACATTGAAGTAGTAACCTCCTTGCTGTATGTATATATACATACATACATGCATATGCACATGAACCGATCAGGGACATATGTGTGTTTACATAGATACATCCACTGTCTCCGTATTGATACTGCAAGCAAGGTGTTCTGTTCTCAGGTGTTTCTCAACAGTGCCAAAGCCCGTCGCACCCCGAGAACCCAAACACGACCAAAAACCTTCCAAACTCATATCTCTCAGGACCCGTGCCCTTCATAGTGAGGTGTGGCGAAAGACTCCCATCGGCGCGTGTGGCGAAGGCCTGCTACCAAAAAGCCGAGGTCGCGACATACGCTTGCCGCGAGTTGCTGGAGGCGGGCCGGCGCGACCTTTCGCCGAACGGCCAGCGGCGCTCCACGAGGCCAGGCTCCTGCAGGACGCGCCATGTCTGGGTATGCCGGCAAGAGGCTCAGCTCGTTGGGGGCTTAACGGCTCCTGCTGTCCTCCGACCGACTTGCGCTCGAGCTCCTTCGAGTTGTGCCCGATTTATCTGGACATCTCTGGATGTAGCTTGATGACCCACCCTAATCGATCCAGCTCGTTCATCGATCCACGCAAATCGGTCGGATAAGAGTCGTCAAGCCCGCGGGATTGGCACCCGCGCGCAGGTCAGACCGTGTGCTCGGCGTACTCCTGCACGCCAACAGGGCCTAGGGACTGCTCCCAGCAGTTGAAGTACGCCGGGACGTCCTTGAAGTCGTGGAACGCAACCTCTGCAGGGGGGCACTCCCCTTCTCCTCCTTCCCAGGCCCGTCCTTCGCCTCCTCTCCTCCTCCCCGACCTCGTCTCGTTCCTCCTCATTTTCTTCTCCTCACGCGTGCGGGACGTCTCGCACGGGTGCTGCCTGCGCCCGGAGCGCCCAGGCCATCTGGAGAAATTGTCTTGGCCATGCCAGCGCCCGCCAAAAAGAACGGCTGCGTGTACAGGCCATGGTGAACCGGATGGGCTTTCCCACCTCCGTCACCGCCTTCCTGGGTAAGTGTGGCGCTTGAGCTTCCATTCTGCGTTGCCTTCGCGCCACTTCGGCCGCCTGATTCCCGCCCCGCATCTGGCGTTGCTCGTTGCTCTGTTTTCCTTAGCCGGTGGCATAGCCTGCCCCCGCTCGCCCGGCGTTCGACCCGTTTCGCGCGCCCGCGTATCAAAAATGTACAGGATAAGGTGTGGCCCTCGTGCCTGTTTCACAGCACCGCCTTCTACCGCCCCTGGCCGTCGATGCTGCGATGCTCGTCGCCACGGTGGTTCCAACCTTTCGCACCGGGCTCTAATCTTCACCTGGTCTCCTCGCCGTCACGTGCGGCGGTTTGATTTCGCTGCTTCCACCTTTACCTCGGTGTCCCTGGCCCTGACTCTAATTGCGTGCCGGCCTCGTGGACTGCCTCTCTGCGCACGCCCGGCATCTCGCCGTGCTCTCCCAGCACCCGCTTCTGGACTTCACGTTCCAAGTGCGGCCTCCGCTGCCCGCACGCCCTCCTCCTGTCCTCTTTCCCGGCCCCATGTTTCTCCTCTGGAGCGCCCATTCCCGTTACTCGACCGACGCCTGCGTGCTTGCGCCCGCGGACTTCAAGTGTATACGTAGGCCGTGTCGTGCGGAAGTGCGTCTTGTCGTGCACTGCCACGCACCAACGTGCTAGCAGTCATGGCCAAACATCCGCTTTGCATGTGCTCTGCACGCCCGCGATACAGAATTCACACTGCTTCCCTACCTCGAAGCCCTAGGGGAGACGGCAAGCAACACGGACGGCTCCAACAAAAGTCCTGCCGTCGTCCTGATACTGCCGTCAACCATCAACCTGGTCATGTCAAGCTGCCCATGCAACGGCCCCATGGTCATACCACTAGAATGAATCATCCTGGCGGTTTGCCGCGTTGTCAGGGTGCCGGGGTCCAGGTGTCGCGCGTACCCTGCCCGCCACGCGCGGAAAACGCTGGATGAAAGGCTCTCTGATAGAGGTTGCACACCACAGCTACACAACCGTTGATATAGAGTAGTGGGCCATCCAAGGTCGCCAAGGTCATGAACCTTTGACAACGGGCGGGTTTCTAGCTGGAGCTCCGAAACAGGCGTGGCACATGTGCGAATCGCGAGATTAGCTCGGTCGCACGCGCGTTTGCTCGCACTTTGTTGTCGCCGCCTCTGCCGAGCCGCCATCCCCAGACCCACTGGCACATAGCTACAGAACATATCGAACTTCGCCCTTGGGTCCCAACGCTCCCTCGGATGCCCCCGCTGTTTGCGGCGCGCGCCTGCAACCCGCACGCGTCTGGGACCCCTGGGGCTGCAACACTGTATGGCGCACCAGCCACATAAAAAAGTAAAAACACCCAAAAAACACGCCGCGGTCAGGGCCTGGGGGGAGTAGATGCAACATCGTGCGCTGGGACCTTACGTACGGCCAAAGTTCCGTCACAAGCAAAACTAGATAACGAACAAAACCCATTTCGGGACTGAACTACGCCCGGATGGGGGTAACGCCAGGGGAATACTCATGGAACGATCCGAAAGCCCCTTTCGAAACCGAGTTGGCACCTTACCTCAGAGCTTTGGCTGCAGTGCACCTCGGTAGTCCTAGCTGGCCTCAGCAGGCCCCCCGAGTAGTCCGGCCGGCCGCAACAGGCCCCCCCGAGTAGCCCTGGGCGGTCTCAACACCCCAACACTGGGGCGCGGAGCGACACATGGGCGCCGCCGGAGGGTGTTGAGACCGCCCCAGGCTACTCGGGAGGCCTGTTGAGGCTACTGTTGAGGCCAGCCAAGACTATCTGGAGGGGCTGTCTGTGCGCAGCCCGAAGCCTTACCACCACAAGACTTGCGCGAACCACCTCCGCTGTGCAAGTGTCCACTTGGAGTGAAGAGCCCGGACCGCCGAGCAAAAGCACCGCCGGGACGCGCGCGGAGCGTCTCGCAGGGCCGATGGTGCCGCTTGAGCGGCGCGTTCTGCCGCACCTTCACGCGCAGAAGGTGGATCTTCGGGCATCTCTAGCAGCCATACGGCAGGTTCGTGGCCGCATCCGTCGCAAGAGCGTCCAAGACGGCCTAAGAGCCCCCCAGTACCAGCCTGAGATGATTCAAGAGGCACTCCTGAAAGAAGCCCAAGAGGCTGTCAAGACGACCGAAGATGGGCCCAACGAGCGCGCCACTGCAGCACTGCTAGAAGCCAACCCCACCAGCATGATACCTAGACCTCCAAAAGGCCTACAAGAGGCGCGTTCGAGAGGGCCACGCACTGTTAGCTCGTGTCGTGACGACCTCGAAGTTGGCTTCTGACACCGCGTGGATCATTGAAGCTTGAACGATCGGCGGTCTTTTGATCGCCCGATCGTTCCACATTGGCCGATTCTGGGCCACTGGTGGCGTTCAAGCTTGAACGCCCGCGGCGGGATCACCTCCGCGCTGGCACGACACGAACCTTCCGTATGCAAAAACACGTGACGGAACACAGCAGCCTTCTGATCATGCTTGGGGGAGGGGGAAGGGCAAAGCGAGAAGATCATCGGCAGAGATGCAAGGAGAAAAGAGAAAAGGAGGGATGAATGAAACGGGAAGAGGATGGAAGGGGATGGATGATAAGGGATTGCAGAGGACAGGATGGTATGACACGACGGGAGGGAGGAGGGGGGAGGTAAGATGGATGAAATTCTAAGGAGAGGGGGATAAAACTGAGCGGAAATGGAAGGAGAAAGAGAGAGAGAGAGAGAGAGAGGGAGAGAGAGGATAACGTAGAGATGTGGGAAGAGGAAGGAGGTGAGAGGGGTGGGAGGCGGCGGGATTGGATGGGAGGGAGAGCAGGAGAAGGGAGGAAGTAGGGAGGATGATGAGAGAGGGGGGTAGAGATGAAGGGAGAAGAAGTGAGAAGTGAGATGGAGAAGGGAGGAGGAGATGGAGGGGGAGGATCATATTCATGACATTGAAGGGATGAGGATGGAGAGAAGGAGGATGGAGGGAGGAAGGAGGGAGGATGGAGGAAGGGGGGAATGGCGAAGGGAGGAGGGACGGGTGATGATGGAGGTGGGATGGAGGATTGTAAAAGAGAGGACCGAGAACGGAAAGACGAGTGAGGAGGGAGGGGTGCAGAAGGAGCAGGGTCAGGCACCAGAGCCTCTGGCGGGAGGTCGACTTCAACACTCCGGCGGCGTGCCACCAGAGGCGGGCATCTCGAGGCGGGGGCGAACGGGGGGGAGGGTGACGTGTGCTCGCGCACGTGCTGGGTTGGCATGTGGGAGAGCGGGCCTGGTGGAAACGGGCCCTGGGTCCCCGTGAGTTTCTGGCGGCCCCAGGGCCCGGCGACGGGGGCAGCTGAGATCGCGCTTCGCGCTTCGCAACTCCGAGCTCTCGCGCTGCCCTCCTGGGGGGAGAGGAGGAGGAACAGATGTAAGAGGGGCGGAGGACGAAGGGGCAACAGAGGGGCGGCAGCGGACCTCTTTTTTGGACCTCTTTGATATCGGACTCTGTCCTGGGAGGCGACTTAAGCCCTGGGATCGCCTCGGCCTTAGGGGGCCGAGACGCCTGGCCCTGGCCAGGCCTGGAAGGAGCCGCGGGCCCATCCCCCGCTCCATCCTGGGCCCCCGAAGGCCCAGCAACCTGGCCTGGCTGGACGGCTCCTGGGTCTTCCTGCTGCGGGGCGCTGGCGTCCGCAGTCAAACAAGCAGCAGCATCTCGGGCCAGGATGGCCTCCCGAACGGTTTTCGGGGGCCCTTCACGCCGAGGAAAAAGGCCGCCTCTGAGCCTGGAAAGATTCTCGTTGCCATTGCGGTTCTTGCCCACACAACTTGAGGCGAGGTTCGACGGCGTGATCGTGACATACTGTCCACACACCGAACAAACGTGCAGGAACCATTTTTCCACATACTGAATTCTGTGAGAGGGGTGAAATTCAGCACACATGCCCTGTCCTCGAATGGCAGGGCCTGTTCTCTCTCTCCTGGAGGGGCCATGGCTCCAACCTGTGGTTCCGCAGGGGAACCAGAGCATTTCGCAGCTGCGAAATCCCGAGCCTTGTATCGGGGCAAAACTCTCTCACAGATGGTGCACCACCAGTATTTCTGGCTAGAACCGCACGGCTCCAAAATATGCTCGGACGCTGCTGCAAGCGCTACTAATCTGGGGACCCGAGGACCCCTCGTTGTGGGGTTCCCCTCGGCCTTGTTCGTTACTTCGGCCTCCACTGCCGCCGCTGGGGCACGTCTGGCCCTTTGGCGGATCAGCGCAGCCGCGACATCTACCTTATCCGTGTCAGGGACCCTCCCCACCACTCCCGACCACGCCAGCTCCGACGCCTCCCCCGCCCAACAATCAGCGCTGGCATTGCCTGAAACGAAAAGGAGCTTCTCTGGCGTGTCTAAATTCTGCAAAGTTTCCTCCTCTTGGTGGGAAGTGGTCCAAACTACACGCCTTGCGGGCCCTGGTCCAAAGACCTTCGTTGACCCCAACTGGGTCAGCGGTGGCAAACCGACGGGCCCATGTCCTGGCGATTGTTTTGTGATCCGTCACAAACGTGAATTCGCATTCTGCTGGGACATTCTCGAGCGCTAGACAAAAGGCGAGGAGCTCGGCCCTGGGGACAGACTGCTTCTCCCCAAGGAGGGGGGCACCGAGGGCCTCTCCGAGAGTCCAGGAACCATCAGTCCCAAGGTGGAAGCCAACAATCACGGCCCCCGCCCTTCTCCTCCTAGGGTCGTCTGAAAACTTACCTCCAGAGCCGTCTCCAAAAATAACAGTTCGACCTAGATATCTACAGTTGGCGAAGCCACTGGCATGGTGTCGAATGCTCAACAGCCCTATGCGATGCCCGTCGAACTGCGGCGTAGTCTGCTCGATGGACGGGGGGCCGCTGAGCCAGAACGCGGGCATTGACTCATGCTGAACTGCCGCCTGTGCCACCAAGCTGTCCGTCTTCTCGAAGTCCTCGTGGCCTGTGTTCTTTTCGCATTCCCATATACGATGATATAATGTTTCGCCTTTGAGTCCGCAGCGTGGGCAGGCGGCCGTGCTGATGACATATCCTTCTTTTCTGCGTCGGATTCGTGTCCACTGACCTCCCGCCGTGACTAGGGGGTTGAGCGCCGCTTGATCCGCAGCACCCTCTGGATCTTTGCTCTCTGCGTATTCTCCAAACATCAGCATCCATTTGAACTCCTTGACCGTCTTCTTGACTGGCCGCCTGCTTCCAGTAGGTGCTGCGCATGTCGTTGACGAGATCTCCAAGGATGGCCGTGCGCTCCCAGTCCTGCGAGTAGTCCGTGTCCGTACTGCTGGGTATTATCCAAGCCTGGAGCTGCCCACCTGGCCGCGGTCTATCCCACTCCGTAGCGCTGATGGGGCCCCAACCGATGTCCATGAGTGTAGCCTGCAAGGTGGCAATCGGGCCTTTGACGTATGCCCATCTCATTCGCCCGGCCTGCAGTAGTCTGTGCCTGATCGTTCCCCATGCCATTTTGACTCTTTGATGTATTGATGGATTCAACTGCCACAATGCCAACCATTCTGAAACAACTGTCTTGCGCAACTCCAAACCAGGCCCCTTGTCGTATAGCTCGATGGCAAGGGTCGTGGTTAGACACTTCCCACCTTGGGACCCTCCTGCTAGTTGTCCTGATTGACGTCGTAACTTGGTCAAGGAACCTGGGGCCACTCCGAACGCCTGATGTCCGTAGGTCGCTTGTGGTAGAACGCCCGTGGCCCATAGCCCCTTGGATTCTTTCGCCAGTGTGGTAGATCTCCGCAACCTCCTGATTCTGCCGAGCCGCTTCGTGGCCTTGCCGATGCGCTGCTTGGGGGCGCGGACAGAGCGCTTCCTTCACGCTGCTGCATCAAGCCCGAGGTCTTTGGTATGGTTCGCCGCTTTGACTGGTATGCCACGCCGTCTTAAGATCCTCGCGGTGTCCTTGGCCATCTTCCTGTCCGTGCCAATGAGAACTGTCTTGTCCGAGATAGTGAGCCTCTGCTTCCGCATGCCCTGTGTCAGTACCAAGGCCACCTCGATCAGCTTCTCTGGGGTCTCTTTGTGCGCGCCCTCCGTTCTGGTGACCGTGTCGTCGACGAACGTCCATAACCCTGCCCTCGGTGGGGGGCGCGGGCCCCCCGGAGAATAGGGTATATAAACACTTTCGCTGGGCTCATGCCTCTGGGGGATCCAGCAACTATGGGGCGTCTAACTTCTATCGGCTTGCTCGAGACCGCCTTGTCGTTGATGGGCCTCGGGGCCGCGAACGCCGACACCTCCAATTCGACTACCGCTGCTGGATATCCCCAGTCGCGAGCTATTCTCAACAAGAGGACCAGGCTGACGCTGTCATAGAACTTCTCTATGTCCTTCAGGGTCGCGAGGCTGGTGATGCCTATCTCGCACGCCGACTCGTCTAGTACTGCTCCCAGTAGCCCAGCTGCGAGGGCCGAGCTGCCACTCACTGCATGGCGACGAACGGGCACGGCTCCAAAGCTTCACTGGTAGCGGCAACATTCCCAGGACACGTTCTCCCCTGCTGGCTTGGGTACCACCGCTCCTAGGGCAGCGAGCCATTGCCTGGGCCACGTGCCCGCCTTCTCGCACATATTGATAAGCTCCACCAGCCGCAGCCGTGCCTCCGCAGGGAGCCTCTTGATGTCATGTAGTTGTTAGCCCACCCACTCCACCAGCCTTGTTAGAGCTGGTGGCCGCCATCGCTCCGTCGAGCTGCTCAAGCGCGATGGGTTCCAGGTCCTCCTTGCGCGCCCGAGTGTGCATGAGGCGCAGCTCTGCCCTGATATATTCTCGTGTGTCTTCCTGATCTGTCCATACCTTCCTCCATATTTGGGCCTATGTCTTCATCAGCGCCTCGGGATCCGCCGAGCTAGCGCCGTTGTGAAACTGGTCGTTGACGACCTTTGTCGGGTCTTTGAGGTGCCTGTGTAAGATCCCAGGCGACTCCGACCACATCTTTTTGGCCCATTTCGTGAACTGCTGCTTCTGTATTGTCATGCCCCGACTGACTGCGATCGCCAGGTGGTTCTCAATTTCGCCTTTGATGCCAGCTAGCTCCGATGGTGTGAGGCTGGCAACTGACTGTAACTGCAGCATCCTCTCGTCTGCGTCGTCCCTGTCGTACTTCTTCCCAGACACATTTTCCAATCCCAGGCGTCGTAACTGCAAGCGCGTAGAGGAAAGCTGCCGAGCGCATTCCTTCTGCTGCCTGGGGTCCGTTCCGTTGGCTCTGAGGGCCTCGTACTTGGTGATGATGGTGCCGATGATGGCCCAGAGCTCCGCTGGCTGGTACTTCATGTGTAATCTGCCTGGCGTCGCTTTCGATCTCTGCCACCTGATAGCGAAACCACCCCCTCTGCCTCGGTAAGCGTCCGCCTCCTTGGCGTCCAACGTTTCTGCGCCGATGATAGCCTCCTCCAGAGCAGTGACCCAGGCCGCGTACTCTCCAGTAATCGCCTGCTCCATGAGACTTTGCTGCTCACCATGGTGCAAGAGAAGTGGCTCAATCTCTTCCATCTGGCTCGTGTATATCGGAGGAGTGCCTTTGGCGATTGCTGATAGCCAACATGTTTCGTCGATGTTATACTGAGTGGTGACATTCTCTGCATTTGAACCAAGTGGTGGTTCCATGTTGTCGAACTCCTCGTGCATGTACCCGGGGAGCTGCTCCTGTCGCCGAAGTCGCGCTGCCTCCCTCTTCTTGCTGCCCTTGCTCTCTGGATATGGTAACTTCGTCGGCGGTAGTGCAACTGGGGGCGGTCGAGGGAGCTGACGGCGACGGTGCCGCCAACTGCGACCGACCTGGCAGGATGAGGCGCAACCCAGTGTGTGTCCTCCAAAGAACGGTCGCCACTGCCTCGATGCGAATGCCCGCCAATATATCTTCTCTGGCCACCGCGAAGTCGATGAGGCTGCCCTTGCCCAAGTGGCTTCTACATTTGGCCGGATAACCTTCTCTCCAAGACGCTGAGGGGGTCCCGGCTTTTCAACTGCCGAAGGTGTAAGATTCCAATCAGCCATGATGATCCACGGGTCCGCGATGCTACCAATGACCGTCGATAAGGCCTTGATCTTCTCAAAGTTGCTGCCTAGCATGCCCGCCTTCGGCAAAAGGTACAGGGGCAACAGGATTATGTTGCCCCCTTTGAGGTGGAGATTCATGGCCGCGAACCCTCGAAGTGGATCCCGACTGCCGCTAGAGACGAGGTGCGCCCTCATCTCGTCGTAGGTGGTGGTCGCCAAGTGCGTCTTGGCGATGAGGAGCTCTCCCCCGCTGTTCCCGAACTCTGAGCGCTTCGTGGGCGTGGCCGCCGTGGCCGACGCCTTCCAACCATCCTTGGAAAGCTCCGTCTTGACCTTCGCGATGCCAGACGACGGGATGTGTGTCTCCGTGAACGCGAAGACGTCCGCCAGCTGGATGTTCTCGTTGATGAACTTGTGGGGCTTGGGGCCCCACTGCGTGATGCTGCTGGAGAAAATGTTCGTATTCTGGCACTGTTTGCCGTCGTGACCTGGAGACGGTTGCGTCCTCCCATTCTCAATCGAGTCGCATCTGGGGCGAGGCCTCACTGGGTCCGACAACGTGCCAACCGTGCTAAACATGTGCCTGCTCAGCAGAAGCAGCGCCAGTAGTAGACGCCTGGTTGCCACCGGGAGGCTTGGGCCTCCCTGCTGCTGCCACCTCTGCCGCCGCCTTGGCCTTCGCCTTGTTCTCTTCGACGATCTTGGCGATGGCCCCAGCTTTTTGTTTTTCTCCTTCTGGGACATGGGGTCTGGCTCCGTCGCAGCCGCAGCCGTCTGCCTGGGAGCTTGTGGAACTGCCTGAGGAACTTGCTGCCCTTCAACCTCGACTTTGCGCTTCTTCTCGGCGTGCTCCGCCTTGGTGCGCCCCGCCTGGTCGACCATGGCCACGAGCTCCTGCTCCTTCGCCTTCGCGACCTTGACCAGGCTCTCGAGCGCGTCGGCGGCCGCCCTGAACTTCGCGAGCTGGCCCTTCTGCTCCTGCTCGAGATCGTCGCCCTCCTCGAAGAGGGAGGGGTCGTAGGATGGGGGCCTGCTCAGCCTTCTGATGCGTGCCATATGGTTCTGCTTGTGCCGTGTACTCTGCGAGCGTCTGAGAGTGCAGGCGCTGGGCGTCGAGCGCATCTGCAGCCGCCTGCTCCATCTGTAATTGCAGCTTCTTGACGTTGTCCTCGGCCTCGCGGTGCTTCTTGGTGATGCCCTCCATTTTGGCCTTAGCTGCGTTGACCTTCGCAATGGCTTGCTTAAGGACTGCAGACTCCGGCAATGCCTGCACCTCGGGTGCCGCATTCTTCTCGATGGAGGACTGGGGGGCGCCAAGCTGAGCTTCCAGGGCTGGGTCGGGCCCCAACTTTGCCAGCGCCGTGGCCAGCTGCTTGCGCACAACTTCAGCGTGGGTGCCCTTGACCCACGGTGGCTTCGCCCCGCTCGCCTGCTGCTTGTCTCCCCACAGAACGACCTCCGAATCGCACTTCTTGCAGGAGCCGCCGTTCGCCTTGATTTTGTAGTCGTAGGCCCAGTTCTGACATGCGTCGCACCTCGACCAGCCCCACTTCTTCTTCGACGCCGCCATCGCGATGTCACTGCGCTGGCAGTGACTGATGCCGCGAGAGAAAGACTGATGCTCCAGCAGGAGCTCACAAAATTCACTTGGGGACTGGCCGCGGCGACAGCGGCATCCGTTTCTGCCCATGCGGGCTCAGCCCGCAGATGCATGAGCCTGGGGCCAAAATGGCTACGGAGGGGCGGCGGCGGAGCGGAGGAGGGGGGAGGAGGAGGAGGAGGAGGAGGAAGAGTGAGCGAGCGAGGCCAGACGCGAAGCGAATCCCGAAGACCTAGGGGCCCCGACGAGCGAGCTCGGCCCGACTCAGAATCTTGGGCCATTGCCCCTTCTCGATTCTGGATAAATACTCGGCTCGATTGGAATTCGGGGCCATGGGGCACGGTTGCCCAAGGCCTCTGATCATTTGACTAGCAAAATACCCACAGCTCGAACATAACCAGAGCTTGAGGGTACCATGCGAACGCATCATATGTGTTTCATGCGCCCCCCCCCCCCCAGCTATGCGCAGCTTTGCCCCTGGCGGTGCCCCGAAAACCACGCCGTTGACCAGCGACGGCTGGAAACAGGGCGCGCCCCTCCACTGACGGGCTATCGTGGCGGAGCTACAACAACAGAGGCAGCGACGTCCGAACTCTGCCAGGCGGTGGCCTGCGGTGAACCGTTGCGCAACAGACGGAGCGGGAGGGGGGACAGGAGGGGGCGCAGACTTTTTCCTAGGGCCAGACCCCTGCAACTCCTTCTCCGGTCCAAGCGTGTCGACCGTGGCTCTGAGAAGACGTAATCGGACCAAGAAAGCCTTCTTCCCCCACGACGCAACACGATACACATGACTCTGAGAGACTTGGCACCTCTCGGCAACAACATTGGCAATCATGTCAGCAACTGTATTCCCGGGGGTCATCCACAAAGGGAAGCGTCGGGTCATGGCGTCACTGGACCCCAGATGTGAGTTGACGAATAACACCACTAATGAGGATGAATATCTTTGCCTGAACTGCGCACCCAAACGGTGCCAAATATCTGCATCAACACCTTCTGGCTGCAGGTAGCGCCTCTCGGCCCAGCCATTCGCCACGTTCTGGTCGTCCGTGATGTAGACCACGGAGCCTGTCGAATACTCTGCAGCCAAGAGGAGCGCTCGCAACTCGCCTCGCGGCACCGACTGGCGGGGGCCAGTCAGAGCCCCTGTAGCCGTAGCGGCCGCAGTGAGAGGCTCGAAGCAGGACGCAGCTGTGACTGCGAGGCCCGCCCGTCTGAACCTCGAATCGCTCGAAAATTCGCCGCCACTAGCATCCTCAAAGCGATTTAAGGGCTGCTGCCGTGTCCCTGTGCCGAGCCAAGTTGCATTCCCATCGTTGGTGGTGCAACCTGGCGAGAACCAGCTTTCCGCCTCGGGTGGTGGAGGGGCGCTGACCCAGCTCGACGGCAACAAACCTCGGAGCCAGAAGCATTCAGCTGATTCCCAATTGGCGTATGCTTCCTTCACCAGACAGTCGGAATGCGCATATGCTGGGGCTCCCGTGTTGCGCGAGCAACGCCATATGCGATGAATCTGACATTTCTTCTTCTCCCCACATCGCGGACGCACGTGATCCAATACGACTCCCTTAACACCAGCTGCTTCTGCTCGACGCACACGAGGCCCCTGCAGCAACTGTAACATGAAGCTCTGGTAATCTGCTGCCACTGTCTAAGCTCAACATCTGCGCGTGAAGCCGGCGGAGGGAACCGCAATCCATGCCATCCTCCATGCCTCCTCCACAGACGTGCTGAGCTGCATCTCGCCATAACTTCTGTAACATCGAATACTGAACATCGCAAACTAAACTTCCAGGATCGTCCGCATCTGGCCAGCCTTCCCACGCACTGTCGGGCAAATGCCATGCAACTGTCTTTCCCTCAGCGGTCTCAGCTGGCCTAGTCCAATCTGTAGCGGAAGCTGGGCCCCGCCCATGACTGAGTAAAAGGTTGATGATCGCCGAGACTGGGCCTCGCATATGGCGAGATCGTTGCTCAGGCTGCATCCCTCGCAACTTCTCCAAAAGCGAAGGCCAGATGCGACATGCTCCTGGGCGAATGGAGGGCGCGCTCTGCCAAACTCTGAAGCAAGTGCGAAGGCATTCCTCGGGCAGCCTCAGTGCGGGATCGGCAGGCGAATTGATGGCCAGCAGCGTCGCGAGGCATCGCCCGCGGGAAGGCGCGGCGATGGCCGCCGCCAGGCGCTGCCTGTGCTGCTGCGCGCGAACGCCGGAGACCCCGTGGATCTGGAAACCGCGCGAGCCCGCCGCCTGAGCTCCCAGGCGCTCAAGCATGGAGCAGACCACGCACTTTCGCCTTGCACGGGCAAAGCGCCGCACATTAGAGCGCGTCGTTTTATACTTGGCCGCCCGCTTCCGACGAGAAGCTCGAACGCGACGACCTCCGCGCCCGAGGTCCGAGCCTAAATATCAAGAAGACCGTTCAGCTCGGACATGAAGCCCCGACAAACGCAAGGCCCTGCTCGCCCCTCGTACTTTCATCGACACCAAACATTGACAAGTCCCCTTCAAACTCGATACGAGCTGCTGGCGGACCTGGCCTCGAGACCCGATTGCACGCTGGGCCAGACCATCCACCCATATTCGGTGGCCCATCCGAGGGTGAGCTGAACATACTTTGTCGAGAACGTAGTACACCATAATGCGCCCGAACCTCGTGCCACTGCGCGGCCCATGGACCACCGACCTAGTGGGCTCACTCGGCAGAGCCCACGAGTTGCTCTGGCCGAGGCTTCTCGGCGCCGCGCACTGGAGCACCTCCAGGCGCAGGGCGGCAGCAGGAAAGCCGAGTGCCAGTCCCTGCGGCACCAGGTACCCCACAGCACATTGTCGTAGAAGCCGACAATGTCAAGCAGCCCCACGCCTGAGGGGATGCCGAGCTGGTGCCCAACCTCCTCCTCAAGCGCGATGATGAAACCTTCGCGCAAGGCTGCATTGCCTCGCGCTGCTGCGTCCCAGTGAGGCGCTGATGCCTCGGACCAGCGCGTCACCTCGGGCTCCCTCGCACGGCTCCCTATTCTGCTGAACATAGAAAGTCAACCAACTATTATGTCGCCCTCCGTCTTCTTGGGGAGGGGCCTCCCCGTGGTCATCATGATCTGATGCGGCCATGCTATCTCCGACTCGATGGCCATGTGCAGCGTGGCAGGATCATCCAGCGCTGCGGGAGGCAGGCGTTCAAAGTCCACAAGCGACATGCGGTCAACGCCTTGACCAGCGCCGGCTGCCATGGACCGTGCTGCGCGCCGAATGTCCTCTCCTGAAATGTCGGAGAGAGGCTCCGACTCGGCGCGCTCGCGAGCCTGGCGAAAGGCCTCCAGGAGGGGCCCGCTGTCGGGCTCGGCGCGCGTCCACAGCTCCCTCCGCCGCTCAGCCTCGCGGTCGACGATGTCCAGAGGCTGGTGGAGGGTCCGCCCGTTCACTTCCAGCTCTTGACGAACTGCAGGTTCTTGGCGGATACTGCGGTGAAGCTTGCCCAGGCCGCGCCCTTCTCCATCCAACGACTGAAATCTGTCATAGCCACTGCGATGGCGCGCCGTTGCGCTCTGGCCGAGATCTTACAGGACAGGTCCGCATACAACTGAAGCTGCTGCTGATCGATCTGTCTCGTCCAGGATGCGTCGGACAACTTGCCGCCACTTCCTCCAAGAAGGTTCTTTGTTCCGCAACAGCGTGTGCGAACGTGCTTTCTCTGGCGATCGTCGATGCGCTGGCCGAGGGATTCCGGCAAACGACGACGTTGACGATACCCATTGCCACGTTGATAATGTCGTGTCGGGCCAGCAAACAGCGCGAGAACTCGTGTCCACCATCCTGGCAGGACGTCACTCTCAGGGAGTCTGCCTGCGCCCCTCCTGCCGATGAGCAACGCCGATGCGAAACCTGGGAGCATCGCGCCTCGCGATGCCAGGGGGGTCCTGCACATTGCGGCGCGCGCGAATGGCGAGCTCAACGGTGCTCACCCAGGACGCGCGCAATGAAGAAGTGGCCCGCGCTGCGGCAGGCGGGCTGAGCCAAGAAGCTATGGGGCGGAGGAAAGGGGGGGGGAGGGGGGGGGGGGGGAATGTCGCCAGCTGTGGTGAAACCCAGCTGCCTCTTACTCTCCAGCCACGTGGCCTCGGGGGGGGGAGGGGGGGGGGGGGGGGGGTGGGTGACGGTGAATCGCCGGGGTTTGAAATGCCGCTGCACTTAGATGCCGGGGGGCTTGGGGCATAATTGCTGGGTCTGTACCTTGCCAAGGCCGCCTAACCTGAGGCCCAGGGGGGCCGTGCCCAAAGCTTCAGGGTCGACGCTGCTCCGGGAATCGCCAGACTTTGCGGGGGGCCCTTTATCAACATCTATTTGCGCAGTCGGTCTAAACTCAAACTCGCGGGCCCGCGGGCCCTCCTCGGAAACAGAACCTGCCTCGCCCATGTCCTCGCTTTCGAGGCCATTGGGGTATTCAAAACTAGCGTCACTCCGAGCTTCGTCGGGGTCGGGGTTGCCTTCGACCTCAGGCGCTTGCAAAAGATCGCTGAAGAAATCATCGAACTGTTTTTTCCCTCGCGGAGCTGCGCCGGCGGCTGCGCCCCCCATTCTCTGCCTTCGCGCGGCTGCTCTCGGGGCCTGGCGCGGGGGCAACTCGAGGGCGCACTGCCTGCGGCAACTTGCGGTGCTATCTAAATCCCGCGCCTGCAGCTGCTGACCTGACCGCCGCAGACGCACCGGGAGACCAGCGCTCGGTATCCATGGGGCCGCGGCCGCTGGGAAGACTGCTGCGGTGTAAGACTGCGCTAATTCTGGAACGACGAGACAGTCGATGTGTGAGCCCCTGGAGCCCTGGTTGCAAGTGGCCTCGATGTCTGCGCGCATCGCGCTGGGGCGCCCATGCAACCGCTTCAAGAACTGCGACTTCTCAATGCTGTCTGCACTGGAGTTGAAGTCGCCGATAACGATCCACGGAATGCTCGGGAGGTTCAGCAGCGAGCCCAGCTACTTGCACCTGGCCTCATTGGGGCCTCTGAAACCCACCGAAGGATGCCCGTAAAGGTGATGATGGCGATGCCGTAGCCGCACATGTGTACAATCACTACTTGAAATCCGTCAAGATGCCGATGGCCAGCAGCTCGGAGAGGCCTGGCGCCTGCTTGCGAACGCAACGTGTGCACCTACAGATGGCCCTTGCAGAGCACCCACTCGCCCCCCTCGCTGGACCTCGCCGGCTGCTGCTGTGAAACTCGCTTCTCCCGGCCCCCCGCGGAGTTCGCCAAGCGTTTGAGGCCCGAACGTCGAGCCTTCTTGTCCCAAGATGCAACGTCGGACTCAGCGACGTGAGTCTCGACCACCCCCACGTCGTCGAATTTGCCACGGGAAAAGGACTTCCAAGACTTCTCGCCAATACGCGTGAGGTTGCCGAACAAAAATGTGGACAAGTCGCGCTGCTTGTCCTCCTGCACCCCAAACGGGCCCCCTGAGCAGCCCCCGCCCGCGCCCGCCACGGCCGACGCCTGCTCTCCGTCGCCCGTGCTGGCTGTGGCTAGTCACGAGCGGCCGCCGCCCTTGCCGACGGCCTCGGCGTCGAGCGAGTTCCCGCCCTTGCCCTTGCCGAGCGACTTGGCGGTGTTCGCCGACTGCTCCTCCAAACTGTTCTTCTGCGCGAGCAGCTTGACCGCCGAGATCTTCTCCGCGGCGATCCGTAGCTCCTCCTCGTCTGCATCGCCGACGGGCGTGTCGGCCGCCGCCGCCGCCTCCGCGGCTGGGGAACCGTGGCCAGCGTCACCGCCAGCGCCGTCGGCAGCGGCCTGGGCGCCCTGATCGCCCTTCGCGCCGTCACCTGCAGCGACATTCGCCTCGGTCCTGCGCTTCTTCTTCATGCGCTCGGCGACGGCCTGCTTGACGGAGCGCGCCTTCTCGAACATGACCGAGACCTCGGCCTCCTTGCCCGTCAGATGGTCCTGGAGATGCTCAAGATCCTTCTTGGCCTTCTTCAGATCAGCGCGTTCGTTCTCTTCACATTCTAACTCATCCAGGCCGCCGAACAGAGCACGATCTCAGGTGAGGGAGAACTTGAGCTTCTGCCCCTCGCCCTCCTCGCGCTTCTCGTCCCCTTCCGACGCCCTCCGCGAGGGCCATGGCGGCACGAGGGCGGCTGCCTTCTCTCGCTGGACCGCAACGTCGAGGTTGGCCTGGGGCCTCACGACGTTGCTGACCGCCTGGGTGTGCTTGTGGTCCGCGTCCTTCCACGTCCCCACGGCGCGCCGAAGCGCCTCGGCGGGGCCGTCGCCCCCCCGCCGACACCACAGGCCCGAGCTTGGCCACCTCGCCCTGGAGCAACTTCTTCAAATCAGAATGCACGGTAGCCTTGACTGCCAGTTTGAGAAGGGCAGGGACGTCCAACGAGGACGCAGCAGCTGCACTGGTATGATGAGCATTGTCCTTGCCCTTGCCGCTTTTCGGCTGGTCGACAGAATCAAGATTGACGGCGTCGGCCTTGGAAGAGGAAGAGCGCGGTTTGTACAGCTTCGCCTGTCGCTTACATCCCAGGCATATGCGGTCTTGCGACAGCAGTACATTATTGTACTCACAGCGATTGCACGCACAGCGAGACCAAGGGCGAGACATGTTGCGCGGAAGCCCTCCTGTTTTAGTCGACACCAGCGGCTCTCCCTGGGAGAGCGTGGGTGCAGTGCCTCAAGCACCTCGTGCAGGCACAGGGGGCGGGCTGCTTGCCAAAATGGACTTGAGCCCCAGTTGCTTGATGGAGGGGGAGGAGGAGGAGGAGGAGGAGGAGGAGGAGGAGGAGGCGGAGGGCGGAGGATGAGCGAGGACGAGGAGGAGAAGGAGGTCGAGGTTAAACGTGCGGCCGACGAGGCGGCGGCGTGGTGCTGCATCGTGCCGCTTGCGCGGAGGAGCCAAGAGGAGGCCTGTGATCCGAGGACGAGGAGGCCGCGGTTGGCGGAAGTCGGCGTCCCCCGCCGGCAAACCAAACACAGAGAAGCCGGCGATCCGGCGTGCTCAGTGTCGCAGGCGGAGATCATCATGAACTAAAGAGCAGCAGGAGGGCATCGAGGGCAGGAGGAAAGTGGAGTAGGAGGCGGGGTGGAGGAGGAGCAAATGAGGCCAAGGCGAGTATGACACATAGGAGGAGGGAGACGAGGAGGAGGAGGAGCAGGAGGAGGGGGAGCCCAGCGTAAAGGAGGAGGAAGATGAGGAAGAGGAGGACGAGGAGGATGAGGAGGACGAGTGCACGCGGAGGAGGAGAAAAAGGAGGAAGAGGAGGAGGAGGGCAGAAGGAGAGAGGAGGAGAACGGGAGGAGGAGGAAGAGGAGGAGGATGAGGAGGAGAAGGAGGAGCAGCCCAGCGTACAGGAGGAGGAGGAGGCTGAGGAGGAGCAGGAGGAGGAGCAGGAGGACGAGGAGGAGGAGGAGGAGGAGAATGAGGAGGAGGAGGACGAGAGAGGAGGAGTACGAATCGCGAATCTCGAATCGCGAACCGCGAACCGATTGGCGCCCTCCCGGCGGCCCTCGGGAGAGGGCCCCAGGGAGCCCGCAAGCGGACGGCCCTCGGGAGAGGGCTCTGGGGAGCCCCAGACTTTTTAAGCACTGCCAGGACCCCTTCTCCTCACACATATCCTCCCTTTTGTGCCGCAGCTCAGCTCCCCCGTGGGCCTTCGGGACGACCCGGGCACCCCCGGCACGCTTTCGGAGAGGCGCAGCTGCTGGGTTAAGTGAGATACGCGTGCACTCAACGGAGGAGGAGGAGGAGAGGAGGGGACGAGAGAGGGACCAGGACAGGGCGATGGTATTTTCATGGCAGCGTGGCGACGCGCATCTCCGCCGAGCGTGGGCCCTGGTGGCCCCACGCTCAACGCGAGCGCGTGGGCCCTGACGGCCCGCGCGCTCGCGCTCTGGCACGCCTGCGGCCGCTCGGCCGACGCAAGCGTCTGGGAGCAAAGCGGGGTGGGTGGGCACCCGCGCGTCGGCCAGAGCCGAACGCTACGGACCCAAAATGGCTACCTGAGCCCACACCCCCTCCCACTTAACCTGCAGTCTACAACCAATCAGACTATACAAGTTAAGTGAGATACGCGTGCACTCAACGGAGGAGGAGGAGGAGAGGAGGGGACGAGAGAGGGACAGGACAGGGCGAAGGTATTTTCATGGCAGCGTGGCGACGCGCATCTCCGCCGAGCGTGGGCCCTGGTGGCCCCACGCTCAACGCGAGCGCGTGGGCCCTGACGGCCCGCGCGCTCGCGCTCTGGCACGCCTGCGGCCGCTCGGCCATGAGAAAAGAAAGACGCAGCCGCGCGCGCGGGGGCGCCCCGCCCGAGTGCGAGGGCGGGATCAGAGGCTGCAAGAGCCTCGCGCGCGCGGCCACTTGCCTGCAACCTTGAGGCCTTCCGCGCCCGCGCACCCAGAGCGCGGGCGCGGCGCGTGCGCGATGCGCGCAAAAGAACCGAAAAGGGTGGCGGCGCACGAGGCGCCGGGCGCAGAGCGCAAGTGTGGCCCCGACCGCACGGCGCGCAAGACGCGCAGCACGGCCGGGTCCAGGAAGCACGCGACGTGCGCGCAGCGTTAAACTCCTCCAAGAGGGAGGATCGCAGGCGCCACCTGCGTACCGTAGGCTAAAGAAAGAGATCGCAGGCGCCACCTGCGTACCGTAGGCTAAAAGAAACAAGCTCGCAGGCGCCACCTGCGCACCGTAGGCTCAAGGATCGCAGGCGCCACCTGCGCACGGTGGGCTGAGAGGAGGGCCGACTCACTCACAGGCCGCCGCCGTCAGCCCGCGCCCGCGATGCCGCGGGCGCTGGCGTCGGGGTACGGGGGGGGGGAGCTCCGCGCCTAGATGGAGGGCGTGTTCCCCCGGCGGTCGCGGCTCTCGCCTCCGCTGCGGTCTCCGCCGCGCTCACTGGGGTCCCGGGGGCTGCTGCCATCGCCGCCCCTCGACGCGCGACCGTCCGCGCTGGGCCAGTCGCGCTCACTCCGGCCGCGGCTGCCCTGGTCGCCCTTGGAGTGGCCGCCCTTGCCGCTCTTGTCGCCCTTGCCGCCGCTCTTGGAGCCCTTGGCGGCCTTGCCGGAGTACTTGCCCTTGACCTTGCCGCCCTTGCCGCCCTTGTCGCCCGCGCCCTTGCCACGCCAGGCTGGGATCCCACCCCCGCCCGCGGCAGCCTCCGCGGCGGCAGCACGCCGCCGCTTTTTCTCCTGCTCGTACCAGCCGCCGCGAGGAGCGCGAAGCTGCCCAGCGTGCTTCCCGGTCTTACGCCGCGTGCGGCCGGGCGGGGTGTCGCCGCGCCGCGCCCACGCTGGGTCCCGCGCCAGACTGTGGCTGGGCGACCTCTCGCGCTTGGGCCGGTGGCGGCTGGGCGACCTCTCACGCTTGGGCCAGCTGAGGTCGCCCGGCGGGCGGTCCCCCTCAGCCCCCGCACCCGTGGCACCCGTGCTGGGGCGCTCGCCATGGCCGACACTGGGGCCCGGCGCCTCCCGCACGGTGTGGCCGCTCCGCCGGGCCTTCTCCACCACCGTCTTGGGTTTGCCGAAGGCGACGCGGCAAGCCTCGCAGTAGCTCACGTCGCACCCCTTACAGTGCCACCGCAGGGCTCCGCTGTTAGCTCCGCCCGCGGGGCACATCTCGCAACCCCAACCGTCTCCCGGGTCAAAGGAGCTCCAGCGCATCTTGAGTGCGCATGTCGGGCAGGCAGGCGGCTGGATGGTCGGCCCATCCTCCCCGTCGCTGCCTGGGTCAGGGCCGCGAGGCCGGCTCGCCCACTCCGTGACCACCGTGCACGGGTCCGTCTTGTAGAACCGATAGTTCGACCTCATGCACTCCCGCGCGCGCTTTGCGTCAGCGCGGCGCTGGAACTCCACCAGCACGCACGGCTCCCGCTTGTGGCGGTGGTCGTACAGGAAGGCGATGTGTTTGACGACCCCGAAGGGCACGACCACCTGCCTGACCACCTCGGCATCGACGTGGTGCGGTACCCGCTCGATGCGGATGATGGACTCGCCCTCGTCGTGCTGGTCACTGGGCTGCTGCTGGGCGCCCTGGCGCTGCTCCTCCTTGCGCCTACGGCGGCTCCTCGAGCGCGGCTGGCGCTGGGGCGGCCCGTCCCCCGCGCCTGGCGCCTCCTCCACCTCGGTCTTCACCTCGAAGGACCGCGGCGGCGCCCCCCCGCTCTTGGGCTTCAGGACGGCCTCACGCTTCACGATGTCGGCCTTCGGGGGGGCGCCGCCCGTCTTGGGTTTCAAGACGGCCTCCTCCTCCTGTCCCCTGCGCCCGCGATCGCGAGGCGCATCGCGCTCGCGATCGCGGCGCCTCGCGCGCGAAGGCGAGCGCAAGGGCGCAGGGCGCCTCTCGCGCTTGCGGACCTCTTCGGCGAGGCGCTCCTGGCCCGGCGACCGCGCGGGCCGCGGGCGCGCCTTTGGAGCGCCTTTGCTCTGGCGCCGCGCGGCAGCCTGGATGGCCGCACGCGCCAGCGCCGCGGTGACCGCGTCCTCTCCCGCCTCGAGGACCGGGGCTGGGGTCGACTTCCCCTCGCCCCTGCTCGAGGCGTCGTCGTCGGTGAGCTCCACGACCGCCTCCGCGTCCACTGTGCGCATCATGTCGAGCAGCCCCTTGTTGTGCTTGCAGAGCTCGCGGAGCTCCGGCATGGGCTGCCCCTGGAACTGGGCCAAGGCGAGCGCCAGCTTGGCCGCCTGGCGCTGGACCTTGATATTCGGCCCCGCGCCCACCCCCCACGCACCCCGCTTGCCGTCGACGATCACCAGCTGGCCGTGGTCCTCGCTCGCCCCCGCGGCCAAGCAAGCCGCCGCGATGCACGGGGCTGCTTCGTGGTCGTGGTTGACCATCTCGACGAGGTCCTCGCTGTCCAGCTCGTTCACCACCGTGTACAGGATGTTGTGGGCGGCACTCCGGAGCTCGTCCGACAGCGCGGCCCCCGAGACGACGACGCCGAGGGGGTTCACCGCCATGATGCTGTAGTCATGGCCACGCGCCTTGCTCTGGTCCGGGGCCACCAGGCCCACCAGGAATCCCATGATGCACGCTGCCGGAGCGCGGGGCGACGGCGCGGCTGGCGCGCGGGGCTGGGGTGCGCGCGCTGCTCGCGCGCCTCGCTCTGGAGTGGGAGATGGCTGCGGATGAGAGGACCAAGAGGAGGTGGGCGTGCCTGGGGCGATCGGGAGCGGTAGCGAAAGGGGGGTCGAGGGCGAGAGGTCCACCGGGATACCCCCACAACGCGAAGCCCCCGCCCTGACCTGAATACCCGTGGGACCCGCCTGCTGCTTTCCCACACGCCCATTAACTCCTCGCCCTGGCTCGTATCTCACCAATTCCTCCTCTCCTTCCTCCTCCGTAGTTGACCCTGCTCGCGCCGAAGGGCGCGCCCAGGGGGGGCGCCCGGGCGCCCAGGCCGGGCGTTCCGAGGGCCTCAGATCGCTCCCAAACTGGGGCGGATCGCTCCCGGCCAACTGGTCGGGGCGGGCGCCGGTCACGGCGCCGTCGTCACCGCGGGCGTCCGGGGCCAATAAGGCGTGGCCCTCCGCCATGCCTCGGGCGAACGGAGCCTGACGCCGATGGTCCTCCCAGAGGTATCCGTGGAAGGCGTCCGTGGACCACCTCCCGAACCTCTTGACCGCTTCCAGGTCGCGACAGGCGTGGTACAACGCCGTCGCGCCCCCGATGCGCAGGGAGTGGGATCCCATCTGGCCTGCGTCCACGCCGCAGGCGGCAGCCGCGAGTTGGAGGAGCCCCTGCACCTCCTCCCGCATAATCGGGTGGCCATCGGGCCGGCGGAACAGGGGGAGCCCCGCCTCGGTTCCTCGTCCAAACCGGTCCGGCAGCTCCCTCTGGAGGTCGGCGAGTGCGTCCACGACACACAACTCCACCCCCGAACGGTAATGGTTGCGTACGCAACCTGCGTTAAACTGGTCCGTCTTGGACGACGTGATCGTCAGTACTACCTCATCGCAGTCGCTGAGCCTTGCGCTGGGTGTACCTCCGCGCATCCCCTGTACGTCCTGCCCACGCACCACCCGTCCCATACTCCAGGAGCGGTCCTCTTGGACCAAATACTCCGACGCGCGGAGCATGAAAAAGTACCCCGTCATAAGCGCCGCCCATAGGATGGTCGCCTCCCGGCGCGTGGCCGTCCCGTGGGCGAACAAGTACTCTCGGAGCCAGCGCAACATCCGGGGCGTGGCCGGCAGCTTCCGTTTCGCCTTTCCGTCCCAGCGGCGGAGTCCCTCGATCGTGGTCCAGAGCCGGCGCCGATCGGAGGTCACATCCCCAAACCCGGCCAGGGTGTGGGCATATCGAATGGCGAACAGGCGCTGGCGGATGGTCGTGGCTCGCCTCTTCATCACCTTGTACAGGTACACGACATACCGGATGAGGTCATCCTCATCCGTAAGGCGGGCGTCCCGAGTCTCCCCCTGCAGGTATGGGCTCCGGCCTCGGAGCCTCCGCCAGAGTACCCAGTTACGCCACCCGGCGCTGTAATTGGCCCGCGTCCCTTCGGCAAGCTTGGCCAACATCGCCTCGGTGGCGGTCGCATCCAGCTCGCGGGTGTCGGTGAGTTCACCTTGAATCCCTTTCGGGGCGCCCCCGCCGGCGTACCGCCAGGCGGCGGGCTTCACCAGCGCGGGAGCAGGGGCGCTGCGGGTACGCCGACGGGCCTTGCGCGGGGGTGGGGCCGCGCCGCCCACGCCGTCCACGGCGCTTGGCCTGGGCATGCCCGCGCCTTCCGGAACAGCGAAGGTCACCGCCCCGACCCGCTCCCCGCCTGCCCCGTCCACCCCTGCTGCGGTGGACCGCGCGGTAGCAGGGGGGTCGAGCTGGTCCGCCAACCGAGCGGCGTCGTCCGTCGTCTTCCCCGCCTCCAGCGCAGCCTCGAATGGCCCGCTTGGGCGATCGGGGGCCTGAAGCCAGGCCTTTAGCCACAGCTTAACCATCTCGTCATTAGCGAGTCGGTCGTGATCGGGCCCGACGCCCGCGCGCGCCCCGGGTGCCTCGCTTGCGCTCGCTGCCTCTACGGCCTGCCTCAGCAGGCGCTCCGCCCACTGGAGCACCCAGCGGGCCGTGCGACGCGGGAGTGCACGAGCGGCCTGCCGCATGCGCTCGGCGATCGGCATACCTCCAAGGCCCAAGGCATCCCACAGCTCCGCCGTGCCCCCCTGGGCGCACCAGATTTCTTTCGGGTGCAGGGCTCGCACGGTCCAGCCGCCCTCGGACCCTTCCAGGATCAGGGTGTTCGCATAGCCCTTCAACGGGTCGGGCTTCGCCCGTGCCGTATGGCAGGGCCCGCGCGGATCATGAATCACCACGCGCTGGGCCCGCCCGCCTCCCGCGGGCTGCCATGTGCCCCGCGGCCAAGGCATCATGCGATCCCCCGTCGTCGAGATCCGAGGGTCCACGAGCAAGGTGCCGTTGTCGAGGTCCAGGCGGAGCTCATCCAGCGGTGGCCGCCCTGCCTCCTTCCAGAGCTGGCAGAGGCCGCGTGGCTCCACGCAGGGCTGTCCCAGGGGGGGTACGGGGCCCGATGCCCGAACCCGTTCCCCGCAACCCCAAACCTGGACCGCCCGCGCGCGTGCCGTGACGTCGCCGAAGTGCGTGCACAGTAGGCGCGTCTCTGGGGAGAGTGCCACATAGCCAAGGCGCCGTAAGCGCGCCCCTAGTCGCACTGCAGCGTAGTTGACGGGGGCGTCGAGCAGCACGGCCAGTGGCCGAGTGGTGATCAGTAGCCGCTCCAGGCCCGTCGCTTCGCGTCCACCGGGGTCCTCCGATAGTGACACGCACAGCCAGCGGGTCCGCGGGGCCCCAGCGGGGTCCTCGGGGTGGTCCCCGTCGTCCGGGTCCCATCGGTCACCGACATCCCACGGCGCTAGCAGCGCCGACCCACCGAGGCTCTCCCATGCCTCCCCAAAGGGGGGCCACGCGGTTCCCACCTCCAGCAGCCGCGCCCCCTCGACCTGCAGAGGGGCGTAGCGTGGTAGGGCCTCCCGGGCTCCTTTGACTTGGAGTGCAGCCGCGCGCCAGGGCCCGTCGTCTCCTGGCATCCGCAGCTCGCGCTGGGCGGCCTCCTCCACCAGTTCGCCCCACGGTGCTGCCGGCGACAGCTCGGTCCATCCGGCCTCCGCCATCCGCTGGCGTACCTCCTCCACCGTGGCACGAGTAATGAAGTCGGCCAGCTCGTTGTGGTAAGTCCGTAAGTAAAGCCCGTCCAGGACCCGGAACTTGTACCGTAGCTCCAGCATGGCCAGGACTCGAAGCAGGTGGCGCGCCACCGCGTTCCGCGCCCGGCGGCGTCGCAGCCAGCGGCTGACATTGCTGTTGTCAGTGACGTACGGCAATAGCAGCTGGAACCAGTCCGGGCCCTTCTCGGCCGCCAAGGCTATCAGACAGAGGAGTTCGACCACCGCGATGATCTCCCCCCCCCCCTGCCAAGTGACCCCAGGGGCGGAGCGGAGCGTCTCCAGATAGGGAGCCGCCTCCGCCACGATGTACTCGCGCGAGGACCAGTCCAGCGCACCGATCCGATCCAGGGTGGCATCGCCTCCCAGCCAGCGCAGCTTGCCGAGCGCCCCCGGGAGTGCGAGGGCCTCGCGAAGGCCTAGCAGGCCCTCGAAGGAGGTCTCGAAGTTACCCTCGACCGGCATCTCAAAGCAGACGCGCAGCCAATCCAAGGTCTGGTGCCAATCGTCCCACGCAGCCTCTACCATCTCGGGGTCGCCCGGCGGATGGACGTAGGCCTGACCTGGGTCACCCGACAGCATTCGGTGGACCGCTGGGAGCTCCAGGCTCAGGGCTGGAGCTGCGCAGGCGCAGAACTGGCCGAGCCCACTTAGCTCCCTCGCGGTTCGCAGCCGGACCATGCGGCAGCCGAAGCTCAGCTCCGGCTCCGCCAATAGGAAGCGCATCTTCATGGCCTTGGGCTCCGGGAGTCCAACTCGCTCGCGCTCGAAGTCCATACTGAGCCCCCAGATAATCTGCGTGGTGGAAGGCTCCCCCTCGGCGTCCCTCTTGCTGACGTTCACTGCTTCGGACCCAAACACCTCACGTATGGAGGCATCCAACGCGTCGCAGGCCATCCACGGTCGGACCCCAATGTCGGGCTCCACCACCACAGGGTCATCCATGAGCCACTCCGAGTGGAAGTGGGTGGTGTCGTGCCAGTGCGGCTCCCCAGGCCGATAGCTCTCGTGGAGCTCCCTCGCCGCCAGGGCGAGCATCATGTAATTGCCTGGGGCTCCCGTCCACCCAAACACCATGGCTAGGTAAACGACCCTGACGTCCCCCTCGATGCCAGCGTGGGCCCCCGGTAACGAGGTGCCAAAGTCCCCGACGTCCGCCGGGGCGATGTCCAACCACTTGAAGGCCCGCGAGACGTCCCGCTTGGCGCAGAGGAGGCGCGCTCCGGGGTGGCGCGCGCGATGCCATACCGCCGTCCTCGCCACTTGCCGATGGCGTGGCTGGACGGCAGGCGGGTGGTCGCGCTTGTGTGTGGCGGCGTTGGCCGAGAGCATCGCATGGATCATACGCCCTTCGGACGATAAGGTTCTGTCCGGTAGCTGCTTCGGTACCCTCCCCAGCGGGGCTTCCACCAGCTCCGTCAGAAAACCCTCTGCCGCCTGGGACGCCACCAGGACGATCCCCCAGGTCACATCCGCCCATACCTTCTGGTAGGCCTCGTCGATGTGGGCTCGCACGCTGGGGTACGGTTGGGCTCGCTCGCGCCTCCGCGGCGCGCCCCGCCGCGCGGAGGCTCCCCCTTCCGCTAGCTCCCGGACGTACTCGAAGTGCTCTCGGCTTAAACACCGTCGCACCTTGTCCCCCAGGACGCCCCGAAGGGGGTTGCCTAGGCGCTCGTGGCGCGCGCGCCTAAGCAGCGCGGCCGCTTCCTTCAGGGACCCCGTCCGCTGGAGGAGCTGATCCCCCAGCCCTACCAGGGTCCGCATGGCTTCGGGGTCATACTCAGGGTGCTCCGTGCAGAAGGTCAGGTAGACCGTGGCCAGCTCCGCCGGGCTGCACCCGTCGAGGTCCTCCGCGATATCTCTGGCCGGATCCTCGCAAGGGGGTCGAGTCTTGCCCGCACTCACCTCCCCCTGTGCCTTGCCCAATGGGGGCTTAGGAAGCCCCGCCAATGCTCGGTGCATGGCTGGGCTAAGCCTACCGCATTTTGAGCCGTCCCCTGAGGCCTGCAGGCGCTCGATTCCAGTGAAGTCGACGCCCTGCAGGCGCCCGGGCGCCTCCGCCCGGGCGATTTTGGGGGACGCCCCCGGGCCATCCTCCCATATAGGCGCCAACTGCCGACGCAGTTGGCTCACCGACCAGCGGTGATAGGCCCCTTTCAACACCTTTGCCCACGCGGCGCAAAGGCGGGGGGCCCAAACCTGCGCCTCCTTGGTGCGCTTAATGCCCGAGCCCGGCACGTGATCCTTCAGCTCGACGTGGTGGTGGTCACGGGGGCAACGTCGCGCCAACAACAGAGCGTGCAGGTACAGCCGGGGGCTGACGAGCCACCAGCTGCCCTTGCGATAGCGGCTCTCTGGCGCGTCGGACGGGGCCTTACCCCAGGCGCACATGTGGATCGGGACGATCATGGCCCCCGTCGCTCGACGCAGCTCGTGCATCGGGGCCTGGTCCCAAATCTTGGGGTAGCGGCCCGAGGGGCAGGAGGACTCGATGAGAAACTCCTTGCCAGCGTCGTGTAGGATGCGGCAGGTGTCGCACGTGAACTGTGTGTGGCTGTTACCCACGCGCTCGAACTCTTTGGAGCCATCCCCCTCGGGGTGCTCCCACGTGCGGGTGCCCTGCGGGGTCCCGCCCGGCTGGGCCATGAGCCCGAGGTCGGTGTACGAGCCACACGGGGTACCCCAGCACCAAACGTTGGCCACGTCGGGGCCCATGGGGGTCCGTGCGGCCTCCTGTAGGCGCGCGCGGACCGCTGGGTCGAGGGTGTCATGATCCGGCCGTGGGCCGGATTCTCGGAGGGGGTCGTCGTAATATTCGATCGGTTCCAGCACCCGGATGCCCTCGGCGCGAAGCGCGGCCGACCAATTTCCCGAACCGGCGTACACCTCCTGGGCGATCAAACCGTACGCGAACGCGGGGTCGTGTCGAAGTGGCATCGCGTTCGCCTCCAGGAGGCGTGCCTGGACGTCGGCTGGATGTTCCCCGAACGAGGCCGGCGCGCGTCCCACTGCGCGGCCCGCCCGACCTTCCGCTGCCTTGCAGTGGGTGCAGGGCGCGCTCTTGCCCGGGACGGTGGGTTCAACGTCCGGGCCTTCATCGAGCATCTCGCGCCAGCCGACACTTACGATCTCGCGGGACAGGCGTCCTGCGTGCCCCCAGCGCTGGCCTAGGGCCGCCGCCTCCGCGTGGGAGCGTGGGCGCAAGGCGCGCATATGGCCGCGCCAGATCAGGAGCGGAATTACGTGATCCTCCGCGCCGACGCCCGTTCCCATTAGGTGGTCCACGCATAGGCGCCCACTGCCGTTGACACGGTGCACCTGGAGCGTGACGGCGTCGAGGTCGGCGACAGGGCATGCTGCCAGGCAGCGATAGTCCTTGTCGTGGTGCGGGTGCACCGCATCGTGGACGTAGGAGCGGACATCGGCCTCCAGGGCCGTGATCCACGGCGGGGAGTCGCCCAGGGCACGCAGGGCCTCGTGGGCCTCCTCCCATAGTGCATGGCGATACGTCGCGGCCAACTGCTGCACCGCGTCCGGGCTGGGCTCACCTGTGCCCTCGCCCGCGCGTAGCAGGAGCACCCCCGCAGCTACGTGCAGTAGCAGGCACTGCCGCTCCTCGGTGTCGCCCACCTCCAGGCCCATCGCCTGGCCCATCTCCTCTGTAGGGCCGAGGCGGTCCCGATAGTCGATGAAGTCCCACTGGATGCGGGTGTCCCCGTCCCAGAAGGTATAGGACCCGCGGCCTATCAGCCCGCCGGGGTCCCACGCAACCGGGCCAACCTCGGCCCCGCCCTCGGTGACGTATCCTGCGGCGCAGCTAAGCGCCTCATGCAGGTCGGCTGCCTCGCTGCTGAGACCCCGATGGCCTCGGTCCACGGCTTCCTCGAGGGCTCGCTCCAGAGTAAGCCGCTCCCCGCGCAGGCGCGCCCCCAAGACGCGCCCGCGCACGTGGCTCTGCAAGTACTCGCTGGCTCCCTTCAGAGGTGCGAAGATGCCCTCGGCTTCGAGCTCCTGCATGAGTTTGAGGCGAAGCTCCGGCCCATCACCCGCGGGCTGGGCGTCCCAAGTGGCCGCCGCGCGCGGGTGGTCGTGGTCTTCGAGCCATCCGAAGTCGGGGCCCTTAACCGCTTCCCGGAGGTCGGATTCCATCGCGGTAAGCTGGAGCGCGGTGTAGTCGTCCGGGGCCTGCCCCGGGCCCGGGTCGCCCGCTGCTCGCGAGCCGCCGCCACGGCCCCGGCCCTTTTCCTTCTGGGAGTCAGGGGGAGCAGGTGGGGAAGTGTCCTCGCCAACCTTCTCGGCCTCGGCTGCCTTGGCTTGCGAGCGCAGCTGCGCAATCATCCCATCCACCTGCTTGGGATCGATCCGGGGCGTCCCAAGGAGCCCCCCGCGCCTCGTGAGCTGCATGACTACCGAGTAGTCCAATCCGCGCGTTGACTTGATGGGGTCATGGGAGTTAGGGCAATCGCAAGCCTTCCGCGAGCAGCCCATGTGCGTGGTGGCCCCCCAGCAGATAGGGACGTTGTCCTTATTGCGGGGCGCATGCGCCACGGATCGCGTCCGCTCCGGGCGTGTTAGTTCCTTGCCCGCTGGGTACGCCCTCTTGGGGGCTGTCCCCGCTGGGGCCCCGGTGCCCGCCTTGGGCCCCGCCTTCGGCTGGGGCCCAGCCCCCGCCTTGGGCCTGTCATCCCCCTGCGCCGTGGGCCGGGGATCGCCCATTTCCTCGCTCCCTCCCGCTTTGGGCGGTCGCTTCGTGAGGTGGGCGTTCAGCTGCCCATTGAGGAGGCGCGTGAGTGCGGCCTTGCGCCGGGGCACGACCACCTGCTGGTAGTAGGCGTTCGGGTCCCCGAGGTCGAACGTTCGGGGCAAATCGTAGCCGTTCTCCGGCATGAGTAGGATATACTTGATGTCCTCCCTCCTCGGGTTCTCGGTGTCGAGCTCTCGACAGAGTCGGCGCCTCAGCTCCCGCAATTCCTCGACCCAGGTGCTTCGGAGCTCTTCCCACAGATCCTTGACCCAATGGTCTGGGAACTCCGATGGGTCCCTCTCGAAGGCCGCCTCCAAGAACCCCAACGACCGCCGACGCTCCGCCCCGTGTGCGACCCCTATGATGGACTCGAACATCTGGATCTCGCACCGGGCCCTCTTGAACCAGGTCGCCATGTGGGTGGCGGGCCGTTGGCGGGGCTCCAGCTTGTCGTCCACAGGAAGCCGATAGCCATCGAAGTCCTCGTCGCGCGCGGGGACGCAGTCGTCCACCGCCAGGTCGTGAGGGCCCGTCCCGAAGGCGAGCGCCGCGTAGCCGTGTGCCACACGGTTGGTAACCAGGCAGGGAAACCCGATCGTCTTGAGCGTGCTCTTGGAGTGCGCACACATGCGCTTGAGTGAGTCGAACAAGTCCTTCCCCGTGATACCCTCGCAGGCCTCAACCACGAAGGTGTTGCATCCCCGGGCTATGTAAAGATCGAGTTCCTCGTCCCGACCGATCCCTGCCCTGGTGCCCCGGGCCTTCTTGTCGCCCTCGGTGGCCCGCGCCTGCCGCTCGGCGGCGAGGACGTGGCGTTCAGTGAGGCGGTTCTGGCGATCCAGGCGCTCGATAATCTGGGCTTCGGCCTCGACTGCAAGCCCGCCCAGGGCGCCCGCCGCCCCGGCGTCGTCTGGACCCCCAGCTCGCTCCCCACCCAGGCCGCCCCCGTGGGGCGTCTGGCCAGTGAGGTGGCCAAGGACCGAGGCCCCGTCGAGGAGCGGATTGGCCCCACGGGCGGCCCCCCCGCGTCCATCGCGTGCCAGCAGGTCCCGATCACCCAGCAAGCCCCGTCGTGGGCCCGTGGGTTGGATGGGGGGCATGGCACCGAAGAGCTCGCGTCGGGGTCCCTGCTTCGGGCTGGGATCCCGTCCCCGCGCCGAGCGACTCCGCGACCCCTCACGTGAGAGGCTCCCCTGCAGGGGAACCTTGTCGGCGGCCGCAGCACGCTCCCGCGCGCGCGCTTCCAGCTGCGCATCCTCCAGATCCGCGAGGGCGCGCTCTAGGTCGGACCCCAGTGGGCCCGCCGCTGCCACCTGTGCGACCCTCCGCCGCAGCTGCCGCTCCGCCTGATCAAGCGGAACCCCGAGCAGGTCCGCGGCCATACCTAATGCACTGAGAGCCGCCGCTTGGCCCCCCCGTCCTTTGAGATCCTCGGCTCGCAAGGAGTCCATGAACATTTCGAGCGGGTCGGGCTCCTCGGCGTCCTCGCTCACGCCGGCGGCGGCCGCCGCTAAGCGCGACAGTGCCGCCACGGGGGCGGGGCGGGGCAAGCCCTCCATCCCGGGCGCAGGCGGCGCCCCCTGCGCGCCACCCCGCCGATGGTGGCCGAGTGTGCGTACAGGGTCGTGCTGCAGCTGCTGGCGCTCCGTGTTCGTCAGGTAGCGCCGCCTCCAGCCGCTCGCGCTTTCCACGTCCACACCGCCCCACTGCTCCTGGCGTAACATCGCCAGCAGATCCTGCGGGATGTGGTGGGCGATGACACGCAACCCCACTTCCCGAGCCCCTTGGGGGACCTCGTACAGCAGCCGATTGATCCAATCTATCGGGTAGCGCCCGTCCTCCAGCGGAGGGGGGTGCCGTACGACCTCGCTGGCTGGGACCTCCACCCTGACGCCCTCGAGGCTAGTCCCGATGATAAGTCTGGCGTCCCCGCCAGTGCCCCGTGCGTCGAGCCCCTCGCATTCTCCCAATAGAATAAACCAAGGACTCGCCGGGGGCGCGCCGTGCGCCTCCTCGGCTCCCCGAGGGTCGCCCGGGAGTATCGGGCAGACCTTCACGAGTAGGGGCTCCTGAAGCCACCCGTGGTGGGCGATCCGATCGCCCGGGGCCCCGCGGTCGGCAGACCGTGAGCGTCCGCTGGCCCTAGCTTCCGCGGAGCGTGTGCGACGCGGCTGCGGCCCCGAGGTTAGGGCCTGCGCCCCCGTGGGCTCCACATCGACAGATGGGGCCACGGCGGGCGGTGGCGGTGCAGCGGGGGGAGGTAGAGGCGGGGGGTAGACCGGCTCGGCCGCAATGCCAACCCCATCGGCAGCGTGCGCGGTCCAATCGCGCACCCTGGCGGGGCTTGGAGCCCGCGCCCGCATGCGGCGGCGCAGGCCCCCGAGGATCCCAGGTTGGACCGTCGCCTCGACGCGCACGGTGTGACCCTCGTCCCGTCGGAGATGTTCCCCGCACATCGGGCCCCCCCCGCAGCTACCCTTCGCCATGCGGAGACAAGTGGGGAGGCTGCACTTGCGGCCGATCAGGGTAGACCGGTACTTCTGCGCATGGTGGGCGCAGAGGTGCACCTGTGCATTGAGACAATGCCCAGGCCGAGGAACGTCCGACACCTCCGCGTCCTCCTGTAGCAGGACAGTGGCCTCCTGCATCCCTCGGTCGCCGCACCCCTCCGGCTGGAGGGGGCGTGCGCCACCCGCGAGCTGCACCCCAACTTGTGCGGCTTGGCAGGGGCGCTCCTCCGCCTCCACCTCGCTCTCCGAGTCGATGTCCAGGCGGCGATAGCCCGTGGCGTCGGTGATGTAGCGGGGCTCCGGCCGGCCCCGGCACAGCCATCCGAGTACCGACCAGGGTGAGCAAAGCAGCCACTTGACGACCCCGAATACCTTCCGGAGTCCCACGCCGACTGCTCGGCAGGCCGTGGCCCTTCCGTGCTCAGCCAAGTCCACGATCTGTGTGTGGTCAATGGCCGCGTACTGGTCGACGTGCATGGGATGCGCCACTGGACAGGAGGCGCACTCGACAGCACGACATAGATGCACATTCCCTGTCTCCTCGAGGTTCAGCCGCCACTTGCGACTGGTGCACCCCAGGACCTGCCCGATCTTGATGTTGAGCCCGTGGCGGTCCAATCGGTACCGGTCCGCGAAGTTGCAGCTGATGCGGGCCACCTGCCCGTGCTTACGCAGCAGCACGTGGTTGTACGCCCGATTGGTCCCTCGGCCGCGGACCCCCTTTGTGTAGAACTCTGTCTCCACCACGCCGCCCAAGCCCGGCCCGCGCCAGCGCACCAGCAAGGGGGTCGGAGGGGGTGGGGGAAGATGGGCGCCAGGCCCATCCCCTCCGCGTCGCTGGCAGCACCGGGTAATCTGGTACCACGCCCAGCGGAGTCCCCCGGCAGCCCACAGCATAGGCTGGGCTGCGGTGTTGACGATGAAGGCCAGGGCACCCAACACGAACGTGAAGATGCCTAGGGCAAAGCATAAGACCGCGGTCTCCCACCAATACCCAAGCATCTTGACGCCCAGGCGGTCGACGGCGGATCCAAACCATCCGCCACTCGTGCGGATCGTGCCCGGGTGGTCGGGGGAGCTTACCCACGCTCCATAGCCCGCGACCTCGAAGACCCAGGCTGCGAAGCCCCAACCGGGACCCGGCCCTGCCTCCGGGGGCGGTGTAGGTGGCGGCGGCGGCGGTGGGGGTTCGCTCCGGCCAGCCCACCAATGGGGCAGGTGCGGGACCCAACCACTCCACCCCCAATACCCGTCCGGCCCACGCGGCAGGTCAGGCTCACCATCGCCCGTCCGGTTTCCCGGGGCGGACGGCTGCCCAGGCGCGCCCGTGGGCTCGTTGTTACCTCCGTATGCCGGCGTAGCTGGGCTGCCTGTGGGCTCGCCCTCGCCTACGCGCCCGATGCCCGCGGTCGTGGTCGTTGTGGTCGACCCTGACCGCGGCGGCGGTGGGACGCCCGGCGTCCCCGGGGGCTTGGCCTGCGGCCCTCGCCCCTTTCCCCCTGCAGGCGCGGGCTTGGCGGGCGGTCCTCGCCCCTTGCCTCGCCCCCCACCGCCTGCCGGCGGCGCTGTCGGCCCGGGCAGGGCTGGCGGCGTCGGCGCTGGGACCTCATGTCCCCCGCGCCCGAACGGCAGCCAGCCAAGTGCCCCTTGGACCGTAAGAGCGCCGCCCGTAACCAAGATCATCAGGTGCGCCCCCAGGAAGCCCACAGCCATGGCACCACAGGCGCGCTACCTAGTCCGCGGACTAGCACGGCTGTGGTTATGGCCGCCCCGCGGCCCCCTGGAACACCCGCGCGTCGGCCAGAGCCGAACGCTACGGACCCAAAATGGCTACCTGAGCCCACACCCCCTCCCACTTAACCTGCAGTCTACAACCAATCAGACTATACAAAACGCAGCCCGAGGCTGGAAAGATTCACCGAGCACCGACGAACACGCCCCCGAAGCCTCGAGCCTCGAACCCGAAACTCCCCCTACATGCGGAGCGCGGGTGAGGGGGCGACCCTGGGGAAACCAAAAGGTACCCATACCACTACTCCCTGGACCTCTCACGGGGTGCGTTGTGAACAAAATGTTCAAGCGAACCCTGCGGTGATGACGAGGGCCTCTCATGAGGCCCCAAAAAGGGAAAGCGAGGGCAAATGGTAGCGGTATCGGTACCTCGTCGTCCTCCGAGACCTGGCCACGCGCCAGCAGAGCCGCCACTGGGCAGGAGCGACGCCTGGCGCACGGGTCTCGGGACCTCCGAGCCTCCGAGGGCCCATGCGCGCAGGCCACTGCTGGCGCGCCGCGCAGCATGCACCCGGGGGCTTCCCCTGTGGGCCCGCACAGAGGGCCACTCCCTGGCCATCCGACGATGAGAGCGACGGAGAGAAACGGGTCTTGCGCGAGATGACGTGGCGGCCTCACGCGGTGGCGTGCGCGGGCCGCCAGCAAGGCACGCTACATTGGAAACGAGGGCGCTTAGTTGCGCGCGACACTACGCGGGAAGCCTACGCGCGAATGTCGGCCAGTCGACCCCGTGTTTTTCCGCCGCCGATGTGTTTGTCTCGACGCGCGCCCCCAGCCCAGAGATTCCACGCACTGGAAAAATCAAGCCGGAAATTTGTCGGCCTCTGGAGGCCCTCGCCAAGCCCTGGGGCCGTGAAAACATGATTCGGGACGAGAAGCCGGCCTCTGGGAGCGGGTCAAGACTTCCGGGGACGCCGTTTAAAAAAGGTCGGGCATCGGATCTCCAAGGAGGTCCAGACCCTTTCCCCGGGGCAACTTTTTCGCCCCAGATCCATCTCTGATGGCCCCGGGGCCCGACAACGGGCCCAAATCGAGAACAGCACGCCCGTTGAGAACAGTCACCTCCCCGGAGATCTGGGTCCGGCGAAGGGGCCCCTCCGACCGTGCGCAGGCGGCATCAACAAGTTCATCAGCATCAGCATCTACAGCATCGACATCTACATCTGCAGCATCGACATCAGCATCGCCATCAGCATCAACATCAGCATCAAGATCCTCGGCATCGGCATCTGCATCCTCACCAGCACCGCCACCATCCGTATCGTCGCAGACATCCCCGCCACCGCCAGCACCCTCACCGCCACCACCCTCAGCATCACCGCCACCAGCATTCGCATCAGCGAGTCCGGGGGTCGGGTGGCCGCGCGCGGCCGGAGGGGCGGGCCACGGGCACGCCGGCAAGAACGCTGCCTGCGAGCCCCTTCTCGCCAGCTCGCTTCTCGCCAGCTTAGGCTACACGTAAGAGCGGCGCCGGGCAAGAGCAACCTTTTGCGCGCGACTTCCGGGGGACGCGGGGAGGCGG
The DNA here is from genome assembly GCA_963575745.1 of Prorocentrum cordatum. Lineage (NCBI taxonomy): Eukaryota > Dinophyceae > Prorocentrales > Prorocentraceae > Prorocentrum > Prorocentrum cordatum. Next base: position 573,055 of record CAUYUJ010000037.1, on the reverse strand, counting down.
GCTCGCGCGCAAGCCGCTGCTGCTGCATCGCATTCGGCCATCTCTGGGCCCCAGTGTGCCCGCACGAAAGGCCCCGGCGGCGAAAGGTCACTCTTACGTCAAGCCGAGCCCGGTTGATCTCGGCCAGTCCCCGGGGCCTTGCCGGTGTCGGTGCAGGGCGCCTCGAAGCACCTCGGCTGCGCACCCCGCGCACACCCGTGACGGCAGTGCCCGCCAGCTGGCCCCAGGGGCGAGGAGGGGCCCACCCTGCATTGTGGCGTCGAGGAGGCAGGAGGGCGCGCGGAGGGAGGATTGGGAGGTCGAGGAGGGAGTACGGAGGAAGGATGAAGGAGGAGGAGGAGGAGGAAGAGGAGGAGGAGAAGAGGAGGAGGAGGGAGGAACGAGGAGGGAGGAAGAGGAGGAGGATCGTCTCGGATGTAACCTTAGGCCGCGGATCAGGCTAACTCACCTGACCGATGTGAAAGACCTGCCGCGCGGCCTAAAGTGGGGGTCGGCGGACAGCGACGATACTAAGGTGCCTGGTGGGGAGCACCGATCGATACTCCACCTCGCGATCGCATTCGCTGGCCGCCGCCACCTTCTCACCCATGCCCACGTGCGATCCTGTCGAATCAGGGCTCCTACAGGGTGGCATCCCAGGTCGGGGAAGCGAACTTGCCGCGGCAGTGGTCCGCATTATGATGAGCCTTGGGCCGTCCACTGCCCAGCTGTTCCCCTCAGGGGAGCGGATGGGCCCCAAATGGGTCCGCGCGCGTCCCTGCCGCTGAATTGAGGCGTGTGTGTTCGCAGGGGCGTGCCATGCCAAAGCATGGAGGGTGCACCTGGAGGGGATCAATCCCCAGCATGACGGGCACCCGCATCAGGTGCACCGGGCCTGCCTGCCTGGTGCCAACGCATGCAAGTCCATCGCGCTGCGAGCATCCCTGATTGATATGTTTTTTTCTTGCAGGGCTCGAGTATGTGTATCATGCACTGATATATGACAGCAGGGCGGGGCAACCGTCTGCTAACGAAATTGTCCCCCTAGCCTACCGTAGGAGCAGGCAGACGCTCGAATCTGCTATCCCACTTAATGGGATTATTAGCCTCGCATGTGCTGTCTCCCGCTGCCGGCTGCTACCCGCGCCTCGGGGGTATTCCGTGACACCCAGAGCGGGCGGACAAATCATACCCCCCCCTCGAGAACACGAGGGCGGAAACCGTAACAACGCAGATTCTGGATGATACGAAACTGGGGGAAACTGTATCCCTCCCTTGTTGCGGCGTCTACTGCCACTCGGACATTTGTGTTGTCGTGCATGGCTGAATGGCGTTAGACACGGCCTAGCAAGGCCTTGCCCCGGAGCCCGAAAACGGGCAGGAAGCGCAATTATCTTTACACCCCGTGCTTCGACTAGGGACCGCCAGCGGTCCGCGACAGCCAGTTCCCCCGTTTTTGGGGGATGCCAGCCCGTCGGCTTTCGATGGGCTCTGACCTACAAGCAACCGCAACCTCAACAGCAAGCGGTTGCATTTGAGACGGGATTTATTCCTCACCTCACGCTCGCACTCCAGTGCCGGGTCAGAAGAACGACACGCTCAGGGAGCTCAGGAAGAGGAGGAGGAGGAGGCAGGAAGAGGAAGAAGGAACGAGGGAGAAGGAGAAGGGAGGATTAGCAAGCTGGCATATGCTTAAGGGGTATCTGAACTCATCTGGGGATGAAGTGGTCATCGGCGGAATACTGGAGACTGTTGGGCAACTTACGGGCGAGTCAATTACCCCAATAGTTGGACGACCACGGGCCACGTTCTGAAAGTAATCGGGATTGCCGAAACCAAAGCAAGAGGGAGGCGGAGGGGGAGGCGTAGGAGGCCCTCCTGCGCCTTCCGTCCTCTCCTGCCCCCTCCTCCCTCATGGTCCTCCCCTTCCTCCTCCTCCTCCTCCTCCTTCACCTACCCCTCCTCCTCCCCTCCTCCTCCTCCTCATCCTTCACCTACCCCTCCTCCTCCCCTCCTCCTCCTCCTCCTCCTCCTCCTCCTCCCTCATGGTTCATCTTCCCCTCCCCCTTCCGCTCCGAAAGGGGTGACAAAGACGAAAGGGCGGACGAGCGCAGAAAGAAAGAGAGGGAGAGAGAGGGGGAGGTAGAGAAAGAGAGAGAAAGGTTAATACGCAAGCACACAAAAGACAGCAAGAGAGGAAGAGGGGGGATCTAGAGATATTATGCATGACGCGAATATAGCATATTCCTATACGCTCTTGTGTATATATATACATACTCCCCAATCAGAGCTTGCCTCTGTAGGGGTCCTAGCGGATTCATATGGTTAGGTTAGGTTTGCCGCCGATTTTCGCGGAACGCCCGGGTGCCCGGGTGTCCGGGGGTGCCCGGGTGTCCGGGTGCCCGGGGGCCCGGGGGGTGCCCGGGGGTCCCGGGTGCCCGGGTGCCCGGGTGCCCGGGTGCCCGGGCGTGCCCGGGAGTGTCCGGGGGTGCCAGGGGGTGCCCTATAGCCCTATAGCCCAATAGCCCAATAGCCCTATAGCCCTGCAACTCTATCGGAGGTGAGGGAAAGAGATCGAAGTGGAACGGAGAGCCCCCCTACCGGGAAATCGGTTTCGGCTTCGTGTTCGTGCGTGCCGTGCGTGCGGGCGAGGCGAAGCTGCGTGGGCGGGCGAGAAGAAAGTCTTCTTCTCCGGCTGAGGCGCGGCCGGACCAAGTGATTCCTTTCCGAGGGCGGGTGGCCCGCGGTGCCCCGCCGGTGTCCCGCCGGTGTCCCGCCGGTGTCCCGCTGGTGTCCCGTCGGTGTCCCGACGACGATGATGATGATGATGATGGTGATGATGATAATAATGATGATGTCTATGATGTTGATGATGATGATGGTGGTGATGATGATGCTGTCTCGATGATGGTGATGATGGTGGTGATGATGATGGTGATGATGATGGTGATGGTGGTGATGATGGTGTCCCGATGATGATGATGATGTTGGTGATGATGTTGCTGATGATGGTGATTAGGGTGTCCCGATAATGATGATGGTGTTGACGACCCTCATAATGTTGATGATGATGAGATGATGCTGAGACGTTGATGATGATGCTGGTTTCCCGATGATGATGAGGTTGATGATGATGCTGTTGGTAATGATGGTGATGATGATGGTATCCCGATGATGACGATGATGATGACGGTGATAGTCTCCGGATGATGATGTTGATGATGAGGATGATGATGAGGTGATGATGCTGATTTTGATGATGATGGCCCGATGATGATGCTGATTTCGATAATGATGGTGTCCCCATGATGATGATGATGATGATGATGATGATGATGATGATGATAACGATGATGATGATGGTGGCGATGATGATGGTGTCCCGATGGTGATGGTGATGATGTTGATGATGTTGTTGGTAATGATGATGGTGTCCAGATGACGATGATGCTGGCGATGTTGTTCATGATGAAGATGCGATGATGATGATGATGATCATGATGATGATGATGATGGTTGTGTTCCGATGATGATGATGATAATGATGATGATGGTTTCCCGATGATGATGAAGATCTTGACGATGATGATGGTGACGATGATGGTGCCCCGGTGATGATGATGATGATGGTGATGACGATTATGTTGATGATGATGGTGATGAGGTGATGATGATGGTATCCCAATGATGGTGATGATGATGAGGATGATGATGATGATGATGATGATGATGATGATGTTGATGACGTTGATGACGATGATGTTGATGATGATGACGTTGATTGTGATATCGATTGTGATATCGATAGCGAGATCGGTAACGACACCGAATGTGAGATCGATTGTGACATCGAGAGTGAGATGGATAGTGAGATCGACTGTGAGATCGATAGTCATTTCGATTGTGAGAACGATCGAATGAAATAGATCGAGTGAGATCGATTGTGAGATCGACCGAGTGAGATCGATCGAGCGAGACCGATAGTGAGATCGATTGTGAGATCGATAGTGAGACCGATCGAGTGAGACGTTTGTTCCTCCCCCCCCGAACCTCCTTATCACCCGAAGGGTGTTCGTATAGGTAGCCCTATAGCTCTATAGCCCTATAGCGCAATAGCCCTATAGCCCTTTAGCCCCCTAGCCCTATAGCCCTGATCGGGTTTTTTCTCCGGTATCATATATATACACACATATGTGTAGGCGTACACAAATGCAACCATATAGCGGAAAGGTGCGCCGACGGGTGTAATATGGCACGTCGTGCTTTTGCGTGGTGCTTTTGCGTGATGTGTTGTGCGGAGTGTTTTCGTGTCATGCGTTTGCGTCGTATGTGTTGCTAAATGCTCGGCGTCACTTGGCATTGCTTTGCATTGCCTTGCATTGCTTGGCTCTGCTGCGCGTGCTTGGCATGCACATGCGTCGCTAAGCATTGCTTGGCGTGGCTTCAACAACAATCAAGCAACCAAACTATGGAACCCTGGAACCCAAGGAATGCTGACCTTCCGGAGCAGGAAGGAAACGGGAGCACTGTGACCCAGGGAACCAAAGGAACCCCGAGGAACGCGAGGAAGGGGATACGCGATATCATACTCTTTCTTATTCTCCTCCCCTCCCTATGCCTCTTTCTCTTGCTCCCCCTTCTCCTCCTCCACTTTCAACTTGTGGGCCCGTACAGCCGGACGCCGAGCGTGCGTCTTGGGCCGACGATTTCGACCGGGAACACGCCGAACTTGCCTACACTGCCGCCTCGGCCTTCGGGTTTGACGGTGTCGAGAACGATTCTGTGTTGGGGGACACAGTCGACACCGAGGACGCCACTGTGAAGACGCCACGCCCGCCAGTTCCGCCTCCGGCGGCATGGCATCTCTGCGGAAGCCCCTCACCGAGACTGAGTTAAAAGACACGCGGAGGGCCAAACGGTTCAAGAAGAAGCAGAGGGTGCAGGAGACGAAGGACATTCGGAAGTTGGAGCAGGACTTGATTACGTCGGCGACCGTCGGCGAATTTGAGGCCGTTCAAGAAGTAGCAGATGATGGTCAGTATGTTGTCGCTGGCTCTCGAGTGCACGATGGTGGTGATCTTCTCTACGGAGCTGGTGCTGTTCAAACACCTGGGGGAAGAAACGTGGTCGAACCCGCCTTTGGGACTGCCGCTGGTGGTTTGCCACGTGGTCCTGTCCGCGGCGGCGCAGCTGATGAAGCTGATCCTGAGGTGGTCCCTGGAGGCGCTGGAGCTTCCAGCGATGGCAGGGGCCTGTCGGTGCAGCCCTCGGACGACGGCCTTTGCTGGCGGATGCGGCCCGTGCTCGGCGACCAAGCGCAGCACGCGATGGCGCTGCCGTTCCAGCTGGAGGATGGCACGATCTCGCAGCACACGTTCAACGAACGGGTGCAGGAGCTCGTGAAGGCCTCGAGTCCATCGTGATTGGCCAGTGCTGCCGGCTTGGCCTACTTCGACTGGGAGCTGGTGTGGCTGAAACCTCTCTCCTCTGGGCATCCGATGTTCCACTTTTTGCCTGCCTGCCAGACGCTTCGTACAGCCTGTCTGTGCAGCCGTCCACAGCAAAACAAACTCCTCCATTTCCTCCTCCTCCTCCTCCACTTCCTCCTCCTCCTCCTCCACAACATCACCCGCGCTTCCATAATCGTCGGTATCCTTATCCCTACTGCCCATGCACCTCATCATCCTTCTTCTGCTGAAGAGCAGAGACGGCATACATGCTTGGGCATCGTTTCGCCACGCGCAAACGCTACGGTCGCCCGCGTCCCTCGCGAATGTCGCCCGGGTCCGCAGTGGGGCCGCTGTAGCAACGCAGGAGCGCCCCTGTGTCGGCACGCTACTCGAAAACACCATGTAAAAACACCACGCGTAGAAAGACAACACGCGCGCACAGACTGCGGTCGCCTGCGTCTCTCGCCAGCGTCACCAGTCCGCAGTCAGCGGGCCGCCAGAGCGCCGTAGGAGCGCCATGCGTGGGCGCTCTGCTCGAGAACACTGCGTTAATCGAGGTCAACGAATCCACCCCCATAATCATAACCACCCCGACACGCGAAGCCGTTTAGTAAACGCGCCCAGAAGAGGAATCGAACAGGACAGGGCCGTGTCGTAAACGCCCAGGGCCGTTCAGTAGACGCCGATTGTCGGGTCCGGGCGGTTCTTCCTCCCCTGAGTTTTAACGCGACGCAGGACGGGAAGCCACACGCGGAAACGCGACGGTCGCCCGCGTCTCTCGCGAGCGTCGCCCGAGCCCGCACGGGGGCGGGCCGCGGGAGCGCCGCCGGAGGGCCCCGCGTCGGCACGCTGCTCGAGACCACGGCGCACAAGAACGCACACGCTCGTGGACGGCGCGCGGCGTGCAGTCGGACTCGAGGGGACGGGACACGCGGGAGGGCACAAGACCCCTCCGAGGGCCATACAGTCGGGGCGTTGACATAAGGAACCCTCAATGAGGAACGAGGCCCCTTTTTGTCCGTAAGTTAACCTTCGACTTCCTGTCGAAGACATAAGGAAAGCCTGAGGCAAGCTGTGAAACACTTAAGGAACGCGGAGCCCCTCCCCAACGAAAAGGGTTCCTTCTTCAGGGCGCTGACTGTATTGCCACAGGAATGTAGGAAGCATGGGTCGCGGGACACAAGACACAAGGGTACCCTTGAATTGGCAGGGTCGACCTACTAATCTGGGCCGACTGTAAGTGCGAGGGAGTAGCCGGCCGGCATGGATGCGCCTGATCCAGTGGATGGAGCGGCCAGCAATGCGCTTCTGACCGGTCTGGGCACACCCTGTTCTTGCCGGTGTTGACATCCAAGGAGCGCCGAGAATCGAATCGATAAATCGGAGAGGCGATCGAAAGGAAGAGGGTCGGCGGAAATCGGCAGCAGAGTCGGGAGAAGTCGAATCGGCGGAAATCGGCAGGCAAGCAGGCCTCCATCCTGAAATAGTAAGTAATCCAAATCGGAATCCGAAATCGAATCGAATCCGAGTCGGAAGCCATCGAAATCGAATCGAATCGAATCGGAGGAATCGAAACGAACCCTGTATACTTTTCCAGCCTGTCTGGTGCACCATCAGGTTGGCCGCGGCCGGGTAAGTTCTCCGACGCTGCGTGGTCCGTTCCCGTCGCTGCGACACAGAGGGTTGTTGTTGTTGTTGTTGTTGTTGTTGTTGTTTCTGCCCCAGCTGACCTGCTAGGAAGGCTGCTGGCGCCTACTGTGGGGCTGAAGGCTGGGGTCCCCAAGACTCTTTGTCTCTGTCAGACTGGTGGCCTTTGATCACGCCGCTGCCCGATCTGACTTCGGGCGCAATTGTGTTCATGGAGCTTTGGTGTGCTCTTCCAGCAGAGTCCAGCACAATCGACCCGCCTCCTCGATCCCCTCCCCACTTTCCTCCTTCTCCTCCACCTTTTCCTGCTTGGGGAGTGGCGAGGACCAGTCTGGCAGACGGGACTGGGGCTCCAGAGATCCCGGCAGCGCAAGGGCACCTCTTGTCCCCGACCATGGTGAAGTCACCAACGGGAAGCACTCCAAGAAAGCTCAGGCAGCTCTGCATGTAGTAGTCTTCGCCCCATCCATGCCACTTCAGCTCATCAGTACAACGCTTGTGGCCGTCTTGGTATGCCTGAACGGCCTGCTTGCTGAAGACCTCGAGCGCCCCGAAGAGCTTCTCTTTGAAGACCTCGTCATCCGGATCTGCCGTGTACCGCTTGTTGCAATTGACGAGGTAGTAATTCCCACCCCCTGGAGGCGTGTAAGGCCTGACATGATCCCGAAGCCTCTCGGGGAAGAATACGGCGTCAGGGTCAACTTTTACCGTCCAGTCGTAGCCCTTCCAGCGCCCGTCCTTCACTAGCCAGTGCCAGACCTCGATGAAGACGGCCGTGTTGAGCCACGAGTTGGTGGTCTCCCCCTCCACGCCCAGGTTGCCCATCCTGGGCAGGTCAGAATCCCCCCCCCCCCCTGACGCCTCGCGGCAGCGTGTCCGCGCCGGCTGTCCCACGCCTCCCCCCCCCCTGCTGGGCAGTCACCGGCCCTGCGTGCGCCTGTATCCGCCGCCGTGCCGACGGCACGTGGTGGAGTGCCCTCAGGCCCGGGGGGGGGGGCCTACCGGGACGCCGGAACACACGTGCGGCTGGACGAACGTGTGGAACGCACGCGGAGGCCACGCGCTGGGTACACGTGCGGAGGGCCAGCGTACCCAGCCGCAGAGGGCCGAGCGCCGGAAGGGCATGCAGCCACGATGTGTGCATCCAGCCATCGCCGGGGCCAGCCACGTCACGTGGTGTCAAGCTTGCTGGCAGCACTGAACGCTCGAGGGTCCCGACCCCCGATTCCCGACCCCCGATTCCCGGACCCTTGAGGGTCCCGACGCCCGATTCCCGGACGCCCTCAGGCGCTCTCGGGGCTCGTCTCGCGCGTGTCCCGACCCAGCGGGGCCGCGGTCGGGCATCCGAATCCACAGCATGCTCCGAGGATGGCCCCAGACACGTGTCTGCCCGCCCTCTTGGGGCTCCATCGAACCGTCCCTGGAGGCCCTGGGAGGCAGCTCAAGAGGCGGCTCTCTCACGCATGCTGGGCCTCAGGGTGACTTCGAATCTGTGGTGAGCCTGAGGCCGCCAGCGCCGCACGGGAAGTTCGTCGTGTTCTGAGCGTGCCTCTTCCTGCCTCCTCCTCCTCCTCCTCCTCCTCCTCCTCCTCTTGCGCGGCCCGCCCTAGCCCGAACGAGGTGTGACCCAGGTCGAAGTCCCCCTGCCCCCCCCGCCCACTCGGCGAAAATGCGGAGTCTCCCGAAAAGCCTTGACCGCCAACGAGAGCACATCGGGAAACGCCTCCTCGCCCACCTGCCGTGAGCCACACTCGCTGCGACAACAAAAACGCTCGGCCACAAGAGCGCCCACGAGACCCACGACGCCCCCAGGATCGCCCCGACACGGCCCCCGACGCCCCCACGAGGGGACCCGAAAGGGGAACCCGAGCGGACCGTTGGGGGACATGGTGCAGCGTCCGCCACTGCAGACGGCCTGAAGACGCCCAGGAAGTTCCCCGGGTGCACCGCAGACGTTCCCTGAGAGCACCCCCTGAATGGGCACAGACCCCCTCAAGTAGCTTCCGCGAGGCATCTGAAGAACTCCCTCCAGGCCAGCTCCCTGGAGGTCCAAATCTCCGCACTCCCGGTCGTGCTCCCTGGAGCCCTCCGCCCAAGGAGCGCCCCAAGACGGCCCCGAGATGACCCCCGCAGAAGGCCCGACAAAGCTCCCAAGAGAGGCCCAAGGCCCAGGGCAACCCCGTGGCCGTATGTGGGTCTCCTCCTCCCGTGACCGTGGGGGGGTGGGGCGGAGAAGGGGGAGGGGGCGGGTCACGTCACTAATGGCTCATTCCCACACGGCGCTGTCGCGAATCGTGGCGTGACCAGGGGAGGGGGAGGGGGGGGGGGGCAGGGCCGATAACGGGCGTTATCGCGAATCCGCCGACCCCTTGCGGGTCTCGAAGCGTGTGAGATTGTTCCCCCCCCGTAACCCCCCCCTGGGGACTCCAAACCGGAGATTTGACCCCCCCCCGGACCCCCCCCCTGGCCCGGCGCGAGCCACTCACGGGGCTCTTCCGGGCCCAAGAGGGCCCAAAGACGGGCCAAAAAGGCCCCAAGAGGCCTCCAAGACGGCCCACGAGGGCCCCAAGACGCCAAACAAACGCTCAAAGACGCCCACGATGGCTCCAAGACGGGCCAAGAGGCCTCGAAAATGCCCCAAGAAGCCTCCAAAAGGCCTCCCAAGGGGGGCTGAAAAGCCAAAAACATTGATTTTTCAATTGTTTTTCAATGAATTTTGGGCTTTCGCGTTTTCCGCTTCCCGACGCCCCAAGACGGCCCCGGAGGCCCCGAAGACAGCCCGAAGACGGCCCAAGAGGCCTCCAAGATGGCCCCAAGACGGCCCAAGAGGGCCCCAAGACGGCCCAAGAGGCGCCCAAGACGGCCCAAGAGGGCCCCAAGACGGGCCCAAGAGGGCGCCAAGAGGGGGGGAAAAAAACTCATTTCGAGCCCTCGGCCCCCAGACGCCCCCGGGAAGCCCAAACTGGCCCCCCAAGAGGCCCCCAAAAAGCCCCAAGCATGCCCCAAGAGGCCCAAAACAGGCCCCAAGAGGCCCCAAAACTGCCCCCAAACGGTCTCCAAAGTGCGGGCGGTACCACTTGAGGCATACGGACGACGCACCTCGCGTGGTACTTGGTTGGTACCACTTGACACTTGAGGTCTCCGAGAGACCGACCACGAGATCCCAAAGAACACTCCAGAGGCCTCTGACTCACAACCCAGGCATGGTGGCGGGATTGGCGGGACGGGCCTCAGGCCATTCGAGAAAAACCCCTCTCAGGATCCACGACAAGATTCTCACTTGTCCTCGTCGTCTTCTTCCTCCTCCCCCTCCTGCTCCTCCTCCTTCTCCTCCCCCGTCGTCTCCCCCTCCTGCTTTGTTCCTCCCTACTGTCCACAGCATTCGCGCGCTGCCAGACGCGCTGCAACGCCTTCGTGGAAGCCCCCCAGAAGCTCCGAATCGGCCCCCAAGTGGCTTCATCACTGCGTTCCAGGGGCCCCCGAGAGGCGTGCCGCGAGATCCCTATACACATACTTGAAGCCTCTAACCCATAACCCATGACCCAGAACCTTGTCTCCGTGTCCCCCTCCTCCTCCTCCCCGGCCTCCTCCATCCCCATACACATACCACAAGCCTCTACCCCACAACCCATAACCGAGAGCCTCATCTCAGTGCCCCCTCCCCTCCTCTTCCTCCCCCACCTCCTCGTCGTCCCCCTCCTCCTCTTCCTGCCCCGCTTCACCTCGCCCTCTTCGATGCTTCTCCCCCCCATTTTCCGCCTCACCCCCCGCCCTTCTCTCCCCGTCCTCCTTTTTCTCCCCAGCACGCGCGCCCGATTGGCCATCATTTGCATGTCTTGCACTTCGGGGTGCCCTTCTTTGCGTCGCGCGGGACATTGTGCGGATCGGGGAACGCCGACTTCGGCAGTCTTCTCTTGCATGCGCCGCTGCACTGATACGCCTGGCAACTGCGCGCGGTGAACCCGCGTGTTGTGCAGTCTCCGCACACGACTTTGAGTTATGTCGCCTTTCGATGATGTTCCTTTTGCGTCTGTTTCAAATGTTTCGTGTCTGAGAACGCTCCTCCGCACGCCGCGCACGTCAGCGGTTTCGCATCCACCTCGGCTTTCCGTTCCTATTATTCGACTCGAGCGTCGTCCTCTGACGTTCTTCCGCGCACCTCTGACACAGCCTCTCCCCCGCTGCTTTGTGCTTCTGCTGTGCATCGGACATATCTGCCTCCTCTTGGAAAAGCGACAGACATTTCTCGTTCGAGCAACGCACCTTGCGTTTCCTGTTATTCGGCTCGCGCGTCGTCCTCTCTCGTTCTTCCGCGCACCTCTGACAGAGCCTCTCCCCTGCTGCTTTGTGCTTCTTTTGAGCTACCAACATGTCCGCCTCCTCTGGCAATAGCGACGGACAGCCGTCATTCGAACAGCGCACTTTGCCCGCGCTCTCGGCCCACTTGGCGTTGGCACGGCGCGACTTCTGCTGCCCCTTCACATTGCTGCATTTGACACAGTACATGGTCCGAACTTTTTTGGCGTCGTCCCCATCGCGAACCCTCGCCGCGCCCTCATCGTCGCCCCTCCGTGCGCCTTCGTCGCCGTGAGTCTTCGTTGCCCACGTGTCACACGTTTTGCACCATTTCTCGTCCAGGCTCTTCATCTCTTCCGTGCACTCTTTACAGAAGGCCAGTCTCTCCTTCCGCTGGAACTCGTACTTCGTGAACGCCGCCATTAGCAGCCGACGTCGGCAACGCCCGCGCTGATCGCGCGGCATCAGCTTCGCCCCCCACTCCCCCCAATCCACAGCGTCGCCGCGTAGCACCTGCAACGGCATCTGCGCGCCGGGCACCCCCCCCTCGTTGTGCGGCTTCCTGTCGAAAGGCCTGAAGATAAGTAAGTTCTTCCGTCTCCTCACCTGGGTAATCGCCGCGTAACTGGACATCCAACTTACGCCGCGCCCTCCTTCCAGATCCGCTATCACTGCGCCCAACGTCCGCCCTTGCGCGGCGTGCGCTGTGATTGCTAACGCTGGCGTAATCATGAACTGCGTGCGCTTCACCCCCAACGCCGGGTGCTTCCGATGCCCGCCCAAGAACCACTGGCGCCCCTTCGATGGAACAATTGGATACAGTCCCGGCCCCCACCCGGGCAAGTGCCATTTCTTCGTGTGGAAGTCCAACACTATGACTCTTGGCAAGTGCGACAACACTTCTTCTTCGTCTCCCACGACTTCGCCCTCGTGCAAGCCCCGCCCATGAATCGTCGCGTGGCTTCCCCGCAGCAGCTGCTTCTTCGACCTGTCCAAGTGATCTCCTAAGGCCACGGGCATCCCCTTAGCCAACGGCAGCCACCCCAGCAAGCTCACGCACTCCTTGTCGTGATAACCTAGCCACCGTATCCTGTCCTCCACGGTGCACGGGCGTCTCTGCCCCCCCCCATGGCACGGGCGATCTCTCGCCGCGACCCATAGCAATTGCTTTCCGTGTTCCGTCGCCCACTGCACAGCACTTTGCTTCCCGACGTGGCACCGAATGTCCTGATTGGCATAGATCGCCACGGCTTCCACGAATTTCTCTTCCCGAAATCGCGGGTCTACCGGCGACGTCGCCGCGAGTTTCCTCTTCCCTCGCTCCACTGTGCACACCGCGCATTCCATGTTATTGTCTCTGCCAATTTCCTCTGATTTATCTCGACGCTGCGAGTTTCCGCATTGCGACGCGCCGTTCGCCCGCGATCCTGGCGCGTCCGTCGGCCGTCCGCGCACTTGCGCTCTGTCAGCCCTGTCATTCCTTGCGCTGCCCCTGCGCCTCCCCTTCCCCGGAAGATATGCTGACCGTGGTCCTCCGCGGCACCCGGCGCGTACTTTCTTGCTTTTCCAGATACGATGTGGGCAGCGCATTGATGGCCGTTCCCGAGGGAGGCTCTAACTGATAAAAGTCTCCGCAGAACAACACGTTGATGCCCCCGAACGGCCTGTCCACACCGTCTGTCCCTACTTTCGTGCCACTCGCAGCTGACATGCACGTCCGCAGATGCGAATCGAGTTCCGCGATGAAGTTTGCGCTCACCATGCTCACCTCGTCCACAATCAGCCACTTCCACTGTGACATATGCTGCGCCGCTTGCTCTTTCTTCGTTTTCTTCTTCGTCTCTGCGTTGGCATTGCCCGCCGCGTCCTTCTCCTTCGTTTTGTTCACACCGAGCCCAAATGCACTGTGAATCGTATTCCCGTCGAGAGCTGGCGCGTTTGTAGCCTGCAACGCTGCCGCCTGCAAATCTACGCCGTGCGTCCACTCCAGCTCTTTTCGAACAGCTCCTTCCGGATCTTGTCTATGACGAAACTCTTCCCAGCCCCTGGGCCGCCATGCAACGTCCACGCGAGGGGCTGCATATCAAGACCACTCTGCCCTGTTTTCTTGCCGCTCGCGGACCCCCCGAATTCTTGCGCCGACGCGCGATCTGCCACCCTCTCAACGACGCTACGCTGTCCCGCGTTCAACCCGTTCTCCGCAAGCCCTTGCCTCCATCTCCGCACGCTTGACGCTGTTGCTTTCTTGGCCGCCACCACCTCTGGGGCACCTTCCTCTCCACCCGCGCCGCTGCCTTCTGCGGCCTTCGACGCCGCGGCCACCGCTTGCACTTTCTTCACTTCCGCGTCGTCCCACCTCAACACGCCGCCCCCTCCGCGCTTCTTGCGCTTTCCGTTCATCCGACCAGTGCTCGCGCCCCGCACGGCGTCGCCCCTGGCCATGGCCTCCCGGCTCTTCTCCCTTTCGCACTCCGCATCTACATTTATCCGCCTGTCCTTTTTCTCCATGGACGCGCCTCCCACATGCGTCTTTCGCCTTGTCGCCGCGTCGACAATTCTCGGATCCAGTTCTTCATAGCTGTAAAGCTCGTCCTCGTGTTTCACTAGATCTTCGTCCGTGACTGGTCGCATATCCACCGCGCCCATGTAGTTCTGCACGTGCCTCTTTGTTTCTTCACATGGCATGCCTTTCTTTAACCAATCCAATGACGCCTCCGCCCACGACCCCTGCGCCCCGCGGAAGTCCTGCAGGTGCGGCACTCCACATTCGACGTCGTCACGCAGTGCGAACGCCCGAAAATAGACCATCAACAAGAGCCCGTTCCTATCCTCCTGCCCCGCTCCGTGCTTCGGCTGCGGCGCTCCATGAAAACTCGGGTTCCTCGGGCGCTCGTTCCGCACCAGCACCCACGTGTGCCTCAGAGTTTCCAACTCCGGAACATCCGGGAACGGCACCCACGAATAGCTCGCCCATCCCTCTTTGATCACATAATCCACTCCAGTTTTCAAGTGGGGTCCAGCCTCGGCAACTCCCAAAGGGCCCCCACGACAACTCACCAGAACCCCGAGCCGCCAAATGATCGTTCGAAGACGCCAAAGATGGCACCCACGCGGCCCAAGATGCCTCCAAGAAAGCTCTGGGACGGCCCTACCGCAGGATCCAAACGGCAATGTAAAGCCGCGGGCCCCCACAGAAACAGCATGAGGCCCCCAGAAGCTCTCCATCAATGCTGCCAGGACGCCCCCGCGAAAAGAACCAGGCGCCCCCCAAAACAGAAAAAGACAAAAAAAACGCCGAGCACCAAATATATTATTGGCCACCGGCGACGCTCCACCTCGAACGTCCGCTGCTGGGTCGCCGCCGCAGCGCCTCGACCACCTGACTATACCGTGACCCGCGGGACCACACATGTGCTCAAAACAGACCCCCACACACCCAACCCCCCTTAAAGGGGTCGGCGGATGTGGCGTAAGCCTAGAGAATCCACGTCCGGAAGTGACGTGTTGCCGGAGGCAGGTCCGCGGATGCTGTAATGCAATGGATCCAATGTGTCCAATGCTTGCATAATTCCTACATATTGTATCATGTTACATTATTATGTGTCCCCCCCTACCCCCCCCTGGAGTCGCGCCACTTCCATCGACCCTCAGGAGGAGGGCCCCTTCTGGGCCTCAAAATCTAGAAAAACCTATGGAAAACCGATGATTTGGGCACCTTGAGCCTTTTGGGGATCCAAGAGGGCGTGAAGACGGTTCAAGATGGTGTCAAGACGGGACAAGACGGCCCCAAGACGGCCCAAGATGGCCCCAATAGGGCCCACAAAGCCCCCAAGATTGCCCAAGAGGGCCCTCAGAGCGCCCACCAGAACGCCGCCAGAGGCCAAAAACATCGATTTTCCTTAAGTTGTTTCAAAGAATTTCGCGTTCTCGCCTTTCCCGGCTCTCAGAGGCCCATGACGGCCCTAGCAGCCTCCAAAATGGCCCCAAGACAGCCCAAGCAGCACCCAAGGGGGCCCCAAGACGGTCCAAGAGGCCCCCAAGACGGCCCATGAGGATTCCAAGAGGGCCCGAAGGCGGCCGCGAGAGGCTCCCAAGAAGGCCCCCGAAGGGGCCAAACGGCGCAAAAGCGCCCCAAGACGGCCCAAGACGGCCCAAGACGCCCCCAAGAGGCCGCCAAGAGGCCCCCAGGAGACCCCCAAAACGCCACAGGAAGCCTCCAAGAAGCTTCCAAGAACCCCCCAGGAGGCTTCCAAAAAGCCCCACAACGGCTGGACTGCACGTGCTCCGGACGTGCACCCCGCGAAGCGAGAGGAATCAAAAAATGGGCTCCAGGAGCCTTCGCACTCGTGCGTAGGGACTGGGCGGACTTCCTGGAGGAAGAACAGCGGATAAGCATTAACTTTCGGAGCTCGTCGCGGATTTTGTCCCAGATAGGGCGTTGGTCCAGCGTTCTCTTTTAGCTGTTTCCCCCCCAGCCTCGACATAAATGACAAGGTCGAGATGGGCTGGCGAATGAAAACTTGAGGGTGCCCCGAGAGAAGCGCTGGTGTTTGAAATTCCGATCGATACAACACAGGGTAACATAAACATGTTCGTTTCGGATGTCTCGGACGAAACGTTTGCTTTGCATACTTTGTTGAGGATGTCTCGAGCGAAACGTTTGTTTTGTGCTATAGTTCGTTCCTCTCTTGGGGACCAGAATTCAGAGGATGTCTCAGGTGGAATGCTTGTTTTCACGTGCCCAGGTCTTGAGGATGTCTCGAGCGAGACGCTTGGTTTCACGCCTCCAGGTTGCCCAGGCAGATGTATAACATCAGCGATGTGTTGAGAATGTCTCGAGCGATACCTTTGTTTTCACGCGTTCAGGTCGTCCAGGCAGATGTCTAGCATGAGGATGTGTCGAGGATGCCTTGATAGAGAGACGCTTGGTTTCGCTTGTCCAGGTCACCCAGGCGGGTGTCTAGCATGAGAATGCGTTAAGGACGTGTTGAGCGAAACGCTTGTTTTCACGTGTCCAGGTCGCACGGGCGGATGTCTAACATGAGGATCTGCTAAGGATGTCTCGAGAGAGAGACGCTTCCTTTCACGTGTCCAGGTCGCTCAGGCGGATGTTCAGCATGAGGATGTGTTGAGGTCTCGAGCGAGACGCTTGCTTTCACGTGTCCAGGTCGCTCAGGCGGATGTCTAACATCAGGACGTGTTGATGATGTCTAGAGAGAAAGAGAAAAGAGAAAAAGAGATAGAGAGAGAGAGAGAGAGCGACGCTTGCTTTCACGTGTCCAGGTCGCCCAGGCAGATGTCTGGCAGGAGGAGGTGTTGAGGATGTCTCGAGCGAAACGCTTGGTTTCACGTGCCCAGGTCGCTCAGGCAGATATCTAGCATGAGGATGTGTTGAGGATGCCTCGAGAGAGAGAGAGAGAGAGGAGAGAGAGAGAGAGAGAAAGAGAGAGAGACGCTTGTTTTCACGTGTCCAGGTTGCCCAGGCGGATGTCTGACATGAGGGTATGTCGAGGATGTATTGCGCGAGACGCTTGCTTTCACGTGTCCAGGTCGCTCAGGCAGATACCTAGCATGAGGAGGTGTTGAAACCGTCTCGAGCGAGGCGTTTGGTTTCTCGTGTCCAGGTCGCCCAGGCGGACATCTAACATGCGAATTTGTTGAGGATGTTTCGAGCGAAATGCTTGTCGCAGTAGAGTGCGTCGCAGTCCAACCCCGCCCGTCCGTGGGGCGTCCCCTGGCGCCCTGGCGCGCCCCCTGGCGCGTCCCTTGCGACGTTCAGGCGTGACGTGCCCTGGCACGTCCACTAGCACGCCACTCGGCGTGGCACGTTCCCTGGCTCGTCCGCTGTCGCGCTTCCTTGCTCGTCCCCAGGCGTTTCCCCTGCCTGTTCCGTGGCGGGCCCCTTGCAATGTCCCTTGGCATGACGTCCTCTGGTCGCCCCATGGCACGCGCATTGGCACGTCCCATGGCCGGTCCCTGACACGTCCAGGGCACGTCCCCTGATGTGTCCCCTGGCACATCCCCTGGCGCATCCCCTTTTGCGCCCCTGGCACATCCTGAGGCGCGTCCGTGAGCCTGTGCCCCTTTTCGTGTCGTTCCTTTTCGGAGCTGAGTCGGATTTTGAGGTCGAGTTGATTGAGCGTCCTCCACTTTTCCACTTCAACTAGCTCTGGGGCGGCTACTATGTGCCCAGGCAGCTCGAGCTGAAGATTCAGATCAGTTCGGTCAGGACTCGAATGCCAAGGAGGACTCGATCCACAACGCCATGGAGCACAATCGCGGCATGGGTCATCGCAGTTCAGCACGGCACAGCACAGCACAACCCTGGGCACGGCACACCAAGAACGATACATTGAGCATTGCAATTGCCCGTCGCCCGATTAGGTGTCTTGAAAACGTTGCCATGCCTCACAGTTCCACATCCCTTTCCGGGCTCTTGGGTCGACCATGTTTGACTGTCCTGGGGCCTGGCAGGGCCCAACGGAGGCCTACAATGGCCAAACACCCTCCATCGTGATTTTCTGTATGACCCGAGGGGGTCTGGCAGGGGGACTTTCCCCGGCGCTCGCAACCCGATGGCTTCGGTGGGGATCGACACGGTGTCCATCGTCCCGATGCGAATCGAGGGGCCGTTGGAGAAGACGAGCGTGGTGTCGCAGGCGAAGATGGCGGCGTGCCGGTCGTGCTGGGCGCCCACCAGGCCGATCTCGTTGCCCTCGGACCTCGGGAGTGCAGCAGGGACGCGTGCACGGAACCAACAGCGCTGTCAAAAAAACATACGACTCTCCGACGATGTGATTTTTCAATCCGGGATGTTTTCTTTCATGACGGCCTTCGGGGGGCCGCTTTCGGGTCCTGGGGCGCAAGCCTACCCCCCGGGAGGGTGTCAGGAGTTCTGGTGCCGCGGATTGAAGAAATCGTATCGGAGGATGTCTGGCACATGCGCTGTCAGAAACATCGACGCGCATGCGACGCAGCGACGCCAGGGCTGGACAGCGCCATCGGCGTGCCAGTGGGCGACGCGATCGACGTGACTAAGGAGTGCCCATCCCCATGCGTCGTTGGGATGTGTGCCAAGCAAAGCGATACGCACATGGGACGTGTCGCTGTGCGCGCAGCCAATGCCCAGGAGGGGCGGGGACCAAACATGTAAACGATTCACGCGGGATCCAAGATCTTACTGAGAGGACGTCAGGAGACGTGATTTAGCACGTCGAAGTCCCTGGTGAAGAAACCCACGACATAAGATAAAAAAAAACCGTCGTCTTCGAAGCCCGCACCTCCCGGCTGCGCAACCTTCCGGGGCCGCCTGCTGGACCTGGAGACGACGAGTGCAAACCCTGCTGGACTACAACGATGCGAGAAGGAGCGACACGTGCATTGGAAGCCGGCGGCGCGCATGAGGGGGTGGTGGGGCGACTCTCCAAGAAGGCGGGGAAACGTCTAAGAAGCCTTCCCGGCCTTTCCCAGGCACTTCTAGGAAGGTCCATGCTCCGTGCCTTCTCATAATCTCTCCTGCTTCCTCATAAGGCCGCCACCTTCGCGCCACCTTCTTGTGCGCGCCGCCAAGGAAGGCAAGAACGCACCTCCTGAGGCAAGAACCTCCGGCGGCATCCTTTTTGACCGAGAGAGGGGCGTACATAATCATGTTGGACGAAGTAGTCGTCAGGAGCAGCGACACCCAAACATGCGGTGTCTTGATTCTTCAAGGCAGGGTGCCCGACAGTCCCGACCCTTTCCCCAAGGCTGACTTTCATCCCCGAATCGGTTTTCGGCGGTCCCGTGGCCTGGCGAGGGTCCCCCAGACGCCGGAAACCGCCAGACTCCCATCCAGATTTTTTCGCGACGCGAGGGGGTCTACCTTTGCTTAGTGTGTCGCGCGGGAGGCTCGCAGAGGCTCGGGACGTTGACGCTCATGGACTGGAGCGTGACTAGCTTGTCGCTTGGAAGCGCGGTGGGCCAGAATCGGCGGAACGACACGCTAAGCAAAAGTTCTTGACCGTAAGAGGGCGTCAGAAGGAACGACGCATTCAGCGGAAGGCCAGACCTGATCACCGAGAAGCACAGCAGCGACGGGGAGCCCATCGAGCGCGCTGACGTGGTCTGCGGTGGTGGGCTCTCCGTGGTCTGCGCGTTGGTCTTCAGGGAGGCCGCACACACGGCCTCGGGATCGCGCTCGGAGGGAAGTCAAGAGTGGACGGATGGATGCGGAAGGGATTGGGATGGGAGGGGAGGGGGAGGGGATCCCAGACATGCTCGCGCCGTGAAGAAGTACCGACGGGAGGTCTCCTGCTGCTCTCTGCCTCAAGGGGCCCTCGCCTGGCCCCGGGATCGTGGCGGCGAGCCCAGGGGGGGGAAGTGAGAAGCGGCGGGCTTTCTCAGAAGGCTAGGAAGTCCACCGGCCTTCCCCGAGAAGCTTTCTACGTAAGCCTTCCCCGAAGGCACCGAAAACTGTTCAGAAGGCCGGAGCGCTTCTGGGAAGCCCCGCCGCCTTCTGAGAAGGCCTTTTCTCCTTCTCACGCCCCCCCTTCGCTCGTCGCCGAACAACGGCTCGGGATGAAAGGCCGTTCCCGGGGAACGGGTCGAGACCTCCGGGAGTCCACGCCATGCAGCAAAACATGGCGCCGGCGACCGGGGATTGGGAGAGAACAATGGGGGCTTGGAGGGAAGGAGGGGCGGGAACGGGAGGGGAAACAGGAAAGGAGCCAGGAAAGGAGCGGAGAGGAGGTCGTGGTAGGGGGAGGGGGGAATAGGAAAGGAGAGGGAAAAAGAACAGTAGGGGGAAACGCAAGGGAGGGGAAAAAGGAAAAGGAACGGAAAGTGGGAGGGCGGGAGGGGGAGGGGGAGGGGGAAAAGGAAAGAAAAGGGAGAGAGTGGAGGCCTCCCAGATGGGGTCCGGGCAGATGGTGTCGGCGATGCCTCGGCGCCGCTGGCGTGGAGAACGTCGAGGTCCACATCGAGCCCGCATCGCCGATGCATCGGCGTTGCGGCGCGATCCCCCGGCCCCTTCTGCTCGTGCCCCGCCAAGGGGGCCGAGAGAAAGGAGAGGGGAGGCGAGAGGAGGGGTGACGAGAGGAGCCGGGGAGCCGAAGGAGGGAGCTGCTGACGCCCTGCTGGGGCCTCTGCTGAGAGACTGGGGGCCAAGGGGCCGCTCGGCTGACCTTGGCCAATCTGCGAGGGCCGAGCCGCAAGGGCGATCGACATCGATGAACTACGGGGCCCCAAAGCCGTGTGGTGACGCACCGCGTGGCGACCTCGGAATCCCCGCCGACCTCACCGCGCGGTGCGTCACCGCACGGTTCTGGAACTCTGGAGGCCCGAGTCGCCCGAGACGTCCTCGGAGAAACGACCCGAGTCCCAGAACCGCGCGGTGACCCCGAATCTCCTCTGACTCACCACGCGGTCTAGCCACAACACCGTCTGGGGGGCCTCCACTGCACGCAGAGGGCGTGAGGGCAAAAAGGAGGCCCCACCCCGGGGGACAGGAGAGCAGGGTAGGCACCAGTCTTGAGCATCTGGCAGAGGCTTCTTCGACTCGCCCATGGCCCCCCCCGACGTGACCACAGAGGCTGGAACGAGCAATGGGATCTGGAGGTGCCTCGGGACTCACGTACCTCCCATTGAAGCCAACTACCCTGACCAAGGGCGACGAACAAATCCTCATCCATGCCCTCGCGCTCTGAATACCGGTCTGGTTCCGTGCAGGGCTTCCACTAGCCGCCCTGTCTCGAAGGCGGGTCGCGGCCGAGGAGTCCAGACCGCGAGACCGTGGATGTGGATACGGTGAAGGACTTTTGGTCGGCGTGCATCGGCGGCGGCTCGGCTCCTGTGACACGCTGTGCGTGCGAGCTGATAGCGTGTCGCTTCTATCCACGGGGCGGCAGTCTGGGAAAAGGCTCGGGACGTTGAACCTCGGGGACTGGGGCGTGGCTAGCGTGTCGCGAGGAAGCGTAGTGGGGCAGAACCAGCAGTGTGACGCGCTAAGCCAAAGTTCCTTACTATATCCAATGCCCACAGATGGCCAATCAACAAACCAGAGAGGCCAACCAGCCAGCCAACCCTTGCAACAAGAAATCTTGGGACGCATTCGTCAAACATCAAGGGTCCTAAGGTGCCCAAAAGCTTGTCTGGGTCCCTGGGGCCATCTTGCGATACGAAACTTCCATGGGGCACATGCTGGCAGCCGATGTCTTGTTCGATGCGCCTGCTGTCATCCTAGCCAACTGGCCTACTAGCGAGGCCACCCAACCACCCCGACCGTCTGCCCAAGCCGCATACGCAACCGAACGGGGGAGTACGACGGTTCGAGAGAGCCCCGTGGCCAACGACGGAGCAGCCCGGGGCAGCCAACACGCCACAGCCTGGCGTGGGGCGAGGCCCTTGAGACGAGACGGGCTGGGAGCCGCACGTATAAACACTGAGGTATACGGGCCTTCGTCCGAAACGTAGCGTGCACATCTTGTTGAACGCTCCACGCTCGAACCGTCCCGGAGGAATGTCCACTACACTGTGCGCGGTGGCGGTGGCACACGCAGGGTCGTGTTCAGGTTCCTGCCCCCGAGGGGCTCCTGACCGCCAAACCTGTCTTCACTGTTCCATGCGCACCGCGCCCACGCGCGGGACGGAGGGGCACTCACACGCGAAAACGCCTTCCCCCTTTCAGCGTCCCACCCCCACTCGGCGGGGGGGGGCCACGGCCCGGGACGGCTGCAGGGCAGGGAGAGGCCCCCAAACGCGGCGCCGTCCTCGCTTTTCCACCTCTCCCTGGTCCACTCCTACGAAGCGCGAGACGCTCCTGGCTTTCGATTTCCACCGTATCCAGAGGAACGGCCAATCGCCCGGGCCGCCGTTCGTCAATCTCCCGCTCCAAAAAACGAGCGGGGTCATCTCGACCCTCTTCACCCACCATCTCATTCTTCAATCCTCTTCCTTTTCCTCCTCGTCCCTCCTCCTTCCCCACCCTCTTGTCCTTACATCCTCCGTCACCGTCTCCTCCTCATCCTCTCCCGCCTCCTCCTCGTCTTCCTCCCTGCTCTTCCCTGCCCCCCCCCCCGGGGGGGGGACCATACTGGGGTCTTCTGCCAGCCTCTTGGGCCGTCTGGCAGCGGGACGCACGTTTGTAATTACGTTGATCATTCCTCTTTCACCCTTCCTCCTCATGCCTCCTCCCGCCTCCTCCCTCCTCCTCCTCCTCCTCCCGCCTCCTCCCTCCTCCTCCTCCTCCTCCTCCTCCTCCTCCTCCTCCTCCTCCTCCTCCTCAGTTGGCAGCCCATGGGAGGCTCGCGGGGGATGGCTCCTGGGAAGCAAGACAAGGGTGCTGGAAGCCACGCGCTGGCAGTGCAGGTGGGCACCGGAGGGAGCGCAACTGCGCCAGATGCCACCTGGGGGGGCTCTCCAGAAAGCCTCGAAGTCCCTCATGTCCTGGGAGACCGCTGAAAGTCTCTGGAAGTCCTGGGAGGCATTCTGGGAGCCTCTGGGTGTACGAGGCAGGCGAATTCTTCGCCTTGGACGGTCGTAGAAGGCGGGGGCGAACAACTCCTCGGAGGGTCCCGCAGAAGCCAAATCATAATCATCCAGATTCCCTTCACCGCCACGCGAAATTTTCAGAGGATGCGCAAGGCGGGTGAGAGAAGTAGAAGCGGAGAAGGCCATTTCGCTCTCCGAGCTCGGGGCCACAAGCAAATAGTGGAAGAACCAGACAGGCCCAGGATCGAGAGAACTCGGCGCAACGGAGAGGGCACTGGCAACGGCTGCTGGAGACTTACGCTGGTACCCAGCCAGGGCCTGGGCTGCAGAACGCCTGGAGTTCCCTCTCCATCCTGCTACTCTCTTCTCCACGCCGCATTGTGAACGACTCCTCCCTGTCGCACCACCTGAATTGTTGGTAGGGTCGGTCGGGCCGCTTACGATATTCAAGCTTGAAGCTTCTAGCGGTTGCAAGGGTGGGGAGAGCAGTCGTTTTCAAAATGGGCCTCGCGCCTTGGCGCCGCGCACACACACACACACACACACCCACACCCACACCCACACCCACACACACACAAACACAAACCACAAACCACAAACCACAAACCACAAACACACACACACACGCACGCACGCACACACGCACACACACACACACCCGAGTCCTCAAATAGCTACATGGGTAGAGGGCAGCTGGCTTTCCAAATGGGGCTCTCGCCTTGGCGCTGCCCGCACTCGTCTTCAAACACATCGAATGGTTAGATGTATGGAGACAGGTCCCTTTTCAGAGTGGGGCTCTCGCCTGAGACCCCCTCACCATCATGACCAGTGCAACCGTTTTGCATGGATGAATGCAGCTCCTCGCAAACATCGAGCTCTTGCTTGAGACATCGCTCGATATCAGGACCATGAAGTACAACCTGGTGCAACTGCTACACGGATGGCAGCATCATGCTTCTAAGGGCTTGTGAGGAAGGTCCTGGGACGGGAGGCTGGATGCCTCATCGTCGTTACATTGGGTGTACTCTGGCTGTCCCTCCTCCTTCGTCATCATTGCCGACCTCATGGGAAGAACCAGTGCGCGAACAAATATGTTATCTGACAGCAGCACCAAACATCCGGGTCAACATTGTTTGGGGCCGCCCCTCCGATGTCAAGCCCCTGAGCCACACCGATGCGGACTTGAGCCAAAAGGGCTACGGAGCATTATCATCATCCACCTCGTCTTCCTCCTCCTGCTCTTCCTCCTCTTCCTCTTCCAAATCTCCTCGAGGTCTTGATGGGCAAAGCGAGGACGGGCCTGGAAGTCCGGGCAGCAGTTCGAGAACTCCTCGCACCTGCTGTTGCACTGGCAGGGCTGGGCCACGTCGTATGCCCCCTCGCAGCCGAACGTGGCGCAGCAGGCGGCGTCCTCGGAGTGGGGCGGGGCGTATCTTATAGCCCCGGTCCAATTTAGGTCTAGGGCGCACAGCACGCGTTAACGCATCCAACCACGCAATGTTGATAACAACGCATCATGGTTCGAGCCGTTGAGGACATTGACAGTAACAGCTGGTATCGACGCACCAGAACCTGATCCGGTGATGCGATCAAGCGCTCGAAAGGAAGGCTCGCAACATACTCCCAGGGGTAATCAGGATGATAACGATGTCAGCACGACTGGCGGATGATAACCCCTCACGTGGATAAGTAGCAGTCCAGTTCGATGGAGAAGGAGTCAGCTCCCAAATTAGCTCTGGCTCGGAAGCAACAGGCGGATACGTTCCAGGACTTGCAGAGCATATGGCGGCCCTCGTCTTCTGGAGTCCGTGCGAAGCAGCGGGGAAATGTGGAAACCATCGAGCGCATAACTCATCGTCATGGCATCTTGCTCTTCTGAACATCACAGAAGGGGGTCCCTGGCCTCCCGTTCGGCGTCCTGCAGGCTGGCGGCTGGCGCAGCGTTACAGACGGAGCTATACATGAAGGAGCTGGAGACGCCACCCAGCACGGAGGATATCAGACAACTCTTCTGCCAGCTCGCGTCGCAGAGGCAGATCGAGTGTTTGGCCTCCCCCTCATCATCACCATCGCCATCGCCATCACCACCGTCGCCATCAGCAGCATCAGCATCAGCACCAGCACCAGCATCACTCATCATCCTGTTTCTCGGAGCAGCCGGCAGCTGCAAGCATCTCTACCTAGCTGCACGGGGAAGGGGGGCGTCGCACATCGGCTTCTGTTGCCCGTGGCCCGCTGGGTGAACCCTGTGCCCCCGAGGCCGCCTCGTGGCCCTCTCGATGAGCGCCGCACCTCGACTTGGGTGGCCCGTGGCACCGTGGCCATGGCCCGTGGACCCCTCGTGGCCCCCTCGTCGTGTGCCCCCCATGCGTGGGTGCCGCACCGTGTCTCAAGCGGCAAGGCGTGGCCCCTGGCCTCCTCTCGGCGTGAGGGACAGGGGCCCTGGTGGACACAGGCCCAGGACCTGACCCTCCATCGGAAGACACTCCATCGGCAGACACTCGGCGGCCAGCGAGGGGGGGGGGGAAGTGAGAAGGAGAAGGCCCTCTCAGAAGGCGGCGGGGCTTCTCAGAACTGCTGCGGCCTTCTGAAAGATATCCTGTGTCTTCGGGGAATGCTGAGAACACTCCTTAGAAGGCCCGGGGACTTCTGAACCTTCCGAGAAGGCCCGCCTCTTCTCACTTCGCCCCCGGGCTCGCCGCCGACCCATCGGACGACACGGCACACGACCTGCACCACGGGGGCGGGGAGCTGCAGGGTGGTGCCGAAGCTTCCGGAAAAGCACGGGTGTGTGAATGTAAGGTGAAACGCTGCGACGCCTGAAAGCGCAGTCTGGGAGAAGGAGGGATGGAAGAAGAGGAAGGACACGTCGAACGAGACCGGCTGTCCGCTCATTGGTAGGTGATCGGGGAGCTGTGGTCTCATCGGGGCAGTTTAGAAGCCGTCTAGGGTTCCCGTAGGGCTACTTTCATACAATCCTCGACCTCTCCCCCGTTTACTGCCCACCGCTAAGCGCCGAGCGCCCAAACCCAGGGCTCTTCTCAGGACCGGCTTCTCATCCTGAGTAGGTTTTGACGGTCCTGGGGCCCAGGAAGGGCCAATGGATGTCGAAAACGGCGAACAAAAACTCCAGGCCACCATTCCTCCACGACCCCTTTCCTTCATGGCGACCCTCCCTCGCGCCGCCCATGGTGGGTGCTGGATGAGGTCTGCACCTTGGCTTCAGTGGCGTCCCGTGGCCTATGGCTTGGCTCCAGTGGCTGGTGGACCCCCTCATGGCCCCCGTCCCCCTTGACCAACATGCCGCGACAGCACCGTAACTAAGTAATTATTAATTGTTGAGAATCTCTCGGAAGGGAGGGTTGTTCGCGCAGTCGAATTGTCGCTGGAGATGGTTCCTGCGACCTCGAGCTCAACAAGGAAGAACACCTCGCCGCGGCTTGGACGAATCCTAAACAGCAGAGACACTGGCCGGGGCTGGACAGATTGTAGAACTGGCCAGGGGGGGGCAGCATACCCTGGCAATCATTTCCAGAGTCCATGTCGACAATGTCCCGTTCAGAACCCACAGGGCCCGGGAAGCCCCAGGAGGCACCAGAAGCCCTGGGAAGCCCCAGGAGGCACCAGGACTTTGAGAAGTCCACATGCAGAGAACGAAGGATGGACCATGTTTCGAGCCACGGCTACAACTTTCTCGGGCGCGTCAACGTCCTGATTTATCAATGTCCCCGCTTATGGGGCCCTGAGGGCGAGTGGAATGCTGCCCCACCGGACAGAAGCACCCTGCTGTGCTGCCTTCCCGCCCGCCGGAGCCTCGGCCGCGTCGGGGCCGCAGCCTCCCGCGGCAGCGGCCTCGGCGCCGCCCTCGGCGCCGCTGCCGTTGCTGCCAGCGCCCTTGCCGGGGCACGAGAAGAGTTTAGGACGAAGCCAGGACAAGGACAAGAACGAGCGAAGATACATCGCAAATCTCAGAGATCCGGCGGCTCTGGAAACTGTCTCCGGTGCCGCGGCCTTTTCAAAGCGTTTCCGGAACGCTCTGGGACGGATTTCGTCCTAGCCCCGTCCGAGAGTTGGGCGCAGGTGCGGGGACTTTGGCCCACTGCTGAACGTGTCCGAAAGCGGCGGTGGCCGTTGTCACACAGGCATGTCCCTTGTCGAATCGGGCTCAGCGTGCCGCTGGCCATCGCTCTTCCCAGGAGTGCAGTGGGCACATACGGTAGGACATCTTGCTACAAGAAATCTGGGGGCACATCCTTCGTCGACTCTGAGCCTCGCAGGGTGCCCCAGGCGTCTGCGGGCCCAAATGGAAATCAACAAGTATCTTGGGGCACCAGTCGCCAGGCACGTCTGTGATTTGACGTACCTACTGAAACCACGGTCAAGTCTTTAATGCAGCTCTCGGCTGGCAATTCAACTCGTCCTTCCCCTCCTCGTCCTTCCCCTCACCATCATCACCATCAGGGATCCCCATCTCCCCCCCGATCATCAGCGGTGGCCCGCGCGGGGGGAGAATTAGACGCCCAATATTGTTTGGGCCCCAATATGTCGATAAGCCCGCGCAGAAGTAATGTTCCCATCATTGAAGGGAGGTGCACGAAAGACTTATCGGGTTGACCGGACGCCGAAGCCTTGGCGAGGGGGCGTGCTGCTGGCAGGCTCGGCCCAGGTCGACCAGAGCCAGAGCCTGCCTTCTGAGTTCTCGAGCCCCCATCCCACCTCCGCCCTCCCCCGAATCCAGCACCTCCCCATTTCGCTCCGTCTTCCTCTCTATTCCGCCCCATCCCACCCCTTCCTCATCTTACTTGATTGAGCAGTGGCGGGGCCCTCTTCACTTCGCTGAACCACGCAGTTCGCCAAATCCCATGTACTCTTGGGCCTTGCCCATCGAATAATGATCTCTCGCTCTCGCTCTCGCTCTCGCTCTCTCTCTCTCTCTTGTTTTTTTTTTGTCTCTCTCTCTCTCTCTCTCTCTCTCCGTGCGTCATCTCATCCTCCCTTTTCCCGAAGATTGGCCAATTAATCAACAACAACAGAAACAACAACACCAACACCTCATTGTTTCACTGTGCGTCCGGTATCGGACCTGGCTTCGTGCTCGTACGAGACCTTGACCTTGACCTTGGCAGATGTCGAACGTGGAATCTAAAAACTGTTCCCAGCCCGTCCTCCACTCTGGAACGCCTTCTCCTGCATCAGCCTCAGGCTGTCAAAACGTTTCGAGGCGTTCATCACGGATCTCTCACACGATGGAGACGTTCGTTCAGGAATGTGCCCCAGATGGCGCACACCCTGGGGGTCTCCTCAGTTGATGAAGGCGGCAGTGACATCCATGGCCGATCTGCGATTGGAGTTCCACGGCTTCCAGACCCTCGGTTCCTGAACTAAGGGCTCCTTGCCCAATGCTCCCAGTGTGTTAGAGGTTCGCGAAAACATGTTGGGCCTGCGCCGCGTGGAACTCCGCGGAATTATGCAGATGGCTGTACAATTCAACGCATCGCTCGAACATTCCAAATTTGTGCACGCGGCTCGCCGATGTCGCGTTGTCGCCCAGCCGGGAGAATGGTTGTGCGTGGTTTACGGATGCAATGCTCAATGTAGTATGCAAGTGTTTGGTCTTCCATGGGTCGGGCAAAAACTGGCGCGGCGCAGAACGACTTCATCGCACCCCCCACAGGGCCCAGCGCCGATCCAAGAACCGCGCGGGCCCGCGAGGCACCATGTTTCTGCAGCTGTTTCTTCTTCGACGGGACAGGCCAGACCTGGCGACAGAGCAGCCTCAGCCTGGAGCCGCTCGTCTCGGGCCTCTTCAGAGAAACAGCACTCGGCGCCGTGCGAAAGTAGCCTCCGCCAGAGGCCCCACAGCCCGCGTGCCGAAGGCTGCAGCCTGGGAAGCTCCCTTCCCCCGTCTCCTCTTCCGATTCCTCCTCCATCCGCTCCCTCTTGGGGTATGAAGGCTTCCGCAGCCCGCTATTCCACTGCATGCTCCTACGCTCGCCTGGGCATCGTCTTTGGATGGACAGGTCGGGTTACGCGAAATGACTCGAATCTGTAATTTTTCCCTGAGCGGTCCAACAGCAACATGTCACTAAAGACTGGACTTTCTCAGCAAACCAAGGCTAAGTGGGTATTCAAATTTGAATACCCTGATCTGCTGTCTGCAGCGGCGCCTAAATTACAACATATTTTACAGAGGGAGACGCCGGACTGGGTGAAAAACAACTTTAAGAATTGTAACGCCAACTGCGCCGCACTGGCCCCGTGACATCTGCAGCGCCCCATGGCGCTGTATGTGCGCCCCCACACGGTCCAACCGACGACTCGTATAAAAAGGAAACGCGCCACGACTAAAGCAAGGACAGCGCACAGTGCAACAGAGAAACAAGCGACCCGCACGGCGACGCGGCTGATAGAAAATATGCCCAGGTTTCTATCGCGCGGGAGGCGGGAGCAAGAAGGGGCGCGGAAGACGAAGGGGAGGGGGAGGGGAGGGGGCAGGGGCACAGCGCGGGAAACCCCAGTGGCCCCAGTGGCCACTTATATAGAATCCCAAAACGCACAGCGCAGTCAAAAGGTGAGGAGGAACAGGAGGAGACCCCGCCAAGGAGCGGGCGTGCGGGAGAATGGCTCACACCGTGGCCACCATGGCGTCGCACCCTGGCATCAATGTCAAGACCTCCCTGTCCATCTTGGTGCTGCGACTGATGATGCCCGTCGGAACCACGTCAGGTATTTCAGGTAGCCGTCCTCGTGCAAGGGCGGAGGCTGCAGGGTGACGGGCACGGGCCCTGGTACCGGTGCGCCGTGGGCCCAAAAGCGCAACCCCCTGCGCGCAGGTCGTGCACTGAATTCAATCGCTGGTGAGCTGGAGTCGGTGGGGAGCTGGAGTCGGCGGCCGCTGTTGTAGCTGGGGCTGCAATCGGGCATAAAGCAGGCGCCAGAAGGAGCAGAGTCGGAGGCGGCGCAGGCGTCGGGGCAGGTCAGACGTCAGGGGGGTGGTGTGAACTTTGATGTCGGATGCTGGATGTGAGAGGTCAGGGTGCTGAGCTGGTGGAGGTTGGAGGTCAATAGGTGGAGGTGGAAGTGGAGTTGGGTGCTAGCGGCTGGGGGTCATAATGCCGAGTTCGTGGACGCGGGAGGTCGGTAGTTGGAGGTGGAGCTGGGAAGATGGATGCTGGTGGCTAGATGGCGCAGTGCTGAGTTGGTAGAAGTTGAAAGTCGACAGGTGGAGGTGGACAATTCAACGCATCGCTCGAACATTCCAAACTTGTGCACGCGGCTCGCCGATGTCGCGTTGTCGCCAAACCGGGAGAATGGTTGTGCGTGGTTTGCGGATGCAATGCTCAATGTAGTATGCAAGTGTTTGGTCTTCCATGGGTCGGGCCAAAACTGGCGCGGCGCAGAACGACTTCATCGCACCCCCCACAGGGCCCAGCGCCGATCCAAGAACCGCGCGGGCCCGCGAGGCACCATGTTTCTGCAGCTGTTTCTTCTTCGACGGGACAGGCCAGACCTGGCGACAGAGCAGCCTCAGCCTGGAGCCGCTCGTCTCGGGCCTCTTCAGAGAAACAGCACTCGGCGCCGTGCGAAAGTAGCCTCCGCCAGAGGCCCCACAGCCCGCGTGCCGAAGGCTGCAGCCTGGGAAGCTCGCTTCCCCCGTCTCCTCTTCCGATTCCTCCTCCATCCGCTCCCTCTTGGGGTACGAAGGCTTCCGCAGCCCGCTATTCCACTGCGTGCTCCTACACTCGCCTGGGCATCGTCTTTGGATGGACAGGTCGGGTTACGCGAAATGTCTCGAATATGTAATTTTTCCCTGAGCGGCCCAACAGCAACATGTCACTAAAGACTGGACATTCTCAGCGAACCAAGGCTAACTGGGTATTCAAATTTGAATACCCTGATCTGCTGTCTGCAGCGGCGCCTAGACTACAACATATTTTACTGAGGGAGACGCCGGACTGGGTGAAAAACAACTTTAAGAATTGTAACGCCACCTGCGCCGCACTGGCCCCGTGACATCTGCAGCGCCCCATGGCGCTGCATGTGCACCCCCACACGGTCCAACCGACGACTCATATAAAAAGGGAGCACGCAACGACTAAAGCAAGGACAGCGCACAGTGCAACAGAGAAACAAGCGACCCGTACGGCGACGCGGCTGATAGAAAATATGCCAATGTTTCTATCGCGCGGGAGGCGGGAGCAAAAAGGGGCGCGGAAGACGAAGGGGAGGGGGAGGGGAGGGGGCAGGGGCACAGCGCGGGAAACCCCAGTGGCCCCAGTGGCCACTTATATAAAATCCCAAAACGCACAGCGCAGTCAAAAGGTGAGGAGGAACAGGAGGAGACCCCGCCAAGGAGCGGGCGTGCGGGAGAATGGCTCACACCGTGGCCACCATGGCGTCGCACCCTGGCATCAATGTCGAGACCTCCCTGTCCATCTTGGTGCTGCGACTGATGATGCCCGTCGGAACCACGTCAGGTATTTCAGGTAGCCGTCCTCGTGCCAGGGCGGAGGCTGCAGGGTGACGGGCACGGGCCCTGGTACCGGTGCGCCGTGGGCCCAAAAGCGCAACTCCCTGCGCGCAGGTCGTGCATTGAATTCAGTCGCTGGTGAGCTGGAGTCGGTGGGGAGCTGGAGTCGGCGGCCGCTGTTGTAGCTGGGGCTGCAATCGGGCATAAAGCAGGCGCCAGAAGGAGCAGAGTCGGAGGCGGCGCAGGCGTCGGGGCAGGTCAGACGTCAGGGTGGTGGTGTGAACTTTGATGTCGGATGCTGGATGTGAGAGGTCAGGGTGCTGAGCTGGTGGTTGGAGGTCAATAGGTGGAGGTGGAAATGGAGTTGGGTGCTAGCGGCTGGGGGTCATAATGCCGAGTTTGTGGACGCGGGAGGTCGATAGTTGGAGGTGGAGCTGGGAAGATGGATGCTGGTGGCTAGATGGCGCAGTGCTGAGTTGGTGGAAGAGGGTGGTCGGGATGCTGCGTTGGTGGGCGCTGGAGGTCGATTTCTTACCACCACGGATCACATCATCCGAATGCTTGCTGTTCTGAGTGTGCGACTGCACAAGATAATTTGTCAACCGTGCGCGAGCCCGAGCGTGAAGCACGCGCATGAACATGTCAGTCGCTTGGGGAATCCTGTGGCCCGCGTAACGGTCTAGACTGGCCGTGCGTGTCAACAGTAATGCACCATGTCGCAGTAGACAGCAGCAGGGGAATGATATGTATACCCCCACTTCGTATCATCCAGAATCTTCACATGTATCGCAATGTAGCGCAAGCAGTAGCATGGACACGCCAGTTTGCACCGCAGTCCCTCTCTATACGATCCCGAATCCCACGCCAAACAACCCAATACAACATGAATAGCTGAAGATACGAGTTACTTGCGGGGACTTGCTGACCCCCGTTAGCGCTTGCCCCCGTCACATGAGCCCCGAACGCTACATCCTGGACCTCTCCCACGGTGAGATCTGGCAAGGATGCCGAGGTAGGTCCAGTCCGGCGAGGGCCCCCCCCAGGAGGCCCGAGGGGACGGATGGGGAGGGAAGGACAGGGCATCGGCATCGGTACGTACGCTTTTCCCTACTCTGATAGTCGGCATTTGCCCTGAACCTCGCTTCCAACTTGCGATCCGAACTTGCAAAAACAACATGCAACACCGCGAACCAAATCACGACCAGTGCCCCGGACCGCATAGCTCTGCTGCATTTACCGAGCCCGATCGATCTGTGATGGCTCCGGGGCCCGACACCGGGCGAAGACGCCCAGAGTAAATACAATTGCAACGCCCAGATCTCAAGGCTCCTCCTCCTCCTCCTCCTCCTCCTCCTTCTCCCTCCTCCCTCCTCCATCCCTCCCTCCTCCGCCTCCTCTTCCTCATCCTCCTCTCTCCCTCCATCCCTCCCTCACTCCCTGCTTTTCCTCCTCCTCCTCCTCCTCTTCCTCCTCCTCCTCCTCCCTCTCTCCCTCCCTCCTCCTCTCCCTCCCTCCCTCCTCTCCCTCCCTCCCTCCCTCCCTCCCCTCCCTCTCACCGCCCGGGTCTCGGGGCATGTCGCCCGCGCGCCTTGCTGTGGGAGCTCCCCGACGGGTGGTGCCTCTTGTGGCTGCCGCCCTCTGCGTGCGGGCTTCTCCGCCTGCTGCCCGCCGCGGCCTCGGGGGCGCGCCCGGGGGCCTGCCAGACCGTGCGGCGACAGACCGTGCGGTGACCTCGGACCCCGAGGATCGGCGGCGAGCGAGGGGGGGGGAAGTGAGGAGGAGGGGGCCTTCTCAGACGGCGGCGTGGCTTCTTCCGGAGCCCTCGCGCCTTCCGGGAAGGCTTCTGCGTCTTCGGGGAAGACAGAAAAACTCCCCAGAAGGCCCGGGGACTCGCCGCCGAAGTAAGACCATACGGTCGGGAACTCTTGCCTAGCGTGTTGCGGCGGCGGCCCCGGCGACACGCTATGCCCTGCAAACGGATGGCGTGTCGCTCCGCTCCCGCAAGGTGGGAGGCGGGGAAAAGCTCGGCACGCGGACGTCCGAGGACCGCGAAGTAGCGCGTCGCGCAGAGGCGCGGTGGGCCAGGACTGATCGAGCGACGCACTAACCAAAATTTCGCGACCGCATCGCCGCCGACTCGAACAAGCAGGGCCTCCCCCCTCGGAGCGGAGGCCAAGCGCAGCCCGAACGCGCTGGCCGCGGGCGGCAAGACGCCGCTGCACGTGGCCATCCAGCACCACGCCTCGATGCCCCGCCCCGCCCCCCGCGCGGGCGCCCCGCTGGTCGCGGTCCTCCCCAGCCTCCCCTCCCGCCTCCTCCCGTGCTCCTCCATCCCGGCCCGTGCCCCTCCCCTGACTGTTGTATTGTCCCTGCCAGGTTCTCGGCCCCTGCTCGGCGTTTCGGTCGGTCCCTTCCGCTCGGCGTCTTCTGCGGCCCTCGCCCCGTTCGTCTGCGGACCCTCGCTCGGTCGCCTTTCGTCGCGCGTTGCGACTGCAATGTATCGAGGGAGTTGGGGATTGACGCTACACCACGGCCAACATACGTAGCACCCTGCAGGATCGAATAATAAGAGTGAGGGGGCGGCGGGGACGTCGGCAGTCTGCGAGGCTCTTCAGAAAACAATGTATGTGGTGCAATCCATGTGGTGCAACGTAAGTGGTGCAATTCACTTTGACTGTCTTGAAGCTGTCCTCTCCACTGCTCGTCCGAACATCCCACCCTCCCACCAGCAACTTGGTCGCAAGACTTCTTAAGACCGTGACGGTGGGTACCAAATTACACTTGGCAACGACAGCGACGCCGACGACGACAGCGACAACGACGACGACGCCGACGACTACGACGACACCGACGTCTTCGACGACTTCGACAACGACGACGACATCAACGACGACGACGACGACGACGGCAACGCCGACGCCGACGCCGACGACGACGCCGACGACGACGACGAACATGACGATGCCGACGACGACGACGGCGACGACGACGCCTTCAACGACGACGACCACGACGACAACGACGACGACGAGGATGACGACGACGACGACGACGACGTCGCCAACGAATACGACGACGACGACGAGGGAAAAGGGAGGACGACGACGGCGACAACGACGACAACGACGAGGGAGGAGGGAGGACGGCGACGACGCGAACGACGAAGAAGGAGGGAGGACGGCGACGCCGACGACGACAACGACGATGGACGAGGGAAGACGACGGCGACGAAATAGGAGGGACGACGACGAGACGCCGACGACGGACGACGACGACGACGAGGGAGGAGGAAGGACGACCACGGCGACAACGACGACGGAAACGACGACGACGCCAAAGAGGACGACGACGACGACGAGGAAAGACAGTGGACGACGACGGCGACGACGACGACGACGACGAGAGGAGGGAGGACGGCGACGACGACGACGCAAGAGCGCGCGCGCACGCTTTTGTTGAACATCCGTGTTGCGACGCCTATGTTTTGTATGTTTCTGGACACTTGATTTTGAAATCCTTTCGACATCGATGGTCTTTGAAGGATTTCCGCATGCGTGCGCGACGACGCG
Organism: Prorocentrum cordatum; assembly: GCA_963575745.1. Lineage (NCBI taxonomy): Eukaryota > Dinophyceae > Prorocentrales > Prorocentraceae > Prorocentrum > Prorocentrum cordatum. The sequence goes on along the minus strand of CAUYUJ010000037.1, from coordinate 538,178 downwards.
CGCGCGTGCACTTCGGCTTATTGTTTGCAGAAGGTTCTCGCGACGGCACGCGCGCAAGGGCGGTCGAACGATTTCGATATGCGCGCGCGCGAAGCCCGTTTGGCAACATTTCTTCTTTTATGAATCTTGAAACACCTATGATTCCCGTAGGGTTTTCGCAAGAACGCGCGTTTAAGTTTTTCTTGGAAACGAGTGTTGCGAAACCCTCCTTTTCATGTTTTCTGGGAACTCGGGGTTGAAATCTATCCGACACCGAAGGTTTCTGAACAATGTCGGCATGCGCGCGCGACGACGCGTGCGTGTGCACTTGTTGTTTGCAAGGGGTTCTTGACAACTTATGCTTGTTGATAAATGAATGCGCGCGCATCATATGTTTTGGCGGAGGATGTCGGGGGGGGGGGCGATACCGGCTTGCCTGGGATGGTACGGATTCATATTAAGCATGGGCGATGGGGCAGAACCCTATGTGTGTTGCATCGGTTCCTGGGGGGTCTTCAGTCCGGGGGGGGGGAGGATGGTAGAACTTATTTTTCAACTGAAGAATTGACTACCGTGCACCGCCCGCGCAATCATCCCACCCACCAACCCGCAAGTTGGTTTGCAAAACCCCATGCGGCGGCGATTGCGAGGAGTGCTTGACGTTGGCTGGTCCATCTCTGCGGCCGCGCCAACCCAAGCACGAGCGCGCAGCGGCCAGCGTGGCGCTGACCGCTGGGCACATCCCAGCGGGCATTTCACTGCGAGTCGGCGATTTGGGTGGGCGCGGTACCATGGCAACGTCGACATCGGTAGACACGATGATGGTAGTAGCGATGGTGGTGACGATGTTCGCACCGACGACGGCGCGGCCACGACGACGACGATGACGGCGACCTCGCGTCCGCGATAAAAGGTTTTGAAAAGACTTCGACATGCGCGCGCGGCCGACGCGCGAAAAGGGCCCGCATGGTTTTCTGTGACACGGACCGTGCGCCCCCAGCACGCGCGCACGATGTCGGCCTGCGGTGCCAGAGGCCCGTCTGGCAGAATTCCATGAACTGATGGGACAACTTGTGGTTTCCTGAAGAATTCGCAAGAGCGCGAGCGCACGCTTTTTCGACAACTGATGTTGCGAAACTATGTGTTTGTATGTGTTTTGGACATTCGGCTTTGAAATCGCTACGGCGTCTCCGGTTTTTGTACGGATTTCGGCATGCGCGCGCGACGACGCACGCGCGTGCACTTCGTCTCATTTATGGTAAAAGGATTCTCGCAACGGCACGAGCGCAAGGGCGTTCGAACGATTTCGACACGCGCGCGCGAAGCCCATTTGGGAGCATTTTCTTAAAACATTTGAAGCACCAGTAGTTGCCTTAATAATCCGCAAGAGCGCGCGCACGCTGCGTTTGAAAACCCGTGTTGCGAAGCCCTATGTTGTATATGTGTTGGGCACTCGATTTTGAAACCCTTACGACACCGAAGGTTTTGGAAGGATTCCGGCATGCGCGCGCGACGACGCGCGCGAGTGCACTTCTGAACACTTCTGCCTTTTGATAAAAAAGGAAGCGCGCATAGTACTGTTTGCAAAGGATGACTGTGGGGCGGATACAGGCCTGCCTGGGATGGTACGAATTCATACTAGGGATGGACGATGGGGCAGAATCATATGTAAATTGTAATACGAAAAGGGGGGGCGATAATCCCGGGGGGAGAAGAGGTAGAGTCTATTCGTTTTTCTTAGCAGGGATAATATATGTGGTGCAATTGATTTTAACATACGCGTTGGCACATCCCATGCTCTTGCAAATCTCCCACCCGCCCACCCGCAACTTGGTTTGCAAAACCCATGCGGTGGCCATTGCGATGAATGCTTGGCATTGGCTGGTGCATCTCTGCGGCCGCACCGACCCTAGCACGCGCGCGCAGCGGCCAGCTATCGACATGCGCGCGCGCGAGGCCCGTTTGACAGAATCCCATGAGCAGTTTGAAACACCACCATGTGTTTTTGCATGTTTGTTGCACGTTCGGTTTTGACATAAATGCGGAAGCTCCAGTTTTGGAAAGATTTCGGCATGCGCGCGCGACGACGCGTGCGCGCGTGCACTTCGACAGATTGTTTGCAAAGGATCCTCGCGGCGGCACGCGCGCAAGGGCGTTCGAACGACTTCGACATGCGTGCGCGAAGCCCGTTTGGCAGCATGTTCTGTGTTGAAAAAACAAATGGTTTACTTAAGAATTCGCAAGAACGTGCGCGCACGCTGATATTGAACATTCGTGTTGCGAAACCCTATGTGTTGATATGTTTTTGGGGCACTCGATTTTGAAATCCTTACGACACCGCAGGTTTTTGAAGGATTTCGGCATGCGCGCGCGACGACGCGCGCGTGCGCACTTCGTCCCATTGGTTTCAAGGGACTCTTGGAAACTTGTGATTATTGATAAACGAGTGCGCGCGCATGGTATGTTTTGCAGAGGATGGCGGGGGGTGTCGAACCCGGCTCGGCTGGTATTGGTATGAATCCATTTTTAGGATGGACGATGGGGCAGATTCGGGTGTAAATTGGAACACAAAAGTGTACAGATAAAACCGGGGGGGAGAGTCTATTCTCTTTTGAGAAAAGAGAATATGCTATCTGCAATCCATGTTGTGCGATCTATGCTGCGCGATATATGAGCTGCGGTCTACGTGGTGCAATATCTGTGATGCCATGTATGTTGTGCAGCATCTATGTCGTGCAATCTGTGGGGTGCAATGCAGGTCGCGCGGTTGAGCAACCTACTTTGTGCAACATGTGTAGTGCAGTCGATGTTGGGCGATCTATGTGGTGCAATCCATGTGGTGCAACCTATGTGGTGCACCCTATGCTGTGCAATCTACATCGTGCAGTATATGGTGTGCGATATATGTGGTACAATCACCGTGGTGCGTTCTAGGTGGTGCAAACTATGTGGTGCAATCCGTGTTTTGCAATGCAATGCAAATCGCGGCGTCGACGGGGCGGCGGCGGTAGTCTCATAGCCGCCAGACCGACGCACAGGCCGAAACGATGGGCGGCGACGAGGCGTCGATGGGGTGGCGACGGCGGCCACATATCCGCCAGACCAGCGCACAGGCCCAAACGATGGGCGGCGACGAGTTGTCGACAGGGAGGCAACGGCGGCCACATAGCCGCCAGACCGACACACAGGCCCAGACGATGGGCGGCGACGAGGCGACGGCGGGGCGGCGACGGCGGCCACATAGCCGCCAAACCGACGCACCAGCTCAGGTCCATCTTCCGACGAAAAATGAAAAGACATGGCCCCCTCATTGGCCGGGCTGGGCTGGGGATGCCACCCCGCACTGCAGCTCTCACGCCTCGGTGGCGCCACGTGGGTCACCCGAACGATCGCGGCGTTCAGCCTAGATCCGGGCGCTGCAAGTTTTGCACACCAGGCGTTTTTGCCCGCTTTTCGGGCCCTAGGGCCATTATTCATCGATATGGCTAGAAACATGCCGCAGAAAGATGGGGTCTAGGGCTCGGGCCGTGAGTTTCGGCGATGCTGAGTTTTTCGCAACGTCGAATCCCAGAGAGATGCGCGTGGTTTTGCAGAGATGCAGCATCGAGGTCCTGAGGCTCGAAGTCTGCAGCCAGTGTGCACGTGTCCGTGCGCGTGGTTCCTGATCGCACGCGCACCGTAAGGCCGCGGACGAAAAAAAAACACCGCCGACCCTGTCGGCGTGTGTGAGGGGTTTCTCCGTTCGACTCGTCGTCTCCGTCGTCTCCGTTCTCCCCCTCCCAGGGCTCTCCTCCTGAAGCGCGCTATCCAAAACGAAATTCAACGACGTCGTAGTGGAGTCGAAGGGAAGCCCCTTCCCTTTGATCCCTTCCCCGCAGGGGGGGGGGAGGGGGGGGGGGGCGGGGCAGATACGACGCCCGCCGGGGCGCACTTTCCTCGAGCGGGCACGCACGGGATGCACTTCCTCCTCCTCCTGGTCCTCCTCCTCCTCCTTTTCCTCCTCCTCCTCCTCCTCCTGCTCCTCTCCTCCCTCCTCCTCCTCCTCCTCCTCCTCCTCCTCCTCCTCCTCCTCCTCCTCCTCCTCCCGCAGAGGCGTCCCGGGAGCGGGCCCCGAGTCAAAATACCACCCCCCTAGGGCGCATTTTCCTCGAGCGGGCACGCCCGAGATGCACTTCTTCCTCTTCCGGGAGCACGTCCCAAGTCAGAATATCACACTCCCGGGGCGCACTTTCTTCGAGCGGGCACACAAAGGATGCACTTCCTCCTCCTCCTCCTCCTCCTCCTCCTCCTCCTCCTCCTTCTCATCCTCCTCCTCCTCCTCCTCCTCCTCCTGCTCCTCCTCCTTAGCCGCCGTCCCGGCTCGAGGGGCCTTGGGTGCAGTTACCAGGTAACTGCGAGCCCCTCACCTCCGGGACTGCTGCAAGACGCGCCACGTGCAGCCCATCGTAGTGCTGCCTCGTGGCCGTGCAGGCCCCGTGCGCCACGCAGGGCGTGCGTGTGAGCCCGCGTGGCACCGCAGGGCCAGGGCGTGCCGTGCTGCCGCCCGTGTCATCCTCCGCCTTGCGGCGGCCAGAAGATTGCTACAACGACACCACAGTCGTCAGCCTCAAGGACCCGCTCGGCCAGGACCCATGGGAAAGTCAGCAGTGCCGTGGTCTCCTCCAGGATCACCATGGGCGTGCTCGGTCTGTTTCTGTTCCAACTGGCACGAGCGGGTGGATTGCCGTCAGTGTGGTACGCCGAAGCCCGAGATGCCTCCATGGCGACGTCCATCCCGCCGCTCGGACAGTGCACCTCCTGTTCGAGAAGCAGCCCGTGGCAAGGGCAAAGGAGGGAAGGACAAGGCTATGCGTGCACTACGAAATGCCTCGCCATCTCGAGGCATCCTCATCAAGGACAAGGACAAGGACAAGGAGAAGGACCAGAGTTTCTCGCAGCAGGAGTCTGGTGCCTTGACGTCCGACGACTACAGGTCTGCCAAGGACCTACTACACATACGGCCAGCACTACCTCGAGATGCTCGCCAACATCCGAGATGGAGGGCGCCGCCTGGGGCACAGGCGTCCGACTCCGAGGTGGAGGCGTACAAGGAGCAGGTCTCGGCGAGGCTCGAGGCCTTGAATACGATCATCCTCGACAGGCTCGATGCAGGCGAGGACTACGACGATGCAGTGCTCGAGTTTGCCACGACGCTGACAATGCTGTTCAGTGCAAGAGGCCTCAAGGCACAGCTCGGCAAGCAGGAGGAAGCTCAAGAACGGGCCGAGAAGCGCTTGCAGAAAGAGCAGGATGTGCTGGACGATCTGCAGACGCAGGTGAAGCAGGCCAATATCGATGTCGAGACAGCCCGCCGCGATCTCGACCACATGAACAAGACGATCACGGAGCTCAAGATCCTGATCGCGGCCGAAGGAGAAGGTGCCAAGCGTGCGGCAAACGCCCAGCCGAGTCCTGGGCTTGGTGCTGCGGGGACGCATGCTGGACCACCTGCTGCTCATGGAGTTCCTGGGGCTCATGGTGGACCTGCGCCATCGGTCACAGCGCTGGGCGCGCTGGCAGCACATCAGGCCCAGATCTCGGCCATGATGGCGCAGTTGCAGGGCTTTCAGGGTGTCATTCACCAGCTACAGCTACATGCAGGAGGGGGCCTGGACACCCCTGTGCCGCAGCAGCGCGTGACCTTCGCGACGGAGGACCACGGCGGCGCTGCGGCGGGAGCGGCGGCGGCTGGTGCAGCGGCGCCGGCAGCCCGAGCGGCCCCTGCGACGGGAGGGGCCGTGCCTGCGGCAGTACCCGCGGAGGCTCCCCCACCAACCGCCCCCGCGGCGGCTGCGGAGGCGGAGGCGGCAGCAGCATCGACGGCTGCGGCGGACGGTGTGGCGACACGCGCGGGCAGCAGATCGCCCAGACGCGAGTCCAGTCTGCCGCGCCAGGATGCCCGCCGCAGTGTCAGCCAGCAGAGGGAGCCCAGCCGCCAGCGTGGACGGACGGGAAACAAGTAGCGGCCACTGCCCAGCGTGGAGGCCCTGATGATCATCATGATCCTCATCTGACTTCCCCTGACCAGTGGCCGCGAATGAAGGCCCGAGATTTTGATTTCCTACCTGTCATAGCAGCCGTTGAGTCGATTCGACGGCCTTGGCCATTTCAAGTTCATCAGCTGTGTGAGAGTGCTTTGTCTGAGTACCTCCACCCAGCCACTGTGGAGGTGCTGCAGCAGCATGTACCATACCTCCCCCTCCTCCCCCCTTCGCGTGTCCTGATATATACGGATGGAACAGGTGGGGCGCAGCAGGCTGATATCTCGTTCGTGCCTTCGTCGGCTGTGGTTATTGTGTATGAGTGCTGTGATGGTTCGCGTGCGCTCAAGGGAGTGATCTCGGACCTGGTCCCCGAGGATGTGATGGGTCTCTTCCCCTCCAGCTTCCACTCTGACACGGCTGAGATTCTTGCAGCGGCCTGGGCCCTAGCATGGATTGCACAGGCTGACTTGGGCAATGTGCCCATAGTGCTCCGACTGGACTCGATGCGAACTCTTGGGGTTGTGAAGGGTACGAACAACTTCGAGGTGGGCAACTCTGGGCTTGTATTTTTCAGGTCCCTGGTCCAGTTTCTGTCGGTCCCCTGTACCGTGGATGGGGAGCACGTTCATAGTCATAGGGGTGAGGGATACAATGAATTTGCTGACACGCTCGCGCGGCTGACGGGCATGGGCCTGATGCCGAGCATGGAGTGTATGCCGTTTGTCTCTCTTCTTTTTGACTCGTCTGCTCTTCCGTGGGCGTGGCTTTATGAGGAGAACACCATAGGTTTGCCGTCCATCACAGAGTCTAATGCCTTGAGGGTCACAGATGTGGCCTCGAAGGGGTACCAGGTCCAGGATGTGATCGGGGCCCAGTGCATCGCAGATGTTGTCCCCTCCCAGGACCTGAGTGTATGTAAGTTTGGCGTGGCCAACGTGCTGACCCTCCAGGGCTCCCAAAGGTACAAGAGTGCCCGCAAGGTCAGCAGGTCCTCAGGGCTCCTGAAGGTTATCGGCTTAAATGCCCCTGGGCGTATCGCGCTTCTGGCCAAGCAGTTTGCGACCGCGCAATACCACATACTTGGGGTTCTGGAAACGAGGCTCCAGACAGCCTTACCCAGGAGGGTCGGAGACTATATGATGTACTACTCCAGGTGTGCTGATAATGGATCTGATGGCGTGGCTATCTGGATCAATGCGGACCTGCCCGTGAAAGGCACCAAGCCAGGAAGACAACGCATCTCGCAGCTCTACGCCGATGAGAGTCGGCTGGTGCTACGATTGCACGTTCCTGGGCTGCATCTGTTGCTTGTGGCGGCCCATGCTCCGCACTGCGCGCGTAAGGATGTTGCCATGGTTGAACGATGGTGGCTAGATACTCAGAATATTGTTAGAAGCTTTCTCATACCTGGTGTGCACCCAATGTTTCTGCTAGATGCCAATGCAGAGGTGGGGTCCCGGACCTCACCCCAGATTGGAGACGTTGAGGCGGCCGAGGAGAATTTCTCAGGGACTTGCATGCGAGCATTTTGTCATCGCTTCCAGGTCATCGCCCCGTCCACCTTCATTCCAGCGCCTCCTGGGGACTCCCATCATACGCATGTGCGCACGAATGGAAGGAGAAAAAAAAGGCTCGATTATGTCCTGATCCCACAGGACTGGCTAGGTGCTGTGAGACAAGCACAGGTAGACCACACAGTGGATCTGGCTAATGCAGTCGAGGATCACAGTGCTACCTTTGTCTCTGTCGGCGTGCCGTCAGGATAACTTGATGTCTATCAATACAGATGGCCGCAGCTGCGTGTGCAAGCTGAACGGCTACGAGATCCAGATGTGCGTGCAGCATTTGACAAGCATGTGGCTGCGTTCCAAGAGCCAGCCTGGTCGGAGTCGGCCACTGCGCACTGCGCACGAGTGGATGCGCATCTAGCAGCCTTTGCTCGAGAGCATCTTATGCCAGAAGACCCGCGTCGTCAGGACTGGGTAAAGGAAAGAACATTGGAGCTCCTCGAACTACGGAAACATCTTAGAAATATGTATAGACGTTGGACTCGAAAGGCCCCTCGTGTGCTCCTCCAAGTGGCCTTTCATGCTTGGGCGTCTGAGGGCTACCAGGAGCACGAGGGCGTCTGGGGCAGGCTACGGATCCGATGCGGATCTAATGGTGTCCGAGGGGTGAGGTACCGACAGCAGCTCTGGAGGCTCATGGAGGATTTTCGGTCCCAGGTTGACGTCCTTCAGGTGCTGGCCCGACGGCACCTTCCTGATTGTCGTCGGCTCGCTCGGACTCCTGACTGGGACAATCTGTTTACCCTACGTCAAGAGCTGGCTCGTGTCCCTGATATTCTGGGGATACAGCTTCCACCGACAGCCAAATATCTTGATCTACTTAGAGGGTGGTATGGCCTTATGAAGCCTATGAGCAGCAACATGACTTACCTCACCTCTCGCCTGGTTAGCTGGTCGTGTGACCTGGACAAGGCTGCCAAGATGGAGCAGACTTCGAAAGACATTGCCAGCTCGTTCCTCCTGAAAGAATTTCGACAAGCCTTTAGCCAGATACGGACGCTGGGAGTCGGATCAGCCAAGAAGCGACCTGCCAGCCAATCAGCCCAGATTCTATTGAAGAATGGCACGCCTGCTTTAACGCCAACTGCTGGGCGAGATCGATGGCTGGAACACTTTGCGGAGCAGGGGCTTGGTTTTCGTGTACCTGCCGCCAGCCTGCTGCAGTTTGTAGGAGAAGCTAGCTACCCGCTGGCTGAGATTGATGACTCGGCGGCGAAGATGCTACCGACGCTTGCTATGTTTGAACAGCAACTGCTGAAGACCTCGAGCGCTTGTGCGAATGGTGTGGGCTGTGTGCCTGGGGCTATCCTACGTATGTGCTCTACCCAATGTGCCCGTCTCTACTTTCCCGTAGTGCTGAAGTACATGATGTGTATTCATGAACCTATACAGTGGAAAAGCTCGAGACTGGCTGATCTGCACAAGGGTCGAGGTCAGCCCAATGTGCGCGCCTCCAGCAGGTCAGTGGCCATAGGGCCCCAGGTGGGTGAGCGTGCACATGCTCTGGTCGCAGGGCGCCTTCAGCCCTTTCTAGATATGTATGCACCTGAATCGCAATGTGGGGGCATCAAGGGACGTGGGACTGACGTTGCTGTCCACACGGTGCGGCTTATGCAGGAGCTCTCTCGCATTCGACCGGAGTCGATGTCGACGCTCTTCGTGGACCTGGAGGCCGCTTCCCATCATGCTGTTCAAGAGATTCTCATTCGATTCGAAGGAGAGGAGGAGATTTCTGATGAGCGTGTTGCACAACTATTATATGCATCAGGTTTGCCGCCCTCTTGCATGGACCTACATGCAGCGGAGCTCGTTCAGCCACCGCTGCTTGAGGAACTGGAGGTCCCCGCGCACCTTCGACGCATCTTGGCGGAGACCTTGTCGGGGACATGGGCCACGACACAGGGCTCTGGAGAAGTAGCTATCATGACTACCGGGGCCAGGCCAGGCAACGCGTTGGCGGCCCAGCTCTTCCTGTTCATCGTGTCCAGGTGTATTCGAAAGACGTGGGACCTCTTGGTGGCTGCTGGGCTCCAGCAGGAGCTCGATATTCCCTCGGCCAGGACCCTGGACCCCCTGGCCAAGTGTGATACGAAGATCTATGTCAATGACGTTGAGCACAGCGATGACAGCCTCTTCAATGCTTGGGGCCCAGCAGGCTCCATTATACAACGAACTCGCACGCTCGTGTCGATCGTGGCGGACTCCTTCACCCCCGCGGGCCTCAAGATCAATGTGGGCCCCACCAAGACGGCCTTGTTGGTCACCTTTAGAGGACCTGGCTCGGTTTCGGCCCGCAAGCAGTTCTGGTTTGAGGAGGAGGGTAAGGTTTGTATTCCTGGTACCCGCACGTTTCCTCAAGGCCTGTCTTTGGAGGCTGTACACTCGTACAAACATCTTGGGGGCATGGTCTCGGACAAGCAGGACATGGCCCCTGAGCCGGCCTATCGGGTTTCCTCGACGTCGTCGTCGCTGCAGGCGCTACGGCAGACAGTGTTTCCGAACCCTCAGCTTTCAGTGCAGCACAAGCTGCAGCTGTCCGACGTACTGATACTCTCGGGCAGACTCTACACTGCGGCTACGTGGTCGAGCCCGACCGCTGCGCAGTTTAAGAAGTACCGCGCTGGCATCATCCGCATCTATCGGGCTGCGCTCGGACGGCCGGCCTACGATGAGGATGCTGAGACAGACCAGACCATTTTGGCACTGGCTAACAAGTGCGACGTGGATATTATGATGCGATGGCACCGTCTCCGTTACCTTACCCGTCTGTATAGGCACGCTCATGGGGCTCTCTTTGGGCTGATTCGAGCTACGTCCGAGCCGAAACACTCATGGTTCAACATGGTTTTGAATGATTTGAGGTGGCTACGTACTCGGGTTTCTCGGCTTCGTGAGTTTCCAAATCCGTTTTCGGAGTTTGGGCCATGGGAGAAGGAGATCACGGGAAGGGGGCAGCACTGGGCGAACTTGGTCAGATCTGGAATTGGATCACATATCCGTTGGGCCAGTCGCACCGAGGATGCCAGGCGACGCACGCAAGAGTTTTTTTTTCAGCACGCTGCTAGTATTGGAGTGCCGCAAGATCTGTCTCTGCGACCTGCTCCTGTGCCTGTTGTGCATCGCTGCCCCTTTTGCCCGTTCCTGTCCCCGAAGTGTGCAGCAGTCAAGTCTCATATTGCCCGACTACATCATGGACAACGTGATGTTGCTGCCAGATATATACACAGTAGTACATGCCCTATTTGTCTGATTCGGTTCAGCTCTGTGGAACTAAGCATTGACCACCTGGCGCATGGCAACCCCAATTGCTTCATTTCGGCCCTCCTGTTCCTGAGCCCTGAGGCTTCGGAGGTATTGGAGGAGGTGCGTGCCTTGGAGGCTTCTGAGAGGAAACGGGCCCGACAAAAAGGGGCCATGCGTCGGGGAGCCTGGCTCCCCGCCTATCGAGTGCCAGGACCTCGGAATGCCCCCCCAAGCCTCCCAGTTGCCCTATGTGGAGGCCTGGCAGGTCGTACGTAGTATGGACTACCAGTACGAAGAGGCCCCAGAGCCCATCTTGGAGGTCCAGAGTGAAGTACCCCGATGTGAGCCCCCTCTGGAAGATGAACATGAATTTGAACCTCTAGCCTATGACGGACCAGCGGCTGAGCGCTGTCCACGACCACTGCAGTATGCTGTGCTTGCCTTTTTACATCTGTTCTCAGGAGCACGGAGGACAGGAGATGTGCAGGAGGAGCTCGAGCGTGCACTGGTCCATGGGCCCGTGACTGTCATTATCATTTACTGTGCTGTGGCATGTGATGAGGTGAATGGTGACCTTACCCGTGAAGATATTGTGCAGAAGTGGGATGAGCTCCTGAGATCAGGCCGTGCTATAGGACTCATAGGAGGCCCGCCATGTGAGACATGGTCAGCTGCGCGATGGCAGGAGCTACGAGTTGCTGATCGATCCCGCCCCCCTGCCCCTCTTCGTACCCTTAAACATAGATGGGGACGTCCTGACGTTTCGAGTCGTCACCATTTGCAGCTCTCAATTGGAACGCAGCTCCTGCTGAGCCAGCACAAGTTGATGCTGACCTGCCTGGAGGTTGGTGCGTGTGCACTGAAAGAGCATCCTGAGGAGGCCCATTGGGGACCTCGGGCTCCCAACTCGTGGCAGACTGCAACGGCGCGGGCCTTGTGTGCTGCCCCTCCCTCGCGAACCTTCAGTTTCGATCAATGTGTTTCGGACAGACCAGTAAGGCCCCAACGACGTTCCTTTGCATAAGACTCGACTCCATCGGGGACGAAATCCAGGGACTGGGAAGAGGGGGAAGATGCGACCACCCAAAGAACACCCACACTACTTTACTGGGTATTGATCCTGATACAGGAAAATGGAGGACTGCTCCCCCAAAAAGGTACCCTCAGGCGCTATGTGCAGCAATGGGGCGTGCAGTATCAGAGTTTGTTTCTGAGGCTTATCGGCTAAGTGACCGTGAAGCCCTGGATCCCACAGATCTTCCTGATGGACTGAGCCAGTTTTTTCAGGCCCTCGACTCCTATGCTGCTGCAGCACCCAATGAAAATATTGCACTTGACTTTGCTGGTTTCAGTGATCGGGGGCCCAGGGACCACAGATTTGACCGCCCTGCTGTCCCTCTAGCCCCCCAGGACCGTGATGATGTGCCGTGTCCTGAGCCCCTTCCTGTGCCCCAGGTGGTTGAGGGCGGGGATTTCTGGCCTGACGAACCCGACCCCTGGGCCGAGGAGGGAATGCTGAGGGCTTTAGAGGCGTCTGGGGATCCCTGGGTTCCCCACCCCGCTCCTCCTCCTCCTCCTCCCCCCCCGCCCGAGTGGAGATCACCGCCGAGCTGCGGCAGGCCATCGCCCGCCGCCGAGAGCTGGCGAGGTACCGCCGTGGTCTTCGGCGGGCCGTTCCAGCAGGAGGCCTCTTTTCTGCGGCGAGGTGATGGGGTCCCTCGTTGCTCTCTTTTTGTTGTCATCAGTGTGCTCGCATAGTGCTTGTACATGTTGTGTGATAATGTCACTCGTGTGGCTGCCCATGAGCCCTCATTGTCCAGAATGTCCAAAATGTCCTCCTCCTTCTCCTCCTCCTCCTCCTCCTCATGCTCCGCTTCCTCCCCCCACTCCTAGCCCTTTCGATCAGGGTCGGCGGCACCGGCCGTCAGGCCTCTCCAATACCAGCACGGGGCGTTGGATTCCGACACCGCGTGGTCGTTCGACCGATCGCGGCTTCAGGTGGCGCTGATCGCTCGATATGGATTCTGGGCCACTGGGGGCATTCAGCCTTAAACGCCTGCGCTGGCTTTGCCGCCGCGTCGACGCGGTGCCAACCTGCCGTACGCGTACACATGGGTTTGCCTGGTCAAAATGCCACGCGTGTTTGTGCGTGTGTATGTGTGTGTGTGTATGCGTGTGGGTACGCTGTCGGTCCTGGGCCCGAGCCTTGAACCCAGATGTTCTCTTTGGGCAGGGCGTCTTTCGCTGGGGGCGGCTCCTGCGAGGAAGGGGGGAAATATCACACGGGGGGGGGAACTCATTGGCAATTTCCTCGCCCATGTAGCCATCTCACTTTCCGCAGAGACGGCCTAGGAACAGGTGACTCTCGCAGCGTGCTGCTGTTGAGCCCGACCAGCCACAACTGGGGGAGCTGTGCTCCGTACCCCCGGGGATGACCCATCGTATCGATGATCTCTCGAGTGGTGTCGAAATCGGTCGGTTCGCCAGGGGGGTAAAGACCACAACTGCCATCGCGAGGGCTGCCCTGGTACTCCCCCAGCGAAATGCTGACCGTATATCCACCTCCCTCGCAGCTCGCTGGCACCGCGAATCGGATAGCACTGCCACCGAAAACGTGAGATACAAAAGCAGGAAACGAGGAGGATGAGGCGGACGAGGACGGGGCGTGGGGAGGAGCGGGGAAGAGGAGGCGGAGGTGGAGGAGGAGGTTCGGGAGGGGGGAGGGGGGGGAGTGGCCGGTCTGTGAGCCCATTGGGCACATTGCCACTGCTCGTGCCGTTGTGATTTCTGTCGTCGCCCGGTGCCGCGGCCTCGGGCGTCGCTGCATCCGTCCTGTCGCGGCTCTCGTTGTCGGTGGGCGACGGTCCAGCGTCCTCCTGCCGCCGGGGACGCAGAGTCGGGGGTTGCTAGAGGTGCCGGGGAGGGACGAGAGGGTAGGATAGCAACGGGCATGGTAGATGATCAGCTCACGCAGCTGGTTTTCCTGGCGCCTCCTGGAGCCAGGAGGCGCCCATGTAGAAAGAACAGGCCCGGCGAGGCGGCCGAAACCAGCTGCATGCAACAGGTTTCCCCCCCCCCCCCCCCCCGTTTCCCTATCCTACCCTTTCGTCCGGCCCGAAGGTGGTGGCCTGAGGTGCCCTCAGCCTTTCGTGCTACTCTGTAGCTCCTAGAGCCCTAGGGCCCTCTGGGCCTCATGACGGGTGTTTGGATGCCGTGGGGGGCTTCCGGGAAATCCTGGGGACACGCTGGGCCAAAAACACCGTCGGCAACACCCGACAAGGCCAACAGGTGCACTCACCACCAGGGCCTGCCACTTCCGACGCTTGCCCCTTCCCAACTGTGAACCGCAGCGTTTTCCTTGGAAAACAAACATTGCGGCCCTACGTGCTCGAGTCCCCCCTCCACCGTGGCAGCGGGGGAAGGGAACAATGGCTCTTCTCCTTGAACCTGCAGGTTTTCGGGTTAACCCCCGACGAATTCAGATTGTACTACATCGTATACTTATATGGAACCAGAACTTCCCCAGCACTTGTCCTTGGGCGTAAGGAGCCGGTCCGGCCGTCCAGGTCAGACACGCCTTGCGCGGCCTCCGCGCAGGTGTCGTTGTCTTTGCAGCTGCGCCTGCGAACGCTCTCGAGCCGGTCTTGGTGCGGGTTTAAACGCGACCAAGCCCACAATCCCACTCGTAAAGTAGGTCACGGAGCGGGGCTACCCGCCACCTTTGTGCCAAGCCGTCATCCCTGTCGCGCTGTTTCCTGCGACCACAAATCATGTCTCCGTAGTAAATCAAGTAGGGCACGTCACACGCGCAGCCTCTCGCTGTCCTTGGTCTGCCCCTCGTCAGCATCTCGACCTTGTCGATCAGTCTGGGCACCACGTCGTCCTTGACCCCGGTCACTGGTAGGCATTCGGTGTTGGACACTGCTTGCATATCCACCGCGCGAAACATCATCAGCAACGTGCGCCTCACTCCTGTGTCCGTCGTACTGCACTTCGCTTTGCTGTGCGCGCCTGCTTCACCTCCTGCTTCCGCCTCTTGCGTCTTCGGAGCGGGGGCACCTGCATCCTTACACTGAACAGGCTCTGAAAACTTGCCGAAGAGCTTCTTGCCGCGGCAACCACAGGGACACCCCCAGTAGGCTCATCACAGCGGAACGAGCCAGCACAATGACCTTCAACTATTACAAGAACTCCTCGTCAGCATGGTACGTCGGTGCTGGGCAACGCGCTACCGAACTCCCTTTGCCCTCGTATACCGTCGCATTTGAAGCTACTGCTGTCGGCGTCGCAGCTAGCAGCGCTGCCACTGCGCTCGGACCCTGGAATTTCTGTCAAGTTGAAGGCCGCACAATGCTAGTCGATTGTCGGCCACTCGCTGTACTTCGTGAGAAATGCATGCCGTCATCTCGCCCGTGTGTTTCTTCAACATTTCTCAAGTTTGTAGTCATAGCCGCTCTGGAAGTAGAAGAAATCTCAACTCAAAGTGGCTCGCCTTGCCCGCGCCCGCTCGCTGGGGCATGCCGCGTCCAGCCGCGCTGTCACCGCCTACAACTCGCAGGGCCTCTGGGTCTCGATGAAGTAATTGGTGCCCTTGAGCCCTCTAGCTGTAGCACCGCCAACCGCATGCATCTCGGACTCTCCCTGACTCCGTGCAGTTGTATTCTGGATGACTGAACCGTAATCCTAAGTGTGGTCTCCGTATCGCACTGTTCCACAACTTGTTGACTTCCGCTGCGGTTCCGAGGTGGGCGCCCAAAACCATCTCCATCGGCGCGCAGTCCACTGAGTGCGTTCTGAGGTGGGCAGCCCCATGCCAACGCAGGCGCCCTTCGCAGTGCCGTCGCAAGCATTGCACCCGAGGGAGCATGAGAACGTTTGGGTTCGACGCGCGCTGCATCGCCGTCTTGCTTGCGCACATCGTGTCTGGCTGCCGGGAGACAAGTGGAAGGCTGCGCCAGCTGCTCCTGCCACGCCCCTGGCACGCTCCTTCGAGAGTAAGTCCAAACTGTCGCGCTTGCCTTGCCCCGTAGCTCGCATGCTTGGCGCAGGCGCCGGTTTGCTGTCTCTCTTCTGGGCCCACTGCGCCAAGAGCCCGCGTGCTTCGATCCACTGCCCATAAGAAACCGGGTGCCTCTGTCTCGGGCCCTTTGTCAGCGCGGCCGATGATCCTCTTGAGGCATCGCGTCTGTCCAGGCTGCCCTGGCCCCATCCTTCCACTGGTCGTGACCCCGAACTGCGGCTCCAAAAATCCGTGCAACACGTCGGGCCGCTCGTCGTAATCTTCAACGAGAAGTCGTCTCCACGGCTGATCGCCGCGGCGTCCCCGTCGACAGCTCGCGTGGCTAAGCTCGCTGGCAGGCTCGCTGGTAGGTGGGAAAAGGTTCGGAGTTCGCGATCGGCATCCCCAGTGCCCGTCGTCTAGGGTAGTCCAGCAGAGCCCCCCCTCCCGAAATCTTGGAAGCGATCTTGGTGCCGGTCGTGGATTTCAGAAAAATATGCACCTTTCTGATCGGCAACGTTCTCGACTTGGATGGACGTGGATCTTCCCCTCCAAGTCGGCGTCCAAGATCGTCTCCCGAATTTCGCAGGCCTGAATATTCCACCTGTGCCCCTCTGCCGATGTAAGACTCGATGCTGCTCGACTGAGCCCTGGCGATCATCCGGGGCAGTGTCCTTTGGTGGCTGCTCTCCCTGACCTCGTACTTGCTGGCTTCCGCGGTTATTCCCTCCTTCGCGTACGCGATGGGGGAAACTGCCATGCGTTTGCCGTCGGCGGCCGTGGCAATGCCCACCTCCGCGTGCACTCCGTACTCCTGCGTCGCCTGGAATCCGTCGTCTCGACCAGCTTGATATAGTACTTCATCAAGTGGTTCACCTGTGTACGAATCATAATGGATGGCGCGGGGTAACCACTGGCCCCTCTCGTGAAGCTCGCTGCTGGCCTCCGCCATCTGATCATTCTGCCCGTCCCCCATGCTGTCCAGGTGGCCCTGGATCGAGACGATGTGGCTCATCGAGCAACGTCTCCAGGCACACTCAATATTGCGGCGCTCTCTTCGCTGGCACCTTGACGCATGCTTCTCGCATCCCTCTGAGCACCTTCCTGATATTTGCGGATGTGGGTCCCAGGCAGGATCGACGCTCTCGTCGTGCCCTTCTTCGCAGACTGCCAGCTCGCACACCGAGCCAGCTCCGAAAACTGCTACTCTCGGCTTCTTGATCTCCTCGGTCGGTCGTGGCCCGCCTGGGCCCGCTCCTCGAACTCGGTCCTCCCCGACCTCCATGGAGCTGAGTGAACGAATTCAGCTGCCTCTCCTAGGCTCGCGTCTGGCTGGCTGCGTCCTCGGCCCGTGGACTCGCGGGGCTGCCCGCGACGTGCCCACTGCTGCTTTTCGCTGCGCCCAGCGCGGCACTACCCGCGGCCGGCGCAATCGCCGTGGCCTCGTCAGACCCGGGGCTCTTCTCGAGCTTCCCTCCAAACAAAATACGCTTGCGTGGACTCGAACCGCTGACGGCGCGCTTCCACCTGCGATCCACAACCAATGCTACACTTCTTGCAGTCGTCGGTAGGGCCGCGCGCTTTGATCATTACTTCCACGACGTGCGCGCCGCGCCCTCGAAGGCGTCGGCCCCCATGGCACCGCTGTGATTGAGCAACTCGGCGCCCCATCTGCGCTCCTCAGGTACTCTTCTTGCCGTTCGTACCTTCTGTTGTCCGCGTTCGAAGTCGATCGCCAAATGCGCGTCGTCGGCGGCGCTCTCGCCGACGCGGATGCCACCGGCAAGCCTGGCCCCCCACTTGCTTCGACCTGGTGCAGCTCCAGCTGCTCTCCGAACTCCGCGATCTCTCCCCGGTACTCCTTGCCGCGCAGCATCTGGTGCGCAGAGCTCCCATGGCGACGCGGTTGGCGCTGCGTGGCCATCCAGCCAGCGGTGCCCGCAAGCCACTGCAAGATCGGGTCCTGCATCTTGATCTCCTCTCCGAGCTTCTGCTCCAGTCTCAGCACGTGGGCTCGTGGAAGCTCAGCTGCTAGCCTGTTCGCGCCCTCGATGCACCAATCATTCTGCCTCGCAAAAAGGACATGATCCCGCGCCAGAGTAGAATGCGATCGACGGCCCCTCGCTGCACTGGCCAAAGCAATCGTGGCAGTGCCCTGATCAGTCTACAGCGTCGCAGTCGCATGACCCCGAGCCTCCACTGCAAGAAGATGCCCGGTATCGTAGTCGTCGCGCTTCTTGTTGGAATATAGAGCGCTGCCCGGGCTAGAACCTCGGAGTCGACTGCGTCGAGCACCGAAATGCTCTTCTCCAGATCCGCTGTCGCCATCTCGAGAATTCCCCCGTCGCTGCAGAAACCCTCTTCCATCTTGAACTTCATCGCAAGCTCGTCTGCGCCCGCGCAGTAATTTCGAGACGCACCATGGGGATCTGCCACTCGCCCGGGGCCTCCCGAACGCAGCGTGGATCGTCGCAGGCTCGACCTTGAACGTGCGCGGGGCACCGTGGGCGGAACAAGGAAATGGCGTCCGTCATGGGCTGCGCTCTCTGCCGCGCTCGGCTGGCACGGCGACGCGAGCGCTCTCGCAGGCGCCGGGGTCGTCTCGTCGGGCCCTGGGCCCAATGCTCGAAGCAAGCGCGCAACTTCTCGTGCAGCAGGGACACGTCGCGGGAGGGCCATCCGAACTGCAGCCATGCTGGCCCCCTTGCGGCCTCCGCCGTCGAAGATTTCACCGTACTCTAAGTCGTAGTTGTGCTGGTGCGTTCGCATGGTCACGCGCTCCGTTCCGCTCTGGCGGCTCGATGACCCCGCCGATGATCCTGTTCCCAACTGGGCGGCGCAGCGGGCCCTTGCCCCTAGCCGCTACGGCGTCCGCCACCGCCGCTGGGCATTCAACGTCAGCCCTTTCGTCTCCAATTTGAACTACGTCTCCTCCTCGAGACAAGTTGAGCTCCACCTGGCCGTGGCCTGGGATATCTCCCCCCTCCGATGCCCTGCAGGCCCGCCGCGTTGCTGTCCTTCGGCGCGTAGTTGCGCCTCTCCGCCCGCGCTCGGGGGGCGGCGCTGATCTGCGCCGCCGAATCCAGCGCCGCTGAATTCCGAAGCGGGGCAAGCCGCATTCGGTCGCCACCTTCGCCGAGCACTTGAAGTCCACGTGCTAGCGCTGGCGCGGGGCAAACCGCAGCCGCTCGACAGCGGCGACACATGTCGCCGCTGCGCCCCCAAGTGGAAATTGAGAAAGTAGCCCGCGCGCGCCTTGCAGGCGCCCAGCTTCCAGACATCGCGAGGCCAACGGCCTCGTCTGAAGGCTTTTCGCGGGAGCTGCGCCCGCGCTCGTCGCGCTCGCCTGGCCCCCCCAAACCCAAGGTATATCGTGTCTTTGCATCTTTGTGCACTCATTGCTAAACTCATCTTCGCCTGAAGACTTCCCGGCGCAGGCTGGGTCGCTGCGCTCGCTGCGCTGCCGGAGGCTCTTCTTTCGCTGCCTAATGTCGGCTGCGTCGGAACCGTCGACGGGCTCTGCTGGTCCTGCATTTGCCTCTCCTGCTCATTGCGGTAGAGGCGGCGGCCTTCTTCTTTGTCTTCAATGCTCCCTCTCGCTCTTTCTCCCTAAGTCGGACTGTTCGTCGGCTTTCCTGTTTCCGCGATCCGCTTCCTGCAGTCGCTCTTGCGGTGACCTGTCTCGTGGCAGTAGTGGGTCTCGATTTCCGCGTCAGGGTTCTCGCTTGCTTGTCGGCCGCGGCCTTGCCCTGCCTCGCCTCTGCCCCTCCTTTGCCTCCGCGGCCCTTCCACGACTCCCCCTTTCAACGCTCCGATCTCCGAGGGGTGGTCCATCGCCGCGCGCTCCGCCGTCAGTCCTTGCGCGGCTCCCCCCCTTGAGAGCTCGAACGCGTTGAGACGCGCGCTATTCCAGAAGACGTGCTTCTGCAGCTCCGCGCGGCCATTTTGCGCCTTCGCGAGAACTCCTCGCTTCATCAAGTCCGAGACCGCCTCGCCTGTTTTTTTGTGGCGCCGCGCGATGCTCTCGTCGAGCTTCTGGATGTTCGCCAGCGCGTCCTCGTAGAGCTCGAACTTCGCGCCTGCCAGGTGCGCCCACGTCGCGAGCGCGTTTCCTGCCTCTGCGGGGTTGTACTCCTTCGCAAGATTCCTCCAACGCAGGGCTCTGCCGCCTTGCAGGCTGCTCCTCGCGATCAGCTCCGCCACTGAATCCTCCGGCATGGCCAGGGCCAAGGCGAAGCACAGCTGCATGATGAGTCCGTCCTCTTCCGGATTCTGGTTCACGCTGTCCACGTCCTCTACATGGTCCTCGATCTTGTCGAGCAGCGACCTGCGCATCCTGCCCTGCGCTACCCGGTACGCTCGGCACTGGGAACCGAGCGTCTTCCAGCTGCTCCTATTGCCGTCGAATAGCATCACATTGTGCAGGATCTTTGCGTCCAAGATCTCCGTATGGCGTCTTGCTGCTTCTCGCGCTAAGTCGTTCTGACTCTTGAGCTGCCCTCGACCTTATGCCAGCGCCGCGTCTCGCTACTTTAGGTCGGCCTGCACTTGCTGACTCGTCACCGTCAGCTGCCCGACTTTTTCCGCCAAGTGCCAAATCTGGCCCTCCATCTTAGCCTTTTGCTGCTGCCTGCCTCTTCGCAGCTGCTTTTTCACCGCGGCCGTCCTCGGGAGTGAAGTCCGCCGCGTCTGCGCACTCGGCGAGCTTCCGCCACGCGTTGCCTCGGCCCACCCGATGCTGTCGAGCGTCCTTGCCGCGCTTCCCGCGCGTATTGCGCTTCTTCGGTGGTGCGAGGCTGGCCTCCGCCGCGGAACGCTCCGCCGACTCACCACTGCCTTCCGCTTCAGAAAGCGGCCGCCCACGCCACCGCGGCATTAATCGCACGGCGGCTCTCTTGTGCGCCTTGCGCGCCGTCTTGGCCGAGGCATGGGGCTGCCCGCTGCTTGGCCGCAGATGCCGTACGCGCCGCGGCCAACTCGCAGGATGCGGAGCGGCCCGCGATCAAGCGAGCTCTGCTACCATGCTCGCGTCCCCCCGTCCCCGTGGCAGCGGGACAAGGGGCACGTTTTTGTTCCCAACCATCCTGTGGGTGTGGATCAACTTTTTGAAGAGACAGCGCCCCGCGCTCCCCCTCCTGCTCCACTCCTCCTCCTGCTCCACATCCTGTGGGTGTGGTTCCACTCCTCCTCCTGCTCCTCCTCCTCCTCCTCCTCCTCCCTCCTCCGATCATCATCGTCATCATCATCACCATCACCATCATCACCACATCATCATCATCATCATCATCATCATCAGCATCATCATCCTCACCCTCCTCCTCCTCCTCATCATCATCATTATCATCAAAATCGTCACCCTCATCGTAATCACCATCGTCATCACCATTACGGCCGTCATCATCACCATCATCGTCATCGTTTCCCGCCCCTTCCTGCACGCCCTCACACTGTTCGTGGCCCCGTAGCGAGCTCCATCGAAGGCCCCAGTGGCAGGGTTCGCATGCAGTTCCACCCTCATTTCGGCGCACCCCTCACACGGTTCGTAACCCCACAGGGAACCCCAACGAAGGCCCCAGTGGCAGGGTTCGCATGCAGCTCCATCCTCAGTTCGACGCACCCCTCAAACGGTTCGTGGCCCTATAGGAGGCTTCACCGAAGGCCCCAATGGCAGGGTCCGCATGCAGTTCCACCCTCATCTCGGCGCACCCCTCCCTCACTGGCCCCATAGGGAGCTCCACCGGAAGCCTCAGTGGCAAATTCGCATGGAGTGCCATCCTCATTTCGGCGCACCCCTCACACGGCTCATGGCCCCATGGGGAGCTCCACCGAAGGCTCCATTGGGAGGGTTTGCATGACACGCGCCCAATCCGGCACACTCCTCACACTGTTCGTGGCCCCATAGAGAGTTCCGCCGAACGCTCCAATGGGAGGGTTCGCGTGGCACCACCGCGCTCAATTCGGTACACCACCTCACACGTTCGTGGCCCCACAGAATGCTCCACCGAAGGCTCCGGTGGGAGGGTTCGCATGGCACCACTGCGCCCATTTCGGCACGCCCCTCGCACGGCTCGTGGCCCCAAAAGAAGCTCCACCGAAAGCGGTGCCCACAATGCGGTACTCGCAGCCGCATATGGTTGGGTCTTTCGTCAAGCTAATTTCTCTGAGCCGGGCAAAAGGCTACAGGTTTTCGGGCTCACTCCCGAACAGTTCTGATTACAATTGTATAGAATCATCTCTTTGTGTAAGACATACACTTCCCCGACACTACAGGCGGACGACAACGCGGACCAGGGCAATTTTCCTTGCTGGATTTTTGTTTTGCACAGTGATCCTCGTCGCCGTCTGCGATCGCGAACTCGTGTGCCACAGCCTCGGCGGCTTCAGCTACTTCGTCCTTCTTGGGCGAGTGGTCGTCGCTCTGCAGCGCGTGCTTGCGTGCCTCACCGGATGCAAGATAAGACTCTGGACGGGGCCCGACAGGACCAGAGGATGTAGGTGGGGGAGGGGAGGGGAGGGGGGGACGGGGGAAAAAGCGGCGAAGCGGGATAGGATAGGATGGGACAGGACCGATCACGAAACGAAGTGCCACTACCACTCCCGAGTCAGGTACTCGACCTTGCTCTACGAGGAGGCAGGCGGCTACATACACTTGGGCCATCTGCCATCTACGATTCTGCTGGTGTGTATATATATATAAATATGACGTGAAGAACGGCGAGGGGAGGACGGGACGGGATATGGGAGGGGGAAGGGAATGGTGAGGTGGAAGGGGCGAAGAGCAGGAGCTTCAGTGGTCTTCGAGCGGTGGGCACCGAGGGAGGACCTATCTCCAACTCCGTGTCCAAACCTGTCATGCCCCTCGACTCACCCCTAATTACCACGCGTGCGAAATGTACGATTCCACGCAACTCGCATTATGCCGATTCGGTTCCGTGGCCACGACTCGGACCAGAGGGCTTCAACCGATGCCAATCGACGTCTCAATCAAAACGAGATGGAACATTACAATCGCTGACAGAGTGCCACTTATATACGGATGGCAATGCATTTGCCACAGGAATGTCCCAGTAAATGGATGCAGGAGGGCTAGGAAAAGGAGAATAGTGTGTAGAACGACCATGCCGAATAATAGAGGATTAGAGAGGCCGAACAAAAAAACGCAAAACCATTTGAAGGAACCGATGAGCAACCGGGGGGGAAGACGAATGAGGAATGAAATGAAGAGGCGTCAAAGGAGGACGAGGATTAGAAACATGTCAAATTGGACGCGGCATTCGGACACTTATTTTGAAGCACGTGCGCAAGCCTAGAAGAAACCACGTGCAACCACTGACAAACGCACCAGCACTTACACTGGCCCTCTGGTATGCGCTGAAAGGTGTTGATGCCCCCTGGTTTGGACTGACTCAAATGTCAGAAGAGTCGTCCGCAAAACTTTCGTGGTATGGGCGCCCGAAGAAAAATGTTAATTACGTGCGCATGGAACTGTCAGTCCCGCGCTGTTCTGCTCGAGTAGCCTCGTGTGCATGCGCGTCGTGAAATTCCCCTGTCGGCGAAACGACTACATGTGTTTGATCCGCCATCTGAACTGCCCGCGCTGTCTGGAGGCTCAAATGCGAAACCATCCTCGTTTCCTTACACGGGTCGTGCAACACTTCACGGAACAGACCATATTTGCCACGGTGCACCCCAATCAAGGGATTATCGGGCACTCTGGGTTTGTGATATGATGGGTGATGGGTGCTATCTATATGCTGCGTGGGTGCTATCTATATCGTATATGTAATGAAGTATATGTAATGCAACATGTGCCGTGCTATCTGATGCAGGCCGTAAATTTTGTGCAAAAGACACGGTGCAACATTTCAGACTAGATCTTTTTGAGGCGCACGCTGTGGCCTCTGCTTCACAAAAACCACCACGACACACTGAACGTGAAGCCACCATAACCTCTCGGGCCCCCCCCCCCTCAACAACAAAAAAAAATGGTACGTTTACAATCGCCAAATATCCATACCGTCAGTGGACGATGTAGCGAGGTCTCAACTCGAGCAGGCTGGCCCATGGCACTCTCATTACCCAACCATGCACCAGCAACGTCTCCAAGAACCGGTCTATTCTGGTACGCACCGACATGTGCTTCCCAATCGTGGCGACGGCTGTTGCACTCAGAGAATAAACGCCACCAGCCCGAAATGAAAACTGATCTCAAGCACAGGCTGCCGCTACTCAGTACCGAACATCAGGGGTAATCGCCGTCGTTCCCTCATCCTCTTCCACTTCTTCTTCTTCCGCCCGTACTGCAGCATTTGAACGACACAAGCGGGATAATCATATGTACATATATATATATATATATAGACTGTCGGATGTCCGCGTGGATTTCTTGGGTTGGCGCTGGACGCCCCTCCCCCCGCCCCTTCCCTGGCGTGCGGAGCGGGCGGGAGGCACCAGCAGGGGTGTGGAGAGGGGCGTTCAGCGCCGACCCAAAAAGTCCACGCAGACCTGCGAAAGCTCAGTCGTGCTCGCACTAGCGAGGTTCTCACTTTCGCAGCCGAGTAGTTGGCTGGCGGCTCCAGGCCTTCGCCCGGTGGCAGCACGGTTTGGCGTCTCGTGGGCCCTCCTCTGCGCTGGCTGGTCGGTTCTGGCTTTCGTCTGGTGCTCGCCCTCGGGCGTCTCGCACGCTGGCTGAAGGTTGCAGACTTTCGGCCAGAGCACGCAAGGGGGCCTGGTGAGCGCCTCGTGCGCTGGCTAGCGTTGTCTGGTTACTACATTTATATTTATAAATATAAGTATTGCAACCGGTCGATCGCACACTCTGCTTCATCATGAGCAGATCGATTGCACACTGGATGGCCATAGTTATACATATCCATTTACGGCGACATACATGTTCACCCTGTCGGCAAGATGACATACAACGAAACAACGTTACGCTGAAATAGACATCCGTGAGACCATACTAGAGAACATGCGGGAGACCATTCGGGAAACAATACGGGAGACCACACAGATGACCACGAGTCGTCCGTTCTGGATACGGGGGGGCTCACACCCGGCTTTACAGCAATACATACAAGTTATGTAAGGCCATGCTGCTCCACATTGGTTGCATCCCATAGGTTGCAGCACATACACTGCACATCACTCAGGCAGCACACCCCATACAGTGTATCACGCAACATGCTGCGAATGCACTGCGTAGCTTGCAGTAAGTAGGATGCAACACACAGGTCGCACCATACACAGACTGGCCACCACAATTGCACTTCGAGAGCCCAAGAACCCGCCAATACGCTGGCCAACATTCATGCTGATGCCGTCAACTCTAATTCTAAGGAAGACCGACCAGCCCCAACTGGGGGAGCCCAGCCCCTCACACTCCCCCGGGCGAACCAATAATTAGTCGATGGGCCCCTTGGTGTACGGCAGGCCAATCTCGCGATGACGCCGGCGTTGGTCTATGACAGTGCGTGGATCGTCGAATATTGAACGACTGCGGCTTTCCTTGGCGCGCCCGAAATGGGACGGAAAAGGGGCCAC
This sequence comes from Prorocentrum cordatum, assembly GCA_963575745.1. Classification (NCBI taxonomy): domain Eukaryota; class Dinophyceae; order Prorocentrales; family Prorocentraceae; genus Prorocentrum; species Prorocentrum cordatum. The sequence continues at coordinate 512,823 of CAUYUJ010000037.1, read as the reverse complement.
AATGCCCAGCAGCAAATGTTGTCCAAATCCGATAGCGGACGCTGTTGGGCAGGACACTTGTTGTCTCACATGGACAACGTCCGCGGCGACACCGACAACGTTTTATTCTCCAAAACGGACAGCCACTTCTGTTGGTCTTTGTGCATATTTTTGCCGCACCCAGTTCGAACGTTACCGATTTCCACTATCGCAGATCGTGCGATAGCAGCTGAATCTGGGCCACCGGTGGCGTTCCGCTTGAAAGCGTCCGCGCCGTGGCCAGGGCCGCCGCCGCTGGGAGGGGCTCGAAGGATACACCAAATCGCCCGGTGTAGAGACGCCCCAACTTTCTGACCCGTGTGACGCTGGAATGTCCATACGCCGCACTCCTTTGCCAAGCTTCTTGTCTCCCTGGCGGACCAAGCGACTTGGTGTACACCCGGAGAGCCGACGCTGCGGAAAACATGCAACATCGCGAAACACCTCAGCCAGAGCCCTATACCCAGTCTTCCTGCCGCATTTTTCGTGCTGGATCGATCTGTGGTGGTCCCGGGACCCGACGCCGGGCGAAAACGCCTGGTGCCCAAAACTTGCAGCGCCTGGGCCTCAGGGCTCGGACAGGATGCGATGTCTTGTTTTTTCACGGGGTCCCCAGCAGTCCCGACCCCCTCCCGGGGGGGGGGGCAGGGGCGGCCTTTCATCCTGCGTCGTTGGACTGTCCCGGGCTCTGGCGAAGGCCTCCCGAGGCCAAATGCGGCGAAACGACCGCCGCCCGGATGCTGCCAATGCGCTGGATTTCTGGGGGCACGCCGAGTCCCTCCGAGCCGCCCAGACGCGGCGCGAGCCCGCCGCCAGGGGCCACGGCTCCACCCCGGCGCTGCGGCCGGCGCGCGGCGGGCGCGCTCGCGGGCCAGGCGCCTTTCGCGCGCCCTTCTCGGAGGCAGCCCGCTGCGGAAGGTCCTGGGCGCGGAGCCGGCGCGCCCCACGGCGGCTCCCGCTGCCCTCGTCCGGGCACCTCGTGCCGTCGCGCCCGTCGCGAAGTTTTCGGAGGCTGTCGCGCCTATCGGGAGGCTTCCCAGCAGCTGCGCCTCGCCCCGATCACCCCGACCGGCCGCCTCGAAATTCCGGTCCGTACACATCCCAGGAGAGCCCCCAGGGGTCGATCTACTCAGGATTTCGGACGCTTCTGTCGATTCGCGGCGGATTTCCTGCCTCGGGTGCGTTCCAGCAGCTGCGCCTCGCCGAGGGCGTTCCGGGGATGCCAGGATCATCCCGAACGGCCTCCAGGGGCCCTCGCCGTGCCCCAGGTCCGTCGAAGAACGGCTCAGGATGAAGAGCCACACCCGAGGGTCAGGTCGAGACGTCCCTGGGACCACGTGCCCTGAGATCCGACGTTCCGAGCAAAATTGAAAACGTCGTAGAAGGATCCTGGGCACCGAAACAACGCAAGACCCCCCGTTGTGAAAAAACGCCACGCCAGGACCTGCGGGTTGTGAAACATCACGACGTCGGGGATCTGGACTCTCCCCCCAGGGGGGGGAAGGGCAGGGGGGCAGGGGGCAGGAGGAGGCGAGCGGGGAGAACGGGAAATGGGAGCGCCAAGGCCAGCGCGAGCGGGCAAGCAGCGGGGGCGCCCGCGACTGGGAAGCGTGCCCTTGTCCTCGCGCCTCCGCCGTGCGTCCCTCTCCCCAACGCGCGCGTTCCAAGCCGTTCGGAGCCGAGGCCGGAAAGGGCTTCCCTCGACCTGCACCTTCCGCACCTTCCGCGCGGCAGGCGCTGCGCTGCCGCGGCTGCCATCGAGGCCGCAGCGGCGGCCACCGTCGAGGCCACAGCGGCGGCCGCGGCGGCCGCCTCGCGGCAGCACCTTCTCCTCATCTCAAGTTGCTTCAATACCCGAATGTGAAATAAATACTCTGAGTCGTTATGAGGAGGGAGGATGGAAGGGTTGACGACTAGGGCGAAGTTGTGGCATGGGTCTCTCACCATCAAACCGACGCAGGCCTGACCCGATGTCTCAGCATTACAACAGCTTAGACACATCTTGAATTGCTCCGCTGAGCCCTTGCTCTGAAGAGCAGGCTGATCCCATCCGTGAGCTCTGCTTATTCGTGAAGACAAGACTACATTTGCACTTGACCACATTGCGCGATGTCCTACAACCCAATGCCGATGGAAACGAACGTAGGAATACGGTACACGACAAGACCGACGAATTGCTTGACCAACGTACAGGGCTGCTAGCGCTGTTGTTGGTCATGTTCGCGCTCCACTTCCCCGCGGCGGGCGAACGAGTTGCAACTCAAAGCCTCGATTATTGAAATACTGATTTGCAAGCGCCTGTGAGCCTCCTAGCAGCTGCGCGACATTTCCCACGCTGTTACCTAGCTCGCCTAACCTCGCGCCCTCGCGCCCTCGCGCCCTCGCGCCCCGCGATGCGCGATGATCTTCGCGCCCTCGCGCCCTCGCGCCGCCCCCTTGGAGAAGGGCAACCTCCCTCGGCCCAGGCCTCGACGCGCGAAACGCAATGATCTCCCCGTGCCAACACTGATGTTCCCGTGGGCACCACGACCTCCGAAGCCGCGATGCGTTTACGGATTGCGCCTGGGCGCGAACACCAAACATGAGAGACATGTATTATCATGCCGCATCCGGTGAGGGCATTTTTTTTTACTCTTCGAGCGGGCGCGAGCCCCCGCGTGGTCATGCCACAAATTCTCAACGGGCCGCAGGCCCGCGCAAACGGCGCGGGACTGCCGAGGGCCCCACGGCGGCCGAGGGGGGCGCTCACCAGCGTCGGCCCCGCCTCCTCGCCGCTCGCGGGGCCGCCTCGCCGCGCTCCAGCGCGCGGTCACGCTCCCCGCGCACCTGGGCTGCCTCTCGCCCTCGGGCGCGGGCGTCGTCCGCCGACGCGAAGCCGTGCGCGCGGAGGACGCCCTCCAGGTCGGGCACTGAGAGCTCCTGCAAGCCCGCGCGCACCGCGGGCTGCACCGCCGCCGCGCCCACGGCTGCCGAGGCGCTCGCCGAAGTCGCCGCCGCGCCGCCCGCAGGCACATCCGCGCCAGCAGCACGCCCCGCCGCAGGCTGTGCAGCCGCAGGCCTTGGCGAGCCTCCTGGGCCGCCAGCCCGCGCCGCCGCCAGGAGGTCATCCACCTTGAGCGACCTTCGCCAGCGCTGCATCTCCTCCAACGTCGGCGACTTGAGCATCACGATCGGCGGCTTCTCCTTGCCTGGCAATCGCAATCTGCCGAAGTCAGTCCTGGCCTGAGCACGCGACCCTTGGCTCGATCTGTGATCGCCACCGACGCACGGCTTGGCCAGGCCCCTGTGCGCATACCGCGGCTGGTGGCAGTACATGAAGCAGCGCGTGCACACCAGGATGGCCTCGCTCGGCTTGCTCACCACGCTTGTCTGCATTATGTTGTGGCCGTGCACTACCCATGGCTCTGGTCCAGCCGTGGGGGCAGGTGACGGGCGTTGCTCCTCTAGCTGGGTGTGCTGAGAGGACTCTGCTGCCGACCTGGCCTCCGCCCTGCGCCGAACCTCTCTGGCAAACACCTCGCTCGCTGCCTCAGCACGATGACTGCCCTCCTCGCCTGGCCCCACAGCGATGGGGGCGGCTGGGGCGGAGGCGGCCCTCAGCGCAGCCGCTGGGCGCTTTCGAGCAGGCCCAGCTGCGCCGCCCGCGGCGCCTGCCGCAGCGCCTGTGGCCGCTGCGCTGGTCGCTGCCGCCGCGGCGAAGGCTGCCGCTGACACAGCTGCCGAGCCTCTGCCACGCTGCGCCGTGGTGGCGTCCAACAAGTCGTAGTCCTCGCACTCGCACGACAGGTTCCACGGGTAGAGGTACGGCTGGAGGTTGACGTTGTCCAAGGCTTCCGTCGGCCAGCAGTCTCGCATCCCAGAATCCGCGATGAAGACCTCGATCTCTGCGGCGAAGCGGGCTGCGTCACGAGCCCTGGCTAAGCAGCCCTCCAGGAGCAGGACCTCGTCGGCTGGAAGGGCGTGGAGGGCGGCTCCTTCCTTCGCTCGCTTGTCGGCTAGGCGGTTGCCGGAGAGCTCGATAGCCGATAGCTCCCCTCTGGCCACAGCTGCTTCTGACCGATGTGCAGGAATGTGCTTGACTTCCACACCTTCCGCGGCGTCCCCAACTCTGGCCCAAAGATGGGCGTAGGTCGAAGTTGGGCCCTGAGCTCTGCCAAGGTTGAGCGCCGAGCCCACTGTGCCCTTGCAGTCGATCAGCAGCTGGTAATTGCCAGTGACCTGCGTGAGCGCCACCACTGCTGCGTAGTCTTCTCCAGCACGTGCCGTCTGCGATGGGCATAGACTAGGGGGAACAGCTCCCCACGCCTCTGCTAGGATCGCCCCTTCCTTGGACAGAACGACGACCGACCAGCCAGCGCTGCGCAGGCGGGGAAATTCACCGAGGATACAGGAGCCGTCGGCGAAAACCATGGCACCGTCTTCGACCACAACTGCTTCATGCCAACCATGCGAGAGCCGCTCCCATTGAGGCTGCCAGCACGGGCGGTGCAACAGCTGGGAGGGATCCACGAACAGGCCCTGGCAGAACAGCTCATCGAACGGCGGGCCCATCTCGTGGACTACCCAAGCTGCACGCTTCAAGTCGGGCGGCAGCCTGTCGCGCCGTCAAGGTTCCCAAGCTGGGCAAACGTGGTGCCTGTGGAACATCGTTCCTCGTGCAGCCTGGCATAGCTTGCAGATCGGGTCGATGTCCGAGGAGTGCCTCGCAAGACGGTCCTGGGGCCAGTGTGCGAGCGAGACGAGCCAGCGGAGGCACCCTTTGTGGTGCCCAGTCCAGGTCTCCGTCTCCTTCTTGCCGAGCAGCTCGTTGACTGGCCTCCACTGTGGCGGCAGCTTCCATGGCCAGAGCGATCCAGGACGATCACGAGCCTCCTCCAGCGCGGCCGCTTTCCTCGTGGCCTCTCTGGCCCACTCCGCCAGGAAAGCGGGCGAGAAGTGCAGCACCTCGAACTCCCTCTTGTCCTCGTCCAGCAGCTTGGTGCCGCCGACGGCGAGCTGCCAGCCTATCCTCTGCAGAGTGAGCGTGAGCGCCGCTATCGGCTGACGGACTGAGCTCCAAGGCCGCTGCTTGCTTAGCACCTGCTGGCTTTTGTGGATGCACGCTTGGATGGCTGCAGCAGAGGCTTGCCCAGACCACACCACGTTGACGAATGTCTGCGCTGCCATTCCCACTGCGACCACCAGCGGGTCCTGCCGCCAGCCACGGGGCGCACGCTGCAGTGCAAAGCTGAGGGCCGCTCCAGGCGGCAGGCGACCCGCGCTCTTCGCCGCGGCCACCCTCAGCGCCCTCATGCGCCCAGGTGGAACTCCAGAGATGGCCGAGCCCCAGAGCGCCTTGGCGGTCGGCCCAGCTCGCATCACCCGGGCTTGCCGCAGCCCAGGCCCGAAGATGCGTGTCAGTCTCGCTGCCTGACGGAGTGCATCCAACTCCCGCTTGACCTGCGTCGCCACCATACGGTGGCCCCCAGCCGTCGCGTCGCCACCGAGATCTCGGTGTCCTTGAGCAAAGGCGTCCCTGTCCAGCGGCCACCCCTCCTGCTTCATCAGTTCGCGCTGGGTGTCCACTGAGGATGCCAGCACCTTCGTCTTGCCCCAGTTGATCGGCAGCCGCTTGTCCCTCAGCATCGCCACGACGCCCTGGACGAAGCTGTTCACCTGGCTGACTAGCACCCCTCTGGATCCGATACCATTGCCCGAGATGTCGTCAATCACGTTGACGATCCTCCCGATGGGGAGATTGGCTCGGCTCTTGACAAGAAGGTCCATCAGCATGAGTCTGGCCATCGTTGTTGCACACGAGCAGCCAGCTATGACCGTGCCCCTCGCATGTATCTCCTCGCTGACGGCGCCGTCTGCCGTAGCTCGCCTCGGGCCCGAGTACGCCACGCAGAGCGCGCGTACCAATCCTGTGCAGAAACCATTCAGCTCGGCCGCGTTCAACAGCAGCCCATGGTCGATCCGCTCGTAGAACTTGCTAATGTCAAAGTACACCGAGACCCCTTCGAAGCCGACCTTCCGAGCGAGGCCCAGGTACAGGTTGTGCAAGTACGCTGCTCTATCGCAGCAGGTGTCAGAGCTGCTGCCCCATATCTCAGGAAGGCGGTGGTCACGTTCCCATTGTAAACAATACTGCCTGCGAATCCTTCCCCAAACTCTGAGCCAAAAGCACATCAGGCCGATGGGGCGATGTCCTCCCCCAGGCTTGCCCAAGAAGACGATGAGCGTGGTGAACATCGCCGTCGGCTGCGGGTGCCTTTCCCATTGCGTCAGCACGTCCGCCATGCGCTGCGCAAAGGGCCATCCTAGCATCTTCAGCAACCTGGGGTGGAAGCCGTCCCAGCCGAGCGCCGTCTTCTTCGCGAACGCCTTCGCCGACGCTATCACCTGCTCTGCAGTGATCGGGGGCAGGTCCGACGTGGTGATCCAGTCAGCAGGCCTCGTCTGCTGGCCGTCCCCGCAGCTCCACAGGGCCTTCCATCCCACTAGCATCTGATCCAATGCCGCTTGGCCCACCAGTGGCACGGGAGGCGAGTCGCCGCTGCCGTCCGCCAAGATCGGCTTCGCCTCGCCGTGGACCCTCTTGCTAATGGCATGAGCTCCACGGCCACCTCCCGCCAGCGACTCGTCCACGAACTCCTTCCAGCGGGTCCTAGCTGCAGCCGCATCGCCCTTGACGTGCTTGTCAGTGACCCTGGCGATGGCATTCAACACCTGCAGCCCTTCCATGGAGCCGCTCCTGACCTCGTGGACTATCGTCTCCATCTTGGTGCCGTTGAACATCGGTTTGCCCAAGCTGTCGAACTGAACTGCCAGTGAGAGGATCGCCCGTTCCAGGTGCTTCATGTATAGCGCATGGCATTTTGCTGGCTCTGAGACCGAAGCTGCCGCACTGAGTTGCTTGACCAGCCTGCCGGGAGAAAGCCGCAACCTCGTCACAGGGCTTACCTTTCTGGAAGTCTCAGTACGCTGGAAGTCCTTGAGGCTGATCTCTACCCGCTTGAGCCCGTCCGCCCTGCCACGGTACTTGGGGCCGTCACTGAGACCCAGCATGCCAATCAGGTGGGTCTCCGCTTTGTCGAAGAACTCTCGCACTGCCTCGCCAGGCCCCACTCCTGGAGCGGGCAGGGCCGCCTGCCAGACTATGTCCTGGGCGTCTTCCACTGCCTTCTGCTGGTCCTCGTCCGAGATGTGCGTCGACAGGTCGAAACGCTTGGGGCCTCGCAATACCCAGACCTTGGCATGGGCCCCCAGCTTGCTGAACGTAAGACGCACTGGAGCATGGGGGTGTGTAGACGTTGGCCGAAGCACTTCTGCCGTTGGGCTAAGAGCCGCAAGGGAGGCCGATATCACGAAGTAGTCGTATACTCGATCGTTCCCCGAGGTCACTGAGCAGGTAGGAAACTTGGGCGCCACGACTGCCCCGCCCACCGAACGCGGCCACCACGAGCTCTCCAACAGCTGCGGCTCCATGTTCCAGTCAGCTGCCACAATAAAGGGCTCGCACTGAGAGTTGAGGAAGACCTGCAGCTCGCTCAGCAGCTCCACGTTTGTGCCCGTCATCTTGGCGGAGTGCTCCAGGTAGGCACTGACCACGATCACCATCAAGTCCCCGAATACCACCCTGCGAGCGAGAAGCCGCGAGCTGAAAGGACCCCAGTCATGGTCCACGGGTGCTGATCCTCTGTGTGCCGCCACAAGACAGCCAACCCCCGATGACACCGACTGGGCCGAGCTTCCCGTTCTCCTGCATGGGCTGAATGAAGCGTTAAGGCCGTTGCGAGTGCCCCATCCGATGGCCTCGCTCTCCTTCTCCTTCCCCGTGAAGCGCGTCTCCTGGATGAGGTAGACATCGTCCTTCAAGCCAGAGTCCGAGAGGCGCTCAAGCTCCGTCTGCGCCTCCTTCCATGTCGTGCCATTCAGAGAGATGAAGGACGCTGGGCTAGCCACCGGCGGCGCCACCAGCTTGGCCAAGCAGAGCGTTAGCGGCCCCTCCCTCTGCGGCAAGACGTCCCCCTTGGTGTTCTGCAGCTCTGGGACAGATCGGAGGCCCAGGGTGTCCACCGTGACCCTGGTGTTGAGAAAGCTTCTTGAGTCCCAGCTTGGACTGTCTGCAAAACCCACGACCCCCCCGACAGGCGAGGGTCTTGATCCAGCGGGTGGCGACTGAGCCTGGCCCGAGCTCGAGGAGCACTCGGGACTAGGTCTTACCTTGCTCTGGCGTGTTTGTCCAGGGATGCGTTCTAACACAGCAGTCCGCGAAACCGAAGAGGCTCCCTTTGCTGACCAGGGCGAACCAAGGCTGGCTTGCTCCACGTGCAGGTTGGCTTGGCTGGGGCAGGCCCTGCCGCCAGGAGGCTGCTGCGAGGGCGCGTGCGACAGCATGAGCAGCTTCGCCGTCAGGTTGTCGACGTAGTCCATCGCCTGGTCGTCATCAGGGTCAGGCCGACGAGTCGGGTCCGACTCCATTCCCCCACCAGGCCTCTGAGGCGGCACTGGGTATCCAGGAGCTCTGTCCCCAAGTAGTCGGCGAAACATGGCCCTGATCTGCGCCAGTTGCCTCCAGCGCGCGTGCTCAAGTCGCCACCGATCCAGAGGCTGGGCACTGTTGAGCCTGACCAGAAAGGCAATGCGGCGGGGCTCTGACTGCCTCCAGCCGCTGAGGCACAGCTCGTCCAGGATATTGTCCAAGTGCCAGCCTGGGAACCCGATCCTCAGTAGGCGCCTGAGCGGCTCGTTCCCGCCGTCCGCGAGCATCGCGCCCAGGAAAGCCTTGCACCAGCGCCTCCAGTGCCCGCTGTCTGTCTCCAGCTCCGTGTGAGAGTCAAACCAGGCGGCAGCCCAGTCCCTGAGGTCAGCCCTCATGTCGTTGAAGTCCTGGATGGCCTGCCACTCAGGATCTGCAGCATCGGGTGGGAGCCCCATAGCCGCAGGCCTCTGCCCCAAGGGCTCGGGCAGGACTGCCTCGGGCACGGCGCGCAGCTGCTTGCAGCACTGCCTTCCGATCAACGTTGTCCCTTTTGTCTGGGCGGGCCAGGGCAGGGGCCCGAAACCCCCCGACTTGAGGCCAGTCGAGGTCCACGGACTTGTTGCTCCAGAAACGATCCGCTGGTCGAAGAGATCCAGCTGCCTCGGCCAAGGGCGTCCGCCGATCACCCTCAGCCTCTGCGTCAACTGGGTCTGCCCCCTCAGGCAGAGTCCGCCTGAGGGGGCGGCGGGCGACAGATCCTGGCCGCCGTCTGCTCGAAGTTGTCTCTGGATGACTCCTCCTCCTTGGGCGACTGCTTGGCTGCGGAGGGAGGCGACGGCGTCGTCGCGTCGGGGTCCACTGCCTCGCCGTCCTTGCCTCTCGGAGCTGATCCTGCAGCGGCCGCCCCTGCTGAGCCGGGGTCTTCAGGGCCTGAACCCTGTCGCCGCCTCTTCCCAGCCAGCCGTAGAGCCATGGCTTCCTGCTCCTCCTTGAAGAGTTTGGCCTTCTCTGCCGCCTGCCCGAACATTTGCTTGACGGCGTTGGACAGCTCGCTCTTGAGGCGGGCGCTGCGATCTGCCAGCTCCTTCTTGTCATTTGCATCCATCTCGTATTCCTCGTCGTCGAACCCAAGGCCAGCAAACGAAAGAGGAATTTCCTCGACGGAGCCGTCCAGGATGCCAGCCACACTGATGGGGGCCACTGACTGAGTTGAGTCCTGGCTGATGTCGACCACCTGACGATTGAGCTCAACCACCAGCTTGCGGTGCTCAGCCTTCTTTGACTCCATGTCCTCGCAAAGAGATTGGACCCACCGCCTCTGGCTCTCGAGGCCCTCCTCGAGCCGCTCGAAGTGCAGCACCGCCTTCTCCAGCTTCTGCGCGATGTCCTGCACCTGCTTGTGGGCCTGCGTGACTCTCTGCGACAATGGCGGCACATAGAGCGCCTCCTGCTGGAGTCGTCGCCGTTCTTGAAGGGTGCGCCTGTGCCTCGCGAGGCTGACCGTGTCGCCCAGCTTCTCCAGCGTGGCCACCAGCTGCTCCAGCTCGTGGAACTCAAGCTCCACCGAGGGTCCCTCCTGGGCCACCAGGAACTGTGCACCAGGTGCTCGAGGAAACTTGGCTGGGTCACCGCCTGCTGCTCCCTCAACACGGCCCCCTTTACCACCTTTGCCGCCGTCACCTTTGCCCGAGTCCTTGTCTTTCTTGCCCTTCTTGCCGCCTTTGCCGTCTTTGCCATCGGCATCCCCGTGCTGTCTACGCTGCTCGCTCCAGACCCCAGCGGGTTCGGCAGCGACGGCTGGGCTGATGTCCGAGAGCTTATGGCCGCAGGCTTTGCAGAACTTGCTGCCCTTGGAGTTCTTCTTGCAACCGCACTTACTGCACCACGGCCCTCCTCCAGATTGCCCCACCTGGTGCCAGCCCTCGAGGTCGTCGTCGGAGCCGATGTCTCGCCATGCCTGCCACTGCTGCTTCTGTTGACCTCCCCAGGGTGGGGACACGAACTTGGTCGGCAGCTTCCACCACGGAGGTCGCACGGCCGCTGGAGCAGGAGCCATGGGGCGAGCACCAGGAGGCAAATCTTGGACGTCGTTACAGGGCACGGTGCTCCTCACGGGAGCTGCTCCGACAGGAGCTCACACAAGTATGTCTGCAGCCAACCTGGCCGCAGGATCGCGGGCGGGGGCGCGCCTCCCCCACGCCAGGTGACTTCAAGCCCTTGTGCCAGAAACGGCTACGGACTTGAGCCAAAATGGCTACGGACCGGTGAGGGCATTGGATAATGAATCATTGGATAAGGAACCTACGGTCTGGAAACCTGTGGAACAGTAGTTGAGGCTTAGCCATGCATACCACCACCACCCTCAGCAGATAAGGGATACTCCAGGCACTGAAGCCTCCTGGGCACATTCCTTAACGATAGTCCCCACCGTATCTGGCAAGCGTCGGCTGCAAACCACTCCTAAAATATGAATGAGCTCCCGCGTCATGGAAACGTTCGTGGGCCGATCATTGAAACTTTGATACTCGCCTGCCGTCCTCACTACAAGCTTCATTAGCTTGGCCGGTGGTCGCACAGACTCCCTGCGCCAACAAATCAACAACGGAACCAGCAACACAAACAGCGGAACTGAGCTCATCAGCAGTCGTCTATCTTGCCGATGGACGTGACTACGCAACGTGCATTTTGCGGTCGTGCGGTGGCAAATCCAGGTTGGCCGTTGCACACGTGTACCAATGTGTCACGTTCAGTTGGGTCGCAGCACCACCTAAGTTCCAATCAGCATCCCAACTGCCAGAGCATGGGCAATTTCATTGTGCTGGATATTACACTTAAGCATGGCAGATTCGACGGCGAGAGGCGGCTGCATGGGGCGTGCACAACTGTCAGTCCTTTCTGCCGCGGCCCATTGTGGCCGTGATAATGATAAAATGCATACTCCTAGCTGCATGTGCTGGGCACTGCAAAAGGCGATACTTGGCGCGGCAGGCTTGAGCGTCCTCGAACCACTCTGAGCACTCGAACCAGAAGATGGGAGGCAGGACGGCGAAGACAGGATAGAGGAGGAAGAAACAATAAGTGAGGAGGTGGGAAGGCGAGAGGAGAGAGGTAAGAGGGGGAGGGCGGAGAGAGGAGGGATAAGGTTAAAGCGGGGGGGAGGGAGAAGGGAAGAGGATGCGAAGAGGGAGACGAGGCAGGGAAGGGGGAGAAGAAGAGAGCGGGGGGCAAGTGGGAGAAGGTCCTGCCCCCCGTCCCGGGACAGAATGTACTTGTGCCAGTCGCCACCAGTGGTCTGCAGGCTGATCGTGCACGGAACTGCGTTGTCTATCGTGACCTCGTCGGGCACTGGCACTAGTCGGGGTCAGCGCAAACCCAGCTCAACCACTTTAGGAGAACCTGCGACGCTTTTTTGGAAGGAAAAACGGCTCGGCCAATACGTAAGGCCACCTCTGGGCCGCGAGCGGCGCCCCAAACCCGGCTCAGCCAAACTCAGGCTCTGCAGGGTCCTGCAGGATCCTGCGTTCTGGCCGAGCCCCGTTTGCGCTGAACCCTGTTACAGTCGGGCTGCTGAAATCACGAACGCTGGATAAGGAACGGGGCTCATTTTGAGCGCGTATCTTTATGTTCGGCGATGACGGGCGTCATGGGGGAGGGGGAGGGGGCGGGGGGGGGGGTATGACGTGACGCCCCCCCCGCCGTGTGGCTCCGGCATCACAGCCGCGCCCGCGCGCACGACGCGACGAGCGACGAGCGGCGACGACGACGACGACGACGACGACGACGCGAGCAGCATGTATGTGGCGATCTGCCCAAGCGTGCCTGTGTACACGACAACGCTCGCGTGCACCACAGCGCGGGTGTACACCACAGCGCCTGCGTACACCGCAACCACTGTGTGCAACGCAGCGCCTGTGCACACCACGGTGCTTGCGTACACTGCAGCGCCTGTGTACATGTGTACACCGCAGCAACCATGTGCAACACAGCGCCTGTGTACACTACAATGCTTACGTGCACCGCGGCGCCTGTGCACGCCACAGCGCTTGTCTACACCACAGCATCCGCGTGCAACGCAGCGCTGGTGTACACCACAGTGCCTGCGTGCATCGGACAGGTAGAGGGAGCATGTACGTGAGGATGTGCTGCGGACAACTAAGCGCCACGCCAGGACAGTGCTGATGATCGAATGCGACGTTTCTCCCTCCTCCCTCCTCCTCCACCTCCACTTTCTCCTTTTCTTCCTCCTCCTCCTCCTCCTTACCCCCCGTCGTGCGGGTTGGCGCTGCAGCGCACGTGCGCATCTCAGCGTGCACTGCAAACTTTTCCATTGAATCGGTCCGCTTGGTTCTCGGACGGCCAATTTAGCTAGAGCCTCCTGTACGCAGATGGGAGGCTTTAGGGTGATGCGGGCGGACTCCGAAGGACTCGTAGATTCCAGCGGCGCTTCTTAGTCCATAAGGATTCCGTTATATTGCTTATTTGTGGAATCCACAAGCGCTCCATTTTGTCATGCGGGTTCCTTCTAATATTCTATATGCAACAGTGGTGCTGTTTTGCACACGGTTGCTCTGGTGCACATAGGTGCCGTGGTGTACATAGGCACTGCAATGCACGCAGGCATTGTGGTGTACAGCAGTGCTGTGTTGCACACGGCTGCTGTGGTGTACGCAGGCGCTGTGGGGTACACGAGAGCTGTTGCGCCCGCAAGCACGGTGGCACAGACTGACGCGGTGTTGCACGCGGCGGATGTGGTGCACATAGGCGGTGTGGTGTACACAGACGGTGTGTTGTACGCGGGCGCTGTGGTGCACACAGGCGTTGCGGTGCAAGTCGCCACCAACACGCTGGAGCCACCCGTCCTCCACCATTCTTAGGTAATCCTGGGCGCCGCCGGCGCGAAGCGTAACGTCATCGACCCCCTCCCCCCCAGATAATTGCCGTCATCGGCCCGGCTTAAAACAAACAGGCGCTAGCCGCGTCCGCGCGCACGACGACGATGAGCGACGAGCGACGAGCCGCGAGCGACGACGACGACGACGACGACGACGACGACGACGACGACGACGACGACGACGACGACGACGACGACTGCGGACCAGACTCCTATGCGGATTCTTACGCAGACACCTGCGCGGATCCCAATGCGCACGGCGGCAGTGCCTGGAGCGCACTAGGGGGGAGCGTTGCATCATAGAGGGGGGGGGCGCGGGCCATGACGCCCGTCATGCCCCAAGCAGTGAAACGGGCTCTTTGACACCAGAAGAGCCTGACATTACGAGGAGGGCATGGGGAACAATCACGGAATGGTCATGTCTAGCGGCTGGACGCGATAAACATGTACGGTGGTCAATACATTCGTTGCTCACGCAAGCCCCTGCGCAAGCACAAGCGTCACGATACCCATCCGAATGACGGCGTCAGGGCCCCAACTTGATGGGAATGCCCCCCCCCCCCCCCAAAGTCCCTATTGCAACCTCTCGGAGGGGGACGCCCCTCGAAGCGCCAAGCCGCAAAATGAATCAGGCAAATCTATGTGTGCTTCCGGAGCTCCGAAAGTTTATGTGGATGCTGTTTTGTCTTGTTCGACTCTCGGATCCACGAAATCAGCGCGGAGCTCCGAAAGTGAATGTGAATTTTGCATTTTTTCGTCCGATTCTCGGACCTGCACTGGCCCCCCCTTGGCGGCGCCTCAGGCGCCGCCCCTGGCGCGCTCCGCGCGCCAGGGAGGGGGTCCAGCGCCGATCCACGAAATCAGTGCGGAGCTCCGAAAGCACACGTTTTAGCCGCGCTCCACGAACCTCTGCAAAGCGAATCCAGCCGTGGCGACGGGGGAAAGGTAGCCGCAATGGTCCCTTATCCTCCTCCGACCCCCCTCGCGCCACCCGCTGCCACACCCACCAGCAAACACAACACCGCGCCAGAGGGAGTCCGGCCTTTCGGAATCCCCCCCCCCACCACCACGGTCACGGTCTTCACCCTGCCGCCGAAGCGGGTGGGGCCTGGTTCGGGGACCTTGGCGGCTTCTGTGGCAACTCGTCGGAGTCTCACATGTCATCTTACGGGCCCTTGCGAATCGACGCTCGCCGACGCTCATTGACGCTGATAGACGCTCGTCGACGCTAAATCGACGTTCATCGACGCTGTATCGGAGTGGATCAACGCTACCCGACGCTAAATCGACGCGAATGCACTCTGGAGACGAAACTTTGAGGACATACAAGTTGCAAGGATCCCATGAGTCGGCCAGGCTGAGGGGCAACGTTACGCGGGGACCGGCTCAGGGGGGTAAACATCGACCTGGAATCGGCGATGCATCGCCGAAATGCCGGCGACGGGCCCCCGATGGCGAAACCGTACGGTCCTGGGCGGGCTATCGGGCCCTTATCGGCGATGACTGGTCGATTGGGGGACGTTGCCCCGGGCTTTCGGGCCAGAACTCGGCTCTCCGGCGGCCGTTCGGGACGATCCGGACAACCCCGGAACGCCTCGGCGAGGCGCAGCCGCTGGAAGGCACTCCGAGGACGGAGAACCGCCGCGAATCGACGAAAACGTCAGAAAACCTGCACATCGATCGACCCCTGAGCCTATCCCCGCCCAAGGTTGCCCCTGACGGGCGGGCCTATCACCACTTTTGCGAGTGCCAGGTGGCCTTGTGGTCCGCGGACGTGACAAACGTGCAGGGCTTCAGCTGGCTTCTGCGGTCGGAGGCCTTCGGGGGGGGGGGGGGCGGGGGCAGGTCTGCAGTGACAGGCGAACTCGTGGCAGCGGGACTAGGATTTGGATCCCTCGAAAGGGAGCACATGGCCCATAGCCCACGTGAGGAGATGAGTGAGGACGACGACGGCGGCGAGCAGCAGACATCACTTTTCTGAAGGCATGCCTTCAGCGAGAAAAATGTTTCTTCAGTGAGCACATTGCAAAAGTACATTCAATGAACAAGTTCTGCCTTCAGTGAAACATGTTTGCCTTCAGTGAAAATTCATGGCTCTAGTGAGCACGGAACAGTAAGACGAGGGGGGAAGGAGGAGGAGGGGCGGGAGGAACAGGTGTAGGGAAGGAGGGCGGGGAACTGAATACGAACATCTACATGTTACAACGAAGCGAGAGTATATTAATACCCGTGCTCATGGAAATTCTGAAGCTACGCATACCATGGAGACAATGCATGGCATGGCAGTTCTGTGCAATCCACCATTGCAGCATGCCCAGAAACGTAAGCATGACATCGAAAGTTGAATACACATGAAAATCGCGCTGAATAGCTAGCTCTGCACATGACAGAAAAACGAAGCATAACGCCGAGACTGGGTACAACAGATGAGCGCGTAAAGCAACATATCAGGAGGGTGGCGCGAGAGCCCAAACTATGACAATGAATCAGGCCAGCAGTTGCTGGGAAGAGCATGGGGGCGAACAACGAACGCATCGCAATGCGAGAGGGAATATTGAAACATCTATAGACATCGACTTTCTGGGTCGTGCAAATCAAGGGAGGGGAACCCTGCGATCCGACGTTGCGACAAAAACTGCAACATCGCAGAATATCGAAACTGGAGCCCCCGACCCGACCATATTTCTGCGGCACGGATGTGTGATGGTCCCGGGACCCGAGACCTGGCGAAAACGCCCAGCGCGATAAGGCTGCAACGCCCAGATCCCCGGGGAAGGGAAGAGTGGCAGAGGCGGGTGGGGGAGGGGGGGCCGCGGATGTCTCCACAAGCCCTGCCCCTGGAGGGCGCGAGAGCTGCCGCTCCCGCGGACCCCCCCCCCCCCCAGTGGGAGCCGCACGTGTATGCCCTGAGGTACACGGGCCTTCGCGCCCGAAAACGTGTACAGATTCGTCGAGCGTCTCCCGCTCTTGAGCCTGCCCCGAAGGATGTCCACCATCCTGTGCGCGCTGGCAGAGGCGAACACCATACCAAGTGGGCGAGTAGAAGCGGGTCATTCCGCGAGAAGGCATGTCGACCTTACGCCGCGGCTTTCGCGGGCCGCCTGCACGGCACACCGCGTGGAGAAGAGTGCGCCTACGCGCGACCGCACGCGGGGAACTTGCGCGCGAATGTCGGCGCTGTCGACCTCGCTTTCTGCCGTCGCTCGAGTACCATGTGACGCAGAAGGCCATACTAGCACTATGTGTCCTCATTGGAGGTGTGCGTCCGACCAGATCATCTAGTACAGCAGTCTCACGGTATATCGCTACCCAGACGGTCTGGCCAGAAAACGCCCACCAATTATCACATACATGAAGACTTCTCAGCGCGCGCGTCGCCCCTGGGATACAGACGCACGCATCATATTAGTTTGCTTGGGCGATGCCGATTTTATTGGTCACGCCCCTGCCCCCCATCCCACCTCGTGGTGGAGGCCCTGGGGGCGCTGGACGCTGAGGAGGAAGGTGGCGTCGGAGGGCGCCGTCGGATCCCTCGCGGGGGCGGCGGGGAGATGCCCCCCTGCTCACTGCCTACCAGACCACCCCCACCCAACCCGAAGTCCCACATTTCGGGTTGAGGGTATACGGGTTCAAATTTTTCTTTGTCTCGAAAGTCCTGGAATACCCTTTCCTTTTCTGGCGAACTCCCGACGGTTCTTATTTATGTCTTCTTGCAATATTTCAAGATATGCTGTCCCCATGCGTGCTTATTCCCGTGCTCTACTTCACGACGGCCCCTGGACCGACAAGGCGTTGCGGAATGTGCCCCCGGTGGGAATGGACGGCGACATGGGGTCTTCGGGTTAGGTAAAAGTGGTTTGGAGTGTAGTGGCCCGCTGCTGCTGCTGCTGGTCTCCAGCAAATGGTTCATGGGTTGCCCACCCAAGCCTCCTCGCGCCGTGAAAAAGAACAGTAACTTTCGCGTCTGGGGGCCCTCGTCGGGCCCTGGGAGCGTCATAAACGACCGGGGGATAAAAACTGGTCCCCGGGAAGGGGGTCCAGACCAATTGGGGTCCCCGTCATTAAAAGATCATGACATTGGGGTGCGGGCAGATTTCCGGACATTTTCTGAGCCCGGGGTGCTTTCCAACAGCTGCGCCTTGCTGAGGGCATTCCAGGGGGGCCCGGATGGCCAAGAAACCAAGGCGGTGATGCAAACACGATGCGGGAGGTTTTCGCCATTCTCGGCCTCTGATGGCCTTCGCCAGGCTCCAGGGCCGTAAAAAATCAGGATGAAGACGGCCCTGGGGAAATGTCCGTACTGACGAAATCAAAGCACCAGAACTGTGGGTCCTCCGCGTGCTTACTCCTCGTCGCCCTCCCTCCCTTCATCTCTCTATCATCATCGCGGCCCCAAGCGGGCCCTTCCGTCCTACCAGGTAGCTGCTCGTCGCATCGATATGCTGTCTATGCTTTGATCGTCGACGCGGCGCTGAAGCACTGGTACGAGGCGCACGTCGCAAACGACCGACGAGGCGAAACGCAAGTCTCGCCCAAACGACGCGCTGGAGCGCGGCGTGCGTTTCGCCGTCCGCGGAAAAGCGACGTGTGGTTCCCCCCATCAGCATCGCGCAGCTCGTTCCTGAGAGTGGCGCTCCCGCTTGGGCGCGGCGCGCGCTCGTCGATCGCCGATCCTGTTGGGGGCCAGGTCTCGCTCCAACCCGCGTCTCTGGAGCCGTGGCCAGGCCAACAAGCTCGAAGGAGTCAGCAGGCCCTGGGCGCTTCCGCCCTCTCTCCGACAGTCTACGAGGCAACGCTGGCACAGCTGAGCTGGAAATCAGGACTGACGCGTGCTCCCATGCGAGCTCTGGACAAAGAAGCAACGCTATAAACGTAACACAAAGTGCGCTTCAAGGGCGCCTGCCTCGGGAACATTCGGCGGCGCGTTTGAAACGGCCCCGACCCCTCCCGAACATTCAGCGCCGCCGAACAGAACCAGGGGGTCTTCCCTTCTGCCCCCCCTCCCCACCCAGCTCCCCGAATACCCCCCCCCCCGGGCGCCACCTGTCAGCGCCGGCGGTGGCGACGCGGCGACGATGACCAGGACGAAGACGATGGCGACGACAAGGTCCTTGTAATGCTCTGCCCTCGGCCCTAAGTGCCGCATTGACGGGCCCAGCCTTCAAATATAAATATACTTCGCGATGCGTCGCGTGCCTCCCGCGCTTTCCGTCGTCGTCCTCGGCACCGTCGTAGTCGTCGTCGTCGTCGTCGTCGTCGTCGTCGTCGTCGTCGTCGTCGTCGTCGTCGTCGTCGTCGTCGTCGTCGTAATCGTCGTCGTCGTCGTCGTCGTCGCCGTTGTCGTCGTCGTCGTCGTCATCGTCGTCGTCGTCGCCACCGTCTTCGTCGTGCTTGTCGCCGTCGTCGCCGTCGTCGTTGTCGCCATACTCGTAGCCGTCGTCGTCATGCTCGTCTTCGTCGTGGTCGCCATCGTCGCCGTCGTCGCTGTCGTCGCGGTCGTCGTCATCGTCGTCGCCGTCGTCGCCGTCGTCGTCGTCGTCGTCGTCGACGTCGTCGTCAACGTCGTCGTCGTCGTCGTCGCCGTCGTCGTCGTCGTCGTCGTCGTCGTCGTCGTCGTCGCCGTCGTCGTCGTCCTGTCGTCGTCGTCGTCGTGCTCGTCGCCGTCGTCGCCGTCGTTGTCGTTGTCGTCGTCGTCGTCGTCGTCGTCGTGGTGGTCGTCTCCGTGCTTGTCGTCGTCGCCGTCGTCGCCGTCGTCGTCGTCGTCGCCGTCGTCGTCGTCGTCGTCCCCAACTTTGTCGCAATCGTCGTCGTCGTCGTCGTCGTCGTGCTCGTCGTCGTCGTCATCGTCGTCATCGTTGTCGTCGTCTTTGTCGTCAACGTCGACGTCGTCGTCGCCATCGTGGTCGTCGTGCCTTGTCGTCGTCGTCGCCGTCGTCGTCGCTGTCGTCGTCGTCGTGCTCGTCGGCGTCGTCGGCGTCGTCGCCGTCGTCGTCGTCGTCGTCGTCGTGGCTGTCGTCGTTCGTCGTGCTCGTGGTTGTTGTCGCCGTCGCCGTCGTCGTCGTCGTCCTCGTCGTCGTCGGCGCCGTCGTCGCCGCCGTCGCCGCCAGCCGGCTCTGGCGCCGGCGCCGGACTGGAGGAAGGGAGGGGGGCGGCCGAACCCCCCCTCCCCTCTTCTTGAATCGTCGTCTCGTCGACGCTCCCCACCGCCGCCGACAGCTGGCGCGTGGCGCTGGCGCCGGCTCAGGAGGGGCAGGGGGCCGCCGCCGGCGCCAGCGCAGGCCCGCGGTGGGGTGGGGGGGCGTTCGAACCCCCCATCGGTCTGGGGGGGGGGTTCGAACCGCTCCCCCCTCAAACCTGGAGGGGGGAGGGCCCGGTTCCGGACCCCCCCCTCCAAACGCCCACAGAACGCGCATTTCTGAACACAAACTGTTAGAGAACCGCGGGGATTTCTGGGATCTGCTCTCTGTACCCCCCTCCCTGGCGGTGCCTCAGGCGCTCAGGGCAGCGCCCGCGCGGAGCTCACAAAATTCATGTTTACGCAACTATTCTTCGACTCTCGCGCCCCTCCGTGGCCGAGGCTGGCGAAACCTGGGACCCAGGCCATTTGCAGAGCATCGAAAGCGTCGTCATCGAAGTCGAAGTCGTCATCGAAGTCGAAATCGAAGTCGTGTTCGTCGTTGTCGTCGTCGTCGTCGTTCTCCCCCTCCTCCCTCTCCCCCTCCTGCTCTTTCCCCCCTCTACGGGCCCCTCTGAAAGACGGGGGCGCCTCCTGTGGGGCGGCTCGCATGGAGGTGGCTCGGAGCGGCAGCGGGCGTTCTTGCGTGGCACCTGTTCAGTGTGCCCGCATCCCCTTTCTCCACAAGACGGCTGGCTGAGGCGGAGCCGCGCCAGGTGAGCCCCAGCAGCAGACAACGCTGTCCCCACCTCGCATCCCCCTCGCCCGCCCTCGCCCCCCACGCCCTCCGGCCGCCGCCCCGCTGTCCCCATGGCGTGCGGCCGCCCCACCATGCCCTCACTCCCCTCGTTGTCCACCCCGCTCTCCCTCCGAGGCAACGCAGCGACTTGCACGACGTGGACCTCCGAGGCAACGCAACGACTTTCACGACGTAGACTCCCCGAAATCTCGAGGACTTCCCGCATCGGCGCTGGATCCCCTTTCCTGGGCGCGCGGAGTGCGCCTGGGCCGGCGCCGGGAATGCCGTCGGGGGGCCCAACGCCGACCCAAGAGATCCGCGCGGAACTCCGAGAGTTTCTGTCTACTCCGCGCGTTGCCCTGCGATGGAGATCATTGCTGTTATCACCAATACTATTATTGTTTTTCTATGACTACTATCACTAACACTAGAGTGTTATTGCTATCACAATTACTGTTACATATTATGGGGATGCTCGTCGCTCATGAACATAATCGACAAACAACAGCGCTTTGCGCGTCCGTTCCGTCTTATGTTACAGCGTTGCTGACGCCAGCAGTCCGAGAGACTACCCCAACAAACGCTTTGGGGTAAATTCGAAGTCGTGACCAGCCAATGGTGGGCCCTGGAAGGAGAGCAACAACAACTAAAGGAAGATAGCACGCAACCAGTCCAAGAATTTGCCAAAACAATGTTTTAGTCGACCCGCGCGCTCATGAAGGAGGGCTGGCTGATGGACAACATCCTGCACTTCTTATGCTGATGTTGGTGAGCACCCTCCCGCGCACCCAATCAAATATTGGAGGGCTGCGCCACGATGTGTCGATCCGCCGACTGGCCAAAAAACTGCGCCCTGCTGGCCATGCCAAGCAACATTGAATCGGGGGCAGGGGGGCGCGTTGAACTTTGAGCGGGCCGTGCGGGCCGTGCTGGATTTTGTCCATCAGCCAGCGGGCCAGAACAACGTGTTAGTCGATCCCCGCGCTCTCGTGGACGCGCTAGCCCGGGTCAGCCCAAACCCAGGTCGGCCCTGTCGCGAAGCCCGGCCAGCCGCTCAGTAGCCCACAGGCCCAAGCCAGCGGAGGGCGGACAGAGGGAGTCGGCACCACGTGGCTCCGAAACCTGGGCCCGCCAGAGCGGCTTGGCTGACCCCCGTAGGCGCGGACCCCCGCTGCGTGAGCCCCGAGCTTTGGAGTCCCGAAACGGTGCGGTGACTTCGAAGCCCCCCAAGACCTCACCGCACGGTCCGCCACCGCACGGTCTTGGGACCCTGGAGGCCCCTGTCGCCCCATACATCCTCGGAGAACGACCCCAGTCCCAAAACCGTGCGGTGAGCCCGAATCCCCACCGACTCACCGCACGGTGTGGTCACCACCCCGTCTGGGGACCCCCGACCGAGCGCTCGTGAAGGGAAGGTGGGCCGGCAGGGCTGCTTCCGCCCCGCCGCCGCCTCGCGGCCTGGCCATCGCCGCCGCCCAGCGCGCCCCGCCCGCCGCGCCCGACGGCCCGCGCGAGCCCGCCGACGGCCACCAGCGCGACGCCGCAGAGCCCCGCCACGACGGCCACGCGGCTCCTTCCAGGACCAAGGCAATGCATAGGGGAACGAAGGATGGCATAAACATGACAACTCGGAGGTCCGCGCGGATTTCTCGGATCGGCGCTGGACCCCCTCCCTGGCGCGCGGAGCGCGCCAGGGGCGGCGCCAGAGGCGCCGCCAGGGGGCCCCAGCGCCGATCCGAGAAATCCGCGCGCACCTCCGAGTTGTTATGTTCATGTCATCTTCGTTCCAAGAGCGTGTTCTACCGCTGCTGGCGGAAAACCGGGGGGGGTCACTACCGGTTCGAACCCCTCCCCCCTCCCCCCCTCCGAAAAACCGGGGGGGGGGGTCACTACCGATTCGAACCCCCCCCCCCAGTCCATCATGAAAAGGACGGGGGGGTCACTACCGGTTCGATCCCCCCCCCGCCCCCCCTTCGAAAACCGAAAACCGGGGGCGTCACTACCGGTTCGAACCCCCCCCCCTCGAAAACCGGGGGGGGTGCGGACAGTGGTGGGGACTGTGGTGGTGGGGACAGTGGTGAGGGGACAGCAGGACAGTGGTGGGGACAGTGGGATGGTGGTGGGGACGGTGGTAGTGGGGACAGTGGTGAGGACAATGGTGGGAACAGTGGGGACAGTGGGACAGTGGTGGGGACGGTGGTGGTGGGGACAGTGGTGTGGGGACAGTGGGAATGTGGTGGAAACAGTGGGACAGTGGAGGGTACAGTGGTGGTGGGGACAGTGGTGAAGGCGGTGGCGAGGACGGCGGTGGGACAATGGGACAGAGGTACAGTGGGGACAGTGGTGGGGACAGTGGGGACAGTGGTGGGAACAGTGGGACAGCTCAGTGGGACAGCGGAGGAGTCAGTGGGACAGTGGGGACAGTGGGGATAGTCGGGCAGTGGTTGGGGCCGTGGAGAAAGTGGGGGGAGTGGAATCGTGGTGGGAACAGTGGTGGGGACAATCGGGACAGTGCGACAGTGGTAGGGACGGTGGTGGAACCAGTGGGGACAGTGGTGGTGAGGACAGTGGTGCTGGGAACAAGTGGGGGATGTGGTGCGGAGGGTGGTAGGGACTGGGAGTCGTTTGCTGGCGGTGCGGAGGGGGGTGGGGACGGGTTCGAGCCGGTGATGTCCCCCCTCCTTCGGTTTTCGAGGGGGGGGGGGGGGGTTCGAACCGGTAGTGACCCCCTCCAGTTTTCGATGAGGGGGGGGGGGGGTAGGGGAGGGGGGTTTTGGCCGGGGGAGGGGAAGGGGGGGGGGGGGGGGTCCAGCAGGGGGGGGGGGGGGGATTTTCGGAGGGGGGGGGGGGAACATCCGGGTTCCGGAGGAAGAGGGGGGGGGGCAATTTTCCACAGTGAAGCGGCGGCGGATAACGCTCTCTCCCTTATGAAGAGGGCGCCCGGCCTTTGTCCGCGTCGTGGAAAAATCAGACCGGAAGTCTTTCGTCGATTTCGGCCTCCGGGAGGCCTCGCCGGGTGTCGGGGCCGAGCAGCAAAAAGACTCGGGGTGAAAAGCGGGCCCTGGGGAACGGGGTCGCGAGTGCTGCGGGCCGCGCGCTGCAAAAACAGGACATCGGATGTCTGGGGTGCCCCCCAAAGAACATTCGCTCGATGTGGTTTCGCGCCGCGCTCGCGACATCTGCTCGACTCGAGGCAGCGCTAGCTCCAGCTGGTGGCGCGCGGGCCGCAGGGTCGTTCTGTCGGCCTGCTCGTCACACTCACTGCATTCGCGCGCGGACAAGTCACGCCGATAATCGCATCCAAAGAAAGCACGACTACGCGGTGGATCGCTTCCTCGCAAAAGCTCGCAGGCGCCATCCTTAGTCGTTCTGCGAGCGGCGCCTCGAGGACAATAAAGGAGGATGAGGAGGAGGGCGGGAGGGGGGATGAACGAACGAACGACGCCTCTGGTGCGTGGCTGAGTTAAGTACACTAGCGGCGCACGAGGATCGGCCTTTGCAGCCGAAGACTTCGGGACGCGCCTGCTGGACAAGGAAGGAGGATGATGATGATGATGATGATGATGAGGAGGAGGAGGAGGAGGAGGAGGAGGAGGAGGAGGACGAGGCAACTTCTCATAGGTTTCGTAAACTCGTTTTCAGGCCGATGCACGGGCCACAGCGCCGGATCAGCCCGGATTTAGTCCAGCGTCCATCCGGATCTAGCTGAACAGGTGTCAGCGAGGGATGAGGCGGGGCAGGGTCAGACTAGGGCAGTCTTCGACCGCGGCAACGCCACCTTCGATGCTGAATCGAACATTCCATGAGCTGCAAATGGAGGAAGAGGATGAGAGGGAGGATCGAAGATCGGGGGTTTGGGACGTCCATACCATCCCTGGGGGAGGGGGGGTCCTGGAAGCCTGTCGTCGCCGACGCACGCTTCGGCTCCTTCTGGGTGCCAAGCTTGGCCTTCGACTCTTGAGTGCCGAGGGGGGGGGGACCTCTTTGTGCCTCCTAACGCAAAGGCTTCCTCCTCCTGCGCTGCACTGAAAGCGCGGCCGCCGCGCGCGCTCTCTGTCTTGGCGCCGCTGCGGCCAGGCACCAAGTGATGAGGCGTGGGGGGGGGATCTGCGCGCCGAGGCCTCGGGGCTGGCGCGAGCTTGGAGCGACCTTGGCTCTCGTCGGACATCCCGAGGCCTCTGGCATCCGCGGGCTTCCTGTGTGGTCCGGACATCCGGGGCGGGAGCAGCACGCAACACCTGCAGAGCGCGGGGCACGGCCTGCCAGCCTCGTCCGCAGGCCGTGCCCCTTGCAGCCGCTCATGAGCAGGCCGAGCCCCCACTCGATGATCATCGGAACGCGTGTTAGCGCCAACGCGTGCGCTTCCACCGAAACCCTGCAATACGACGCATGCGGTGTCACGAGGGCCGACCAAAGCTGCGCCCTCTCGGCGAAGCTGGGCGAGGGAAAACGAGCATCGGGCGAACGCGCGTCCTGAGGATCATCGACCCACTCGGGGCGCGGGGCTGCCGAGGAAGATGGGGATGTGTTCGAGCTGGGCAGCCAGACGTGGGCCAGGGGCGGCCACGGAGGCGCCGCCAGGGCGCTCCAGCGCAGATCCGAGACATCCGCGGGGACGGTCGAAAGCTGAGGTGTATGCAAATGTTGCCTCCGTCGGACCCCTCTATTCGAGCCCGCCCCCTTCTGACCTCGCCTTCGGGGCAGCACTGGCGGCACCAAAGAGCGGGGCGACCCTGCACCACTCCCGGCCCCGCCGGCAGCCGCTGCCCCGTCGTCATCTGCGCCTGCGGCAGCCTCCGGGCCTGTGGGCGTAGGGGGAGCCGACAAGCACCACCACCGGAGGCAGGAAGAATGGCAACAACACTCGCTTTCGGAGGTCCGCGCGGATTCCTTGGATCGGCGCCTGGCCCCCGGGGGCAAGAGAAAGACTCGGCCAAGCGAAACTCGACCAGGCTGAACTCGGCCAACTGAACTCGGCCAGGCTCGCCTCGGCCCCGGCCGAATGCACCCTGGCCCAGTTCAGCAAGGCCAAAGGCAGCCTGGCCGAGTTCTGTCAGGCCGGGTTCAGCTGGCCAAGGTCAACCAGGCCAAGTTTGTCCTACTCGAGTTCATTTGCTGCCCTCCTGGCGGCGCCCCCGGCGTCGATCCCCAAAGTCTATGTTTATGCCTTTCGCGCTCCCTGCAAGGAGGGCAAAGGGCCCCGTGGAAGCCTCCGAGCCTTTCCGCGAGGCCCCATGCTTTCCCAGGAGGCCGCCCACCCTCGACCCACACCCCTCTGCCGCGCCGCGCCACCGGCACTCCTGCGCAACCGCGCGAGGTCACGATCCAAGAGATCCGCGGGGGGGCCCAGCGCCCGTGCAAGAAATCCGCGCGGGCCTCCGGAAGCTTCTGCTTATGGAGTTCTCTCCTCTTCTTACCACCGGGAGGAGCTGGGGAGGGTCCCCAGGGGTGGCGTGCCCACCCCCTTTCTGCGAAGAGTCACCTCCAGACTCCAGCTCGCAGGGGCATCGTGGATAACACTCGCTGGAGGTGACCGCAGAAACTCTTTCATTGACCGCCCCAAGAGGCCAAAATTGTTTATTTTACGAAGGTTTTGGATACATTTTGCCTTTCCCGTCTTTTCAGCTTTCCGACGCTCCACGGCGGCTCAAAGACCCCCCGCGGACGCCCCAAGACAGCCCAAGAGGCCTCCAAGAGGGCCTCAAGACGGCTCTGGAGGGCCCCAAGACGGCCCAAGACGCGCCCAAGACGGGCGAAGAGAGGCCCAAGACGGCCCCAAGAGGGCCCCAAGAGGGGAACCGCGAACCGGAAATTCGAGCCTCCCGCCTCCACAGGGCCCCGGGAGGTCCCAACGGGGCCCCAAGAGGCCCCAGGAGACCCCCAAGAGGCACCCAGGAGGCCCAAACGAGGCTTCAAGAGGCTCCCACACAGCCCCGAGGAACCACGACGGCTCAAAGGCCCCCCGCGGACGCCCCAAGACAGCCCAAGAGGCCTCCAAGAGGGCCTCAAGACGGCTCTGGAGGGCCCCAAGACGGCCCAAGACGCGCCCAAGACGGGCGAAGAAAGGCCCAAGACGCCCCCAAGAAGGCCCCAAGAAGGCCCCAAGAGGGGAACCGCGAACCGGAAATTCGAGCCTCCCGCCTCCACAGGGCCCCGGGAGGCCCCAAAGAGGCCCCAAGAGGCCCTAGCGCCCCGGCGGACAGCAATCCCGGCGGCCCCAGACGGTCTCGAGACACCGTCAAGACGCCGTCCAGGGGTCTCTGGCGACGCACGATGCCTCTTTTGAACTGCCCTGGAGGCCCCAAGACGCCCCAAGAGGCTTTTAAGATGCCGCCCAAGAGCGCCCCGAGAGGAAAATATTGTTGATTTTGATGTGTGTTTTCTTCCTCAATGTTTTTTTTGCATTCTGGCTGTTTCGTATTTCCGGCGCTAAAGCGCCGCCAAGAGGCTCCCAAAACCGCTCCACGACGGCACAAGAGGCCCCCAAGAGAGCCCCAAGACGGCCCGAGAGAGCCCCGAGACGGCCCCAGAGCCGCCAAAAACAGTGCAAAAGGGTCCCAAGAAGGCCCCAAAAGAGGCCCAAGAGAGGGAGCGCGAACCGAAAAATCAAGCTCTCCGCCCCAAGATGCCCCCAAGAGGCCCCAAGAGGCCCCCAAGAAGCCCCAAAGAGGCTGTGAGCGGCCCCAAGACGGCACCCAAAAGGCTTCAAAACTCTTTCTAAGAGGCCCCCGAAGACATGCCAAGAAGGTCCCATGACGACTTCAAGAAGCAGTCCAGGATGCTCCGAGGAGGCCCAAAGAAGCTCTTCAGAACCATCGCGCGCGCTTCGCGCGCGCTCAGGTTCTAGCCCAGGCCAGGGGCGCGCTTGATGATCTTGGACAGCGCTATCAAGCACAGGCGCGTGACATAGTCGTGCCTCCTGAGGGCCTCTTGGAAACCTCTTGGGTCTTCGTCGGGGCATCTGAAGGGCTTCTGGGGGGCCCTCCATGCTTCCTCAATTGGCTGTTGCAGGCACATCTTGGGTGCTTCTCGGGGGGCATCTTGGGGCTTCTTGGGGTTCCTTGGGGGCATCGTCAGGGTTCTCCGGGCAGTCGGAAAGTGATGTTCTGCAGCCTGAAGCAGACAATTGGCCGTCTTGGCTGCGTAGAGGCCCGGCTTGAGGCCACATTGGGGCAATCCGGAAGCCTCCCAGGGCCTCCTTGAAGCAATTTTGATTGGCCCCGTGTACGTCTCCTGTGAGCCTTTTGTGGCCTGGTGGGGGGCTTTGGTGGGCCTCGTCGAACCACTTGGGGACTCTTGGGGCCTCCTGTGGGCCTCTCAGGGCGAAAGGCTCTGCTGTTGGGTTCACGCTCACCTTCTTGGGGCTCTCTTGGGGCCCTCTTAGGGCCCTCTCGGGCCGTCTTGGGCACCTCGGGCACCGTCTTGGGGCCCTCGTGGGCCGTCTTGGGGCCCTCTTGGAGGCCTCTGCAGTCTTGGGGGCCTCTTGGGCCGTCTTGGAGCGTCGGGAAGCCAAAAGGCTGGGAACTTTAAAATCCATCAAAAGCCGATGGGAAAACATTGCTTCTTGGAACCTCTTCGGCCTTCTGGGGAGCTTCTTGAGGGCCTCTTGGGTCCCATTTGGGGGCCTCTGGGGCTTCCTGAGAGCCTCTCGGGGTGGAAGGTTCGGATTTTCGGTTCGTCTTACCCCTCTTGGGCCCCCCTTGGGGCCGTATTGGTGCCCTCTCGGGATGTCTTGGGCCCTGTTGGAGGCCTCGTGGGCTATCTCGGATTGGTCTTGGAGGCCTTTTGGGCCGTCTTGGAGCGTCAGGACGCCAAAAGGCTGAAAACTCTAACATCAATCAAACACCTACGGCAAGACATGGATTTGTGCCTCTTGGGGCCTTCGTGGGAGGCCTCTTGGATACGCTTCGGCCCCCTGGGGGGGCTTCTTGGGGCCTCTTGGAGCCAGTTAGGGCTTCTCGGGGCCTCCTGAGAGCCTCTCGGGATGGAAGACTCGGATTTTCGGGTCGTGTCAACCCTCCATCTTGGGGCCGTGTTGGGGCCCTCTCGCTCCGCCTTGGACGCCTCTGGCGCCGTCTTGGGACCCCCGTGGGCTGTCTTGAGACCGTCTTCGAGGCCTCTGGGGATGCCTTGGAGCGGAAATTGAAGCCTTTTGGGCCGTCGTGGGGAGTCAGGAAACTCAAAAGGCGAGAACTCGAAAATCGATCAACAACCAAAGGAAAACAAATTAGTTGTGCCTCCTGGGGCTCCTTGGGAGCCATCTTGGAGACCTCTTGGGGCGTCTTGGAAGCCTCTTGGACAGTCAGGGACCAATTTTGGGGTGATCTCGGGCGGTCATTGGTCGTGTTCGTTGTCTGGAAACGCCATTTCTGGCAATCCAGGGCCGTCTTCTGGCGACTTTACAAGGCCCCCAGCGCCACGGCAGGGCCCCCGGGCCTCCCGGCGCGAGGGCCCCATCCCGGGCCCCACCTCGTGCCCGCGGCAGGGCGTCCCTGGGCCGTCTCGGCGCCCTCGTGGGCCGTCTCGGCGCCCTCGGGGGGTGTCTTGGACAATCAATGATTTTGGCGTCCCTTTGGGCCGTGTTGGAAGCCTTGTGGGCCGTCTGGGGGCCATCTTGGGCGCGTTCGAGCGATATGTCCTCGTTTCGGGGCCTCCTGGGGGCCTCTTGCGGCCCTTTTCGTTTGTCTTGGGGCTTTCTTGGGCCGTGTGGGGGCGGCCCTGGGCTGTCTCGGCGCCCTCTTGGAAGCCTGTTTGGGAGATATCTGGGTGTCCTGGACCGTCCTCCTTCAACGTCGGCGGCACTGACCGTAAGACTTCCTGGGAACATGATTTGTTGGGGTGTCGTTGGGCGCCTCCGGAGGCTTCGGACGCGTTTCCGAGCGTGGCGGCAGGTATCGCTGCTTGGGGCTCTCGTGTTTTTATCCTGGCGGGCGTTTAGGGAACATGGTTTGGGGAGAAGGCAGCAACCCGAGAATCATGTTCCCGGGAAGCTTTCCGGGAACATGATTTGTTCGGCTCTCCTAACAGGGGGGCCTCTGGGGGCTTACCGAGGTGCCCTTTTTGGCCTTGTCGGCGAGCCTATTGGAAACATGGTTGGGGCGGTGGACGGAAGCCCAAGGAATCATGTTCCCGGAAAGCTCTGGGAAATACGATTTACCGAAGTCTCTTGGGGGCCCGCAGCGGGCCTCCCTGGGGCCCCTGGGAACTCATTGGGGCTTCCGGGGGGCCTCTTGGGAGCCTCACGGGGCTTCTTGGGAGCCTCTTGATGGCCTCCGGGGGCGTCCTAGGAGCCTCCCAGGCTGGAGACCTTGAAATGTCGCGCTCTTCGGGCCCTCTTGGGTCGCTCTTGGGGCTCTCTTGGGGCGCTCCCGAAGCCCTGTTGAATTAACTGGGGAGCCTCCTGGGCCGTCTCTGGTCTTTCTTGGGAGCCTCTTCGTCCGTCTTGGAGCGATCTGAACGGCCTCTGACGCCGTCCGGGACCGTGGGGAGGCGGAACATGCGATAGCGCAAAAATGCAGGGCCCTGTGGAGGGGCCTCTGGAGGCGCTCTTGGGGCGTTTCGGCGGCGTCGTCGGCCGTCCTGAGGCCATCTTCGGCGTGTCCGGGGCCTCTTGAGGCTGTCTTGGCAAGCTTTAGGGCCCTCTTGGCGTGTCGTGGCGCGTTTGGGAGCGGACCTGGGCAGTCCCGGGAGCGCTGGGGGCTGTTGAATGCTAGGTGTTGTCTTGGAGGCGGAGGCTGTTGAGTGCAGGGTGGCGCGTGCTACGCGGAAGGCGGGCGAGCGGCCAGGCGGGCGGCGGGCGGGCGGGTGGCGGGCGGGCGGGCGGGTCGGGATTTGAATAGATTCCTTAAGGGTGCTCTCTTGCAGCGGGAGCTTGTTGAGCACAGGTTGTTGCCTTGAAGGCGGGGGCTGTTGACTACAGGGTGTTGTCTTGAAGACTGAAGCTGTTGAGTACAGAGTGGTGCGTGCTACGCGGACGGCGAACGGGCGGCGGGTGCCCTAGGTGGTGGGTCAGAGGCCTCATGGGTGTTGGTTTGGATCTCGTGGTTGGCCTGTCGGGAACGTCGTGAACGCAGTTTCGCATATTCTCGGTGACCGTTTTGGGGCCGTAGTGGGGCCTCCTCGGGGCTGTTTTGTGGCCTTTTGAAGCCTCGTTTGGGCCTCCTGGGTGCCTCTCGGGGGCCTCCTGGGGCCTCTTTTTTTTTCCCCCTTCCAGTCGCGCGGACGCGAATGAAGCGACAAACTTTAGCCAATTAGGCCGCACTACGCAGAGAGGGCGTTAGAATATTACCAGCCAAACGCATGCCAGCCAGGCAGGTTGCGCAGGTTGCTTGCGCATTAACCAACTCCAACAGGCGACAAGACAAACGCATGCCAGCCAGTCAAGTTGCGCAGAAAGCTTGCGCAGAGCAGGTACGGAGATGGAGGTATGGATGTATGGAGGAACGATGGAATAGATAAGAGGAGAGCACGGAGGAGTGGAAGTATAAAACTCTGAACGCATGCAGGTCCACGCAGCTATGGGCACGCGCGGGCATGGATGAAGGGCCGCACGGATGCGAATTATCTGGGAGTGTGGGACTATGGATAGATGGATGTATAGTGAGGCGGCGCGCCTGCGGGGGAAAGTGGGAGAGGGGGCAGGCCTTCTCAGAAGGCGGCGGGGCTTCTGTACACCTGCACGCGAGTGCTTCACCGTGCTCAACACGCAGCTCCTTGTTTGTGGCGCCAGCTTCGTGGACCAGGACTGCCCTGGACATTGGCCTAGACAACGGTACTGCATCTACCCCCCCCGCAACAGGGGGGCCTCCTGGGGCCTCTTGGGGGCTCCTTGGGGCCTCCTGGGGCACTCTTCAAGCGGGAGGGTCGAATTTTGGATTCGTGGTTCCCGCTTGGGCGCATCTTGGGGCCGTCTTGGGGCTCTCTTGGGCTGTCTTGGGCGCTTCTGGGGTCGTCTGGGGGCCCTCTTGGGCCGTCTTTGGGCGCTCTTGGGGGCCTATTGGGCCGTCTTGGAATGTCGGACAGCCGAAAAGGCTAAATCTCTCCAAAACCTTTGAAAAATTACCGATTTCGGCCACTTGAAGCGCTCTGGAGAGGCCGGAGCACTGGACCCAGGACCCCCGGAGGAGCCTCCGAAAGTCGAAGGGCAACAAGAACATCGGCGGGAGGCGAGCCGAGAAGTCGAAGGGGCGAGCGCGGTGCCGAGGGGCGACCGGGGCGGGGACGGCGTCGACGACGACGACGCCGACCCCGCGACACGGCCGACGACGGAGAATTCTCTCTGGGATCCGAGGGCCTCTGCGCTGGCCCGGGGCGGGATGTGCCACCGCAGGAGGGCCACGGCGCGCATGGCGTCCAGGAGGCCGTTTTCTTGGACCGGCGGCGGCGGCGGTCCGAAAATCGGCTCGTCCGCACCGTCCGTTGTAAGGTTCCTCGGGGCTGTTTGGGAGCCTCGTGAAGCCTCGTTCGGGCCTCCTGGGTGCCTCTGGGGGGTCTCCTGGGGCCTCTTGTGTCCCCTTTGGGGCCTCCCGGGGCCCTGTGGAGGCGGGAGGCTCGAATTTCCGGTTCGCGGCTCTCCTCTTGGAGCCCTCTTGGTGCCGTCTTGGGCCTCTCTTCGCCCGTCGTGGGCGCGTCTTGGGCCGTCTTGGGGCCCTCCAGAGCCGTCTTGAAGGCCTCTTGGAGGCCTCTTGGGCTGTCGTTGGGCGTCCGCGGGGGGCCTGTGAGCCGTCGTGGAGCGTCGGAAAGCTGAAAAGGCGGGAAAGGCAAAATGTATCCAAAACCGTTGTAAAATTAACTATTTTGGCCTCTTGGAGCTCTCTGGGGGGGCGGCCTCTTGGAGGCCTCTTGGAGCGTCTTGGGGGCCTCTTTGGCCGTGTTGGGTTTACCTTGGGGGTCTCCTGGGGCCTCTTGGGGCCCGGCTCGAATTTCTGGTTCGCAGTTCCCCTCTTGGGGCCCTCTTGGGGCTGTCTTGGACCTCTCTTCGCCCGTCTTGGGCGCGTCTTGGGCCGTCTTGGGGCCCTCCAGAGCCCTCTTGAGCCCCTCTTGGAAGCCTCTTGGGCTGTCTTGGGGCGTCCGCGGGGGGCCTGTGAGCCGTCGTGGAGCGTCGGAAAGCTGCAAAGGCGGGAAAGGCAAAATGTGTCCAAAACCTACGTAAAATTAACGATTTTGGCCTCTTGGGGCCCTCTGGGGAGGCCTCTTGGAGGCCTCTTGGAGCGTCTTCGGGGCCTCTTTGGCCGTCTTGGGTTTATCTTGGGGGTCTCCTGGGGCCTCTTGGCGCCCCTTTGGGGCCTCTCGGGGCCCTGTGGAGGCGGGAACTTCGAATTTCCGGTTCGCGGTTCCCCTCTTGGGGCCGTCTTGGGCCTCTCTTCGCCCGTCTTGGGCGCGTCTTGGGCCGTCTTGGGGCACTCCAGAGCCCTCTTGAGCCCCTCTTGGAGGCATCTTGGGCTGTCTTGGGGCGTCCGCGGGGGGCCTTTGAGCCGTCGTGGAGCGTCGGAAAGCTGAAAAGGCGGGAAAGGTAAACTGTGTCCAAAACCTTCGTAAAATTAGCGATGTTGGACTCTTGGGGCCCTTTGGGGGGGCCTCTTGGAGGCCTCTTGGAGCGTCTTGGGGGCCTCTTGGGGCCGTCTTGGGCTTATCTTGGGCATCTTGGAGCCCTCTTGGCGCCCTCTTGGCCCTCTTGGGGCCTGCTGGGCCTGCCGTGGAGCGCTCTTGGGGCACTCTTGGGCCGCCTGGGCTGCTCCAGGGAGGCTCCAGGCCCCCCCGTCCCGCCATGGGGGGTCGAGGCACCTGTCCTGGGGCCCCCGGCCTCGCCCCCAGGGATACACACACACACACACACACACATATATATATATATATATACATATACATATATGTATATATATATATATATATATGTTTGTATATGTATATATATATATATATAGATACAAGACTGCAGTGGCGCTTCGCGCCATAAACCTTGGTCCTTGAAGTTTGGTATGCAGGCGGAATGGCAAGAAGGTCAAGCCGACAATTTAGCGATAACTTCTGGTTGCCTTATTCGTTATCCTTACTCCATGCATATGTTTCATTTGTTTCGCCATACACTGCGCATTCTCCCCATCCTCAGCTCTTTTTTGCGGAGGCTCCTCCTTGGAGAGCCTCTAGGGGGCTCACAAAAGTTGTTTCGGGTTTTCTTAAGGCCTTCTGGAGGCCTCCTGGGCGCATTCTGGGGGCCTCCGGGGGCTTCCTCGGGCCACCCTGCCTCCAACCGCCGTCTCCCTGAACGACCGGATCTCGATTTGGAATTCTTCGGAGGGTGTCTTTGGGACATCTTCTGTTTTTTTCTCCTGCCCGGGGCGAACTGGCATAATGTGACAACGTCGATTACGACTAAGATTGACATTGCTGCGAGGCGCTCCATGCCCCCTGGAGACCGATACAGAGGGTGACACGCGCAAGGATGACATGCAGGAGCCGACCAAGGAAAAACAGTCCAATTGAAAAAGCTCCGCGAACACCCCCCCGTTACAGCACAGACAATCCAGGCTGCTGAATGATGCTTCCTCCTACACTTGCCTGCTTCAGGCGACTCGTCTGGACATGCGTCCTGGATGGGCTGACGGGAATGCGCAAAGCATAAAAACATTGAGATTCAGCGATGGACTATGCCACGGCATCAGGTTTACTAGGGCAAGTAAACATGTTGTTGTCAAGAGACGAGACGTACCAATGACAGCTACTTCTTCCAATGTGAACCAGCGGAGATGCTGTATCTACTCCAACGAAAAGCCGATCCTTGTGCTGCACACCTTTTGGACTCACCAGACTTGGTTCATAGACGCCCACTGCGCGGAGAACTTCTGGGAAACTGATTTGATCACGATCTCCACAGCATTCGATTTCGCCGAGCCAGGTACACGTAATCTTGGTATTAAAATCGCGGCACCGCTCGCTACTCATATCCCACGCAATAACTGCGCTGTCAATCATGCCGCTGTCCAAAGAAATACGGTCGTTGTCTGTACCGAGTCGTCGATAATGACTGCATTGTTTCCGAACCTCGTCGTGGTCGGCTGTGTTAGTAAACTCTGGAGCCGAGACTGTTGCGCAATGGTTCTTGTACCAACGCTGTTCGTCACACAAGGACCTGAAAAAGACACAGGCGCCAGTGTTGTGCACATTCTCCAAGAACATTTTGTAATAGTTCATCACACCAGCGAAATTATGGTTAGATGCGAAATCCCACATTTTCGCATCCTGCCAGTAAAGACGCTCTGCAAATGCGAAGACCCCAAAACCTCAATGCATCTTGAATAACTTTGTATTCCTCCGCATGTTCTGATATGGCAAAACGCTCTTCGGCACAGGGATCAAAATATTGAGGCCATTCTTGGAAGTGCGATTTAAAGAAATATCTGAATACGCTGCGCCCTCGACGAAGTCAGCAGCAGAAGTAACAAAATAAAAGAAACACCGCTGGTGAACCTGGAGAAGCCGATGAGCAATCGCATCGCCGGTTGTATCTAACATCGCTTCATACTTAGAACCAAATGCCACTCCGTATATCACCCCTTGAAAACACTCCTCTTGTTTCAATTCCTTGAACTTCTTGGCAAGATCCCCAAGAAAGTTCGCGAACTTGTTTTGCCTGCAGAATCCACAAGTTATTGAACTGTCAATGGCGCTGTAGCTGGTAAGCTGTGCTTCAGATGCCAAACAATCACCCGTCCCGTAAGGCCAAGGAACTTCAGACTCCTTTGTTGCACAACTGCGGCTGTGATTAGACGCTGGGAGAAGGCTTGCTGATATGGGTACCCCTACTCCTGGCAATGTACTATCCGCGCAAATGCCCGAAAAAGTGTGCTCCAACGGCGTAATGATCTTGACGTCGATAAGGTGGCCAGCGGAATCAGGCCATTGATAGACCTCTAGCTCAACCGATTGTGGTAGCCTCACGTGCACCACATTCAACTCGGCGTCCTTGCGATCGGGCAGGACAACATCCCCCGAGTTATCCCTTTTTGCCTCGACGAGTTCGTTCGAAAACTCGGTGTCCAGGTCACTGAGGATGGACTCCTCCGATCCGTCAGCATTACGCCATGTAACGCCTCTCGCGGAGATGTGGAGGACGTTCCCCGTCAAGGCAGAGCCACCGATGGCAATCTCTTTGAGGACGTTAGTGTACTCCGTCTGCCCGTCGCTCAGCCTGCCAGTCTGGGCCTGAATCTTGACGTCGTCCATCTGGACCAGCCACAGATTCCCCTCGAAGACGAACGTGACGTCACTGCTGTTGTCCCACGTCGAGAAGGACGCGTTCGCAGCCCCGTGCCTCACCGCCAGGCCCCCGAAGAGGACGCACGCGCTCCGGCTGTCGGAGGCCTTGACGATGGCCTCGGGCCAGGCGGCGGCCACGGCTCCTGCAGGAGCTCCCCCGCGCCCTGCCACCGCCAGGAGCACCAGCGCCACCGCGGCCGCGGTCAGCGCTGCGACGGCGGCCCGCGGCCGGGCCGCGCAGGCGGTGCTGCACGTGGCGAGCTCTGCCAGCTCGGCGTCGCTCTCCGAAGCGAGCATGCGCGGCAAGTGCGGTCCCCTGCGGGCAAGCATGGCGCGGCCAGGCGGGAGAGGGGAGGACTGAGGAGGGTGACGGGAACGAGCCGGCTTTGAGCGCTGGCCCGACTCCGCGCCGTGAGCCAACGCGGCTTGAGCCAAAATGGCGCTGGAGGAGGGTGTCTTTGGGACATCTTTGGCCGCCATGGGGCTCTCTGAGGGCCATCTTGGACCCGTGTTTGGCCGTTTTGGGGCTCTCTTGGGCTGCCTGGAAGCCCTTTCGGATGGTTGTGAGGCGATTTGGGAGCCTCCCAGGCGGCTTCGGACGCCCAGAAGACCGCCGTCTTGGAGCGTCGGGAAGCCGAAAAGAGGAGAGCCCCAAAATTCACCAAAACGCACAGAAAATCAATGATTTTTGCCTCGGGGGGCCTTCTTGGGAGTGCTCTTGGAGGCCTCTTTGGGGCCGTCCTGGAGGCCTCTTGGGCCATCTTGAGGTCACGTCGGTCACTCTTGGAGCGCTCTTGTGCTGTCTTGGGGATCCTTGACGTCTCCGATGACCCCCTGATCGCCCTAAGTGTGCTGGGAAGGCTTGGCAAAACACCTTGCGAGGCCCGGTGGCCACTTCGAGGCCCGTCCGGAGGGCCCCAAAGCCCCAGGTCCCGGGAGTCCGGTTTTGGAGGGGGGGGTGATGGGTTTTCCCCCCACCCGGGCTTATACAAAAGATAGGAAGAGGAGAATCTATATATATATATATACACACACATGAAGAATCAATGAGTCTTTTTGCGCGGGGGTATGGAACAAATAAGACCGACAATAATACAGGGAAAATAAGCATCCCCCCGCGGCGGCCACTGCTGAGGCCTCCGACGTCTTCATTGTCCAGTGCGCTGTCGTCGTCATCGTACTCGCACGCTGACTTTTTCCCAACCATCCTGCGGTTTGGGGTCCTCGTTTTGAAGAAACAGCGCCCCGCGTCCTCCTCCTCCTCTCCTCCTCCCACTCCTCCCTCCCCCTTCCCATCATTATCATTGTCATCATCGTCATCGTGCACGTGATCGTCGTCGTCATCATCATCATCATCATCATCATCATCATCAACATCATGGCCGTCGTCGTCATCATCGTCATCATCATCATGTCCGTCATCATCACCATCATCACCATCGTCGTCATCATCACCATAATCGTCCTCGTCACACCCCTCACACGTTTCGTGGCACCATAGCGAACTCCACCCAAGACCCCAGTGGCGCAGTTCGCATGGCGGCGCCGCCGCATTTTCGCACACCCCTCACACGTTTCTTGGCGACATCTGGGGCTCCACCTAGGGTCCCAGTGGCGCAGTCCGCATGGCTGCGCCGCCCCATTTTGGCACACCCCTCTCACGTTTCATGGCATCATGGGGAGCTCCACCCATGGTCCCAGTGGCGCAGTCTTCTGCACGACTGCGCCGCCCGATTTTGGAACACTCCTTCACACGTTTCATATGGCATCACAAGAGTTGTTTCGGGTTTTCTTAAGGCCTTCTGGAGGCCTCCTGGGCGCATTCTGGGGGCCTCCGGGGGCTTCCTCGGGCCACCCTGCCTCCAACCGCCGTCTCCCTGAACGACCGGATCACGATTTGGAATTCTTCGGAGGGTGTCTTTGGGACATCTTCTTTTTTTTCTCCTGCCCGGGGCGAACTGGCATGATGTGACAACGTCGATTACGACTAAGATTGACATTGCTGCGAGGCGATCCATGCCCCCTGGGGGCCGATACAGAGGGTGACACGCGCAAGGATGACACGCAGGAGCCGACCAAGGAAAAACAGTCCAATTGAAAAAGCTCCGCGAACACCCCCCCGTTACAGCATAGACAACCCAGGCTGCTGAATGATGCTTCCTCCTACACTTGCCTGCTTCAGGCGACTCGTCTGGACATGCGTCCTGGATGGGCTGACGGGAATGCGCAAAGCATAAAAACATTGAGATTCAGCGATGGCCTATGCCACGGCATCAGGATTACTAGGGCAAGTAAACATGTTGTTGTCAAGAGACGAGACGTACCAATGACAGCTACTTCTTCCAATGTGAACCAGCGGAGATGCTGTATCTACTCCAACGAAAAGCCGATCCTTGTGCTGCACACCTTTTGGACTCACCGGACTTGGTTCATAGACGCCCACTGCGCGGAGAACTTCTGGGAAACTGATTTGATCACGATCTCCAAAGCATTCGATTTCGCCGAGCCAGGTACACGTAATCTTGGTATTAAAATCGCGGCACCGCTCGCTACTCATATCCCACGCAATAACTGCGCTGTCAATCATGCCGCTGTCCAAAGAAATACGGTCGTTGTCTGTACCGAGTCGTCGATAATGACTGCATTGTTTCCTAACCTCGTCGTGATCGGCTGTGTTAGTAAACTCTGGAGCCGAGACTGTTGCGCAATGGTTCTTGTACCAACGCTGTTCGTCACACAAGGACCTGAAAAAGACACAGGCGCCAGTGTTGTGCACATTCTCCAAGAACATTTTGTAATAGTTCATCACACCATCGAAATGATGGTTAAATGCGAAATCCCACATTTTCGCATCCTGCCAGTAAAGACGCTCTGCAAATGCGAAGACCCCAAAACCTCCATGCATCTTGAATAACTTTGTATTCCTCCGCATGTTTTGATATGGCAAAACGCTCGTCGGCACAGGGATCAAAATATTGAGGCCATTCTTGGAAGTGCGATTTAAAGAAATATCTGAATACGCTGCGCCCTCGACGAAGTCAGCAGCAGAATTAACAAAATAAAAGAAACACCGCTGGTGAACCTGGAGAAGCCGATGAGCAATCGCATCGTCGGTTGTATCTAACATCGCTTCATACTTGGAACCAAATGCCACTCCGTATATCACCCCTTGAAAACACTCCTCTTGTTTCAATTCCTTCAACTTCTTGGCAAGATCCCCAAGAAAGTTCGCGAACTTGTTTTGCCTGCAGAATCCACAAGTTATTGAATTGTCAATGGCGCTGTAGCTGGTAAGCTGTGCTTCAGATGCCAAACAATCACCCGTCCCGTAAGGCCAAGGAACTTCAGACTCCTTTGTTGCACAACTGCGGCTGTGATTAGACGCTGGGAGAAGGCTTGCTGATATGGGTACCCCTACTCCTGGCAATGTACTATCCGCGCAAATGCCCGAAAAAGTGTGCTCCAACGGCGTAATGATCTTGACGTCGATAAGGTGGCCAGCGGAATCAGGCCATTGATAGACCTCTAGCTCAACCGATTGTGGTAGCCTCACGTGCACCACATTCAACTCTGCGTCCTTGCGATCGGGCAGGACAACATCCCCCGAGTTATCCCTTTTTACCTCGACGAGTTCGTTCGAAAACTCGGTGTCCAGGTCACTGAGGATGGACTCCTCCGATCCGTCAGCATTACGCCATGTAACGCCTCTCGCGGAGATGTGGAGGACGTTCCCCGTCAAGGCAGAGCCACCGATGGCAATCTCTTTGAGGACGTTAGTGTACTCCGTCTGCCCGTCGCTCAGCCTGCCAGTCTGGGCCTGAATCTTGACGTCGTCCATCTGGACCAGCCACAGATTCCCCTCGAAGACGAACGTGACGTCACTGCTGTTGTCCCACGTCGAGAAGGACGCGTTCGCAGCCCCGTGCCTCACCGCCAGGCCCCCGAAGAGGACGCACGCGCTCCGGCTGTCGGAGGCCTTGACGATGGCCTCGGGCCAGGCGGCGGCCACGGCTCCTGCAGGAGCTCCCCCGCGCCCTGCCACCGCCAGGAGCACCAGCGCCACCGCGGCCGCGGTCAGCGCTGCGACGGCGGCCCGCGGCCGGGCCGCGCAGGCGGTGCTGCACGTGGCGAGCTCTGCCAGCTCGGCGTCGCTCTCCGAAGCGAGCATGCGCGGCAGGTGCGGTCCCCTGCGGGCAAGCATGGCGCGGCCAGGCGGGAGAGGGGAGGACTGAGGAGGGTGACGGGAACGAGCAGGCTTTGAGCGCTGGCCCGACTCCGCGCCGTGAGCCAACGCGGCTTGAGCCAAAATGGCGCTGGAGGAGGGTGTCTTTGGGACATCTTTGGCCGCCATGGGGCTCTCTGAGGGCCTTCTTGGACCCGTGTTTGGCCGTTTTGGGGCTCTCTTGGGCTGCCTGGAAGCCCTTTCTTGGAGCGTCGGGAAGCCGAAAAGAGGAGAGCCCCAAAATTCACCAAAACGCACAGAAAATCAATGATTTTTGCCTCGGGGGGCCTTCTTGGGAGTGCTCTTGGAGGCCTCTTTGGGGCCGTCCTGGAGGCCTCTTGGGCCATCTTGAGGTCACGTCGGTCACTCTTGGAGCGCTCTTGTGCTGTCTTGGGGATCCTTGACGTCTCCGATGACCCCCTGATCGCCCTAAGTGTGCTGGGAAGGCTTGGCAAAACGCCTTGCGAGGCCCGGTGGCCACTTCGAGGCCCGTCCGGAGGGCCCCAAAGCCCCAGGTCCCGGGAGTCCGGTTTTGGAGGGGGGGGTGATGGGTTTTCCCCCCACCCGGGCTTATACAAAAGATAGGAAGAGGAGAATATATATATATATATATATATACACATGAAGAATCAATGAGTCTTTTTGCGCGGGGGTATGGAACAAATAAGACCGATAATAATACAGTGAAAATAAGCATCCCCCCGCGGCGGCCACTGCTGAGGCCTCCGACGTCTTCATTGTCCAGTGCGCTGTCGTCGTCATCGTACTCGCACGCTGACTTTTTCCCAACCATCCTGCGGTTTGGAGTCCTCGTTTTGAAGAAACAGCGCCCCGCGTCCTCCTCCTCCTCTCCTCCTCCCACTCCTCCCTCCCCCTTCCCATCATTATCATTGTCATCATCGTCATCGTGCACGTGATCGTCGTCGTCGTCGTCGTCGTCGTCATCATCATCATCATCATCATCATCATCAACATCATGGCCGTCGTCGTCATCATCGTCATCATCATCATGTCCGTCATCATCACCATCATCACCATCGTCGTCATCATCACCATAATCGTCCTCGTCACACCCCTCACACGTTTCGTGGCACCACAGCGAACTCCACCCAAGACCCCAGTGGCGCAGTTCGCATGGCGGCGCCGCCGCATTTTCGCACACCCCTCACACGTTTCTTGGCGACATCTGGGGCTCCACCTAGGGTCCCAGTGGCGCAGTCCGCATGGCTGCGCCGCCCCATTTTGGCACACCCCTCTCACGTTTCATGGCATCATGGGGAGCTCCACCCATGGTCCCAGTGGCGCAGTCTGCACGACTGCGCCGCCCGATTTTGAAACACTCCTTCACACGTTTCATATGGCATCACAAGAGTTGTTTCGGGTTTTCTTAAGGCCTTCTGGAGGCCTCCTGGGCGCATTCTGGGGGCCTCCGGGGGCTTCCTCGGGCCACCCTGCCTCCAACCGCCGTCTCCCTGAACGACCGGATCACGATTTGGAATTCTTCGGAGGGTGTCTTTGGGACATCTTCTTTTTTTTCTCCTGCCCGGGGCGAACTGGCATGATGTGACAACGTCGATTACGACTAAGATTGACATTGCTGCGAGGCGATCCATGCCCCCTGGGGGCCGATACAGAGGGTGACACGCGCAAGGATGACACGCAGGAGCCGACCAAGGAAAAACAGTCCAATTGAAAAAGCTCCGCGAACACCCCCCCGTTACAGCATAGACAACCCAGGCTGCTGAATGATGCTTCCTCCTACACTTGCCTGCTTCAGGCGACTCGTCTGGACATGCGTCCTGGATGGGCTGACGGGAATGCGCAAAGCATAAAAACATTGAGATTCAGCGATGGCCTATGCCACGGCATCTGGATTACTAGGGCAAGTAAACATGTTGTTGTCAAGAGACGAGACGTACCAATGACAGCTACTTCTTCCAATGTGAACCAGCGGAGATGCTGTATCTACTCCAACGAAAAGCCGATCCTTGTGCTGCACACCTTTTGGACTCACCGGACTTGGTTCATAGACGCCCACTGCGCGGAGAACTTCTGGGAAACTGATTTGATCACGATCTCCAAAGCATTCGATTTCGCCGAGCCAGGTACACGTAATCTTGGTATTAAAATCGCGGCACCGCTCGCTACTCATATCCCACACAATAACTGCGCTGTCAATCATGCCGCTGTCCAAAGAAATACGGTCGTTGTC
>CAUYUJ010000037.1:433344-455844 GCA_963575745.1 Prorocentrum cordatum | reverse complement strand
CTACTGCTGCTACTACGACTACTACTGCTACTACTACTACTACTACTATTACGGTTACTCGTACTACTTCTACTACCACTGTGATTACTACTTCCACTTATACTTGTACTTCTACTTCTGCTGCTACGATTGCTACTACTACTACGACAACTCCTACTACAGCTGCAAGTACGATACTCTACTACTACTCCTACTACGACTACGACTACGACTCCTACTACTACTACTACCACTACTACTACTACTACTACTACTGCTACTACTACTACTACCACTACTACTACTACTACTGCTGCTACTACTACTACTACTACTACTACTACTACTAGGGCTGACCTCGTTCTGTTTGCCCAATTTAATCTGGTGTAAGGAGTGTAGGGAGTGTGGTGGGGATTCTGTGCCGCGGTCGCGCCGTGCGCGTTTCGTATATGTTTCGTATATAGGTCGTATACGTTTCGTGCATGTTTCGTATATGTTTCGTTAATGTGTCTTATACGTTTCGTGTATGTTTCGTATATGTTTCGTATACGTGTCGTGTATGTTTCGTGGTTGTTTCGTATATGTTTCGTGTACGTTTCGTGCATGTTTCGTATATGTTTCGTATACTCGTATTTGGGTCCTATATGTTTCTTATATGTTTCGCATGTGGTTCGTATATGTTTCGCATATGTGGCGTAAATGCTTCGCATGTGGTTCGTATATGATTCGTAGATGTATCGTGTATGTTTTGTATATGTTTCGAATGTGGTTCGTATATGGTTCGTATCTGTTTCGCATATGTTTCGTCTGTGGGTCGGAATTGTTTCGTATATGTTTCGTATATGTTTCGTATATACTTCGTAGTTGCTTCGTATACGGTACGGAAAGGTTTCGTCGATGTGTCGTACATGTTTCGTATACAGTTCGTATATATGTCGTATACGTTTCGTATGTGTCTCGCATATGTTTCGTGTATCGTTCGTGTATGTTTCGCGCATGTGTCGTATCTGTTTCGTATGCGTGTCGTATATGTTTCGTATGTGTTTCGTACGCGTTTCGTATACGTGTCGTATACGTTTCGTATACGTGTCGTACCTGCTTCGTATATGTTTCGTTGTTTTTGACGTTAGTCCAAGTATGCATGGCGGGCAGCATTCTGACAGGCGTCAGGGTACGCGGGATGACGAGGCAGTGGCAGGCGTCTTCTGCAGTGCGTTTCGGTGTGGAAGCAGGAGCTAGAGCCGCACGGAAGCGCTGTCGAGATCATAGCGGATGCCCAGCTTAAATTGCATCAGTTTGTCTGAAGCAGCAACGCGTTGCGCATTGTCAAGGAAAGATCACAAGCGGGTGCGCCCTGGGGCGCGGTGGTGCACAGTGAAATAGGACATGCGAATTATCAGGCATAGCCTGACCGCTCCGAGAGCGAAAGAGAGACGAGCAGGGCTCGTGACGTCGTTAGCTCGAGCCGGCAAAGGCCACGGAAACAGCGACTGCCGCGTGACGAGGCGGTAGGAAAAAAACGCAGCAGCATCGAGCGGGAAAATCCCGCGGCAGCTACTGCAGGGCAATCAAGTAGGGCTTGGACCCCACTTTGCCGTAAAGGACGGCGACGCGCGCGTACGCACGCTTCTCCACCGAGCCCTCGGAGTACCCATGCACTTTCAGGACTGAGCCGTTGCTCATGCCCTTGGCTGTAATCGTATCCAAGGTATAGGCTGGGGTGGTGGTGTCTGTTGTGGGCGCGCCAGTAAGACACGCCGTGACGGCGGGCGTGACGCCGTTACTTGAGGCGACCATCCTGTGTTCGATGAAGGCCATTGTCGCGACCTGGTGCTGCGCCTTCGTGTCGTCCGAGACAGAAGGAAGCGCCGTCGCCTGGAGAGCTGCGGATGCGCTGAGCGTGCCGGTGATGAGGTAATCGATGAGCTGCGCAATGTTCGGGATGGTGACGCGAGTGACGCTCGTCGCGCTGAATATGGCCGTCTCCTTGGCCACCTTCGCGCCTTTCCTCGTCGAGCATACAATGATATACTGCCTCTTCAATGACTCTGGAGTCTCTTTGGTGATATCGCTCACCAAGACATGTGCCGAGAAGGTCTTGCGCCCGGTCTCAAAGTCCGCGCTGATGAGCGTGTCAGCCGCGAAC
This sequence comes from Prorocentrum cordatum, assembly GCA_963575745.1. NCBI lineage: Eukaryota > Dinophyceae > Prorocentrales > Prorocentraceae > Prorocentrum > Prorocentrum cordatum. Next base: position 453,719 of record CAUYUJ010000037.1, on the reverse strand, counting down.
GTGTTAGGTGCCCCTGAAATAACGCGGGTCGCGGCCACGCAGTCATTGATCGTTGACTGCGCATCGACAGCGCCGACAGGTGCGTCGGCGTTCCACTCCGCGAGTTCAGGGACGACTGAATCATCGGTGATGGCCTCCTCGGGCATGTCTGGGAGTGAAGTCGCCATGTTCTCCTGAGTCGCATCGAGGGAAGTCGGTGCAGCGTGGGCAGCCAGCGTCTCCTCGACGGGCGTGGTGCAGACATCAATGGTATTGGCGATCCTCTCCAGAACCTGGTAATGCATAGGCTGTGGGTCAATGGTGATTGGACGATTGGCTCGGTTACGCCTCTCCTCAAGGGCAGCCAAAGTGGGCAGCGCCCTCTGCGCGCGCTTCTCGGCGAGCGAATGAGGCCTTGCTCTTCCTGTGTTGATTAATGGCAGCGTGGCGTAAATGACGGCCATGGCGATGCAAAGTTCGTCATTGGTCACGGAGAACGTGGTGAACGTAGTGATGGCCACTTCCACGGACCTAGAGACTTGGGTCGAAACGACAGTGGAGCCAGTCTGAGAAAGCAGGAAATAATTGCATATGTGGAAGAAAGAAAAGATCTCAATCAAATTGCTGACCCCATCCACCACGCAAATCATGAAAATGGCTGGTGACGACGCCATGGCGAAGGCCCCTATTGTCACTCCTGCATCGAACTCGTTGAAGGGCGGCCCGAATGGTAGCTGGTAGCGGCGTGGAGGAATGATAGAGGCGACGGCGTCGACAGCACATGACGCCTCGCCCGAACCTAGTTCAAGCGCGTATGTGGTGTACAAAAAGCCAATGAATGTCCGGGGTCCCATCGTGCAGGCGGCGGCTATCGAACGCCACCAGCGCGCATCGGCCGGCATATAATCAATGGCGAGGGCCCAGAGGTAAGGGCCCGCACCCTTGCCCATGAGCGCCCCATGAGCTAAGGAATCAATGACTGCCTGAGAGGAGCCCATTACACCAGGGTAAAAGTAACAACAGGAACCCACTACGATAATAATGCACCATGTGGCAGGCCACGGGCAAAACGTTGTAGTCAAGGCAAGTGGTACCGTGGAAAGCCTGCAAGCTAAGTTACTGGTGTCATGGCTGCAAATCAAACAACCTAAATAATAAGGCGTCGCCCAAAACATTGTTGCGACTCCGACGAAGTAGAAAAGGCATCATTGCAAAGATCACTACTGAAAGTATGTGTACGGCGCCCTTCAAGTCCTCGGCCAAATCACGACGCTGAGGAAGTATCAGGCTTGAGGCACATGAAAGGAACATCGAAATCGCGATTGCTGACCACGCGGGGATGGCAACTTCCCCTTCTGTCGTGGGCATTTCACCAGTCGTAGTACTCCCGAATGAGGTGCGGACGCGCCTGTTAATGACTGATTCTGCGACAGAAAAATCGTCGGCCAGCTCATCCGTTGGTATGGCGCAGGTGCCGGCGGGCCCAACATGGTCCACGCAAACAGCGTTGAGACCCTCGGCCGGCGCTGCGCACCTGGGCTTGATACCAATCTGACGCAGGACGTGAAGTGCGCATTCCGTGTCTTGGCCGGGAGTCTTGACGCAGTAGCCCTGGCCCGAACAATTTACGTCCGTAAACTGCATCAGGCTTCCAAGCAGGTGCAGATGAGGGCCTGGGATGAACAAAGAAGGTCGGGCCATCGCTAGCTTCGAATCGTCGCTAATGCAATCCACCTTTTTGTTACCACAAGGGTCACCGAAGGCGAGAGCAATCTGGTTATTCATCCTCTTCGACTTCTTCGCCTCAAACTCAATTTTAGCCCCCGTCGTGAAAATAATATTTTCGCCAGCGCCTATCCTCGTCATTTCAATGCAAGTGTCGTCAGAAAGACCAAAGTCCACTATGCCGCGAGCGCGAGAAGACTCCTGAAGATGATGCGGGCTGACAGGAAATCACAGGAGCGTGCATAGTCACAGGTGCATGTGTGATTTGACGAGCGTAGGCGTTGGCGTCCTCATTCCTGGTGCTGAGCCACATGATATGGGGAGCGTCAAAACAAGCGCCGATACACTCAGATGCTGACTCCATCTTGCAATGGCCATCAGATATCATACTTGCGGGATAATGGCGAACGTGCGCGCTTGGGATAATCCAATCACCGACCTGAAGGTGCGTCAGGACCCTATACGGTTCACTGATAGTTCCGCTATTATAGTTAGAGGCCTTCAAATGAAAGCAGTAGGCCTCGGCGTTCGCAATCGTCTGCGGTTTGCGGTACTTCAGAGAAGTGCTTGTACAGGACTGCTCGCTTGTAGACGCAACCGAAATAGAGCCAGTGCGTGCTTGAAAAGGAAAGACAACGTCTTTGAACATAACCTGGGCAATGACGACTTTCATTCCGTGAAGTCTGGCTGTCATTTCTTTCCCCACTGTCGCTTCGACGTAGACGCGCTTCATACCGACAGCAGCCTGTTGATATTTCCCTCATGACATGTCAAAAAGAATTGGCCTCGCAATGATCATCGTCGGAAATATCAGATGAACGAGGCGTTGGCGGCTCGCGAGTCAGCGGTGGGGAGAATGCAATAGGTGGTGCAAATATAGATCCCATAGAAGACCACTTGTCCACATGGCCGTCATCAATTGAGAAAGAAGTACCACATTTGCTAGTGAAGTTGAGCTCCCTGCGGATGCGTTTGACTGCCACTTTGACTTCGCAAAACTGCCCGTAGACAGCCGGTATAGGCGAGCCGCACATGATCATGAGATCTTGGGTGCGTGGCAGCAAGGAAACCAGCTGCTGTCCGTGATCTGAGCCACGAGGTGGGCCACGCTCTGGCGTCGCGCCGCCGATTGTTGGCACAGAGTCGAGTGACGTGTCGGCAGAGGAAGCAGTCGTGCAGCGGTCCTTCGCCATGGAAAAAAAAGGGCTCCAACTCTTTCACAATGGCGAGCTCGGCTTTCTGCGCACGCAGCGTCTTCCACTTGCAGCCGCGGCCCATGAAGTGAGTGCTAACGGAACGCACGCGCACGGCATAATCCACAAGAGCTTCGGCAATAGCTTCGTCTGTTTCTGACGTCGCAACTTCAACCATAAACGTAAAGGTCAAGAAGAAGAGGACAATGCGTGATGCTCTGGTAAGCGGCCCGCGTGAGCTGTGACAGGCGCGAGCGTGCACAGCCAAAACTATAAGGAGAAACGTGAGGAGCGCGATATTGTGGTCCACGTTAGTCGTCACGATAGATGCCAAAGGAGTGCAGTCATTGTGGATTACAGGCCCTGTAAAATGCATCTCTGCATGGATCCACCCTTCCTCCCGACGGGCCCCGGACTGGGGGGCTGTTGAACAAAACATTAGGGGCCTTCCGTCCAATCAAGATGTACTTACGTTGATCCCATGCGATGAAAACCTCAATGGAGCTGCGGAGCCTGGCATCGATGCAGCGAGGTCGCTTCAACAAGGCGGCTGCCTCATCGTAGGCGTCTGGAACGGCGACCCCCCAAGGCACAGGAAAAACCTTCTTGTCGTTCACTGAGTACCAGGAGCGATCGTACGTTCGCCAAAACTCACAAACAGGCAAGTTGAGGCTCCGAACCATAGATGCCAGCGGATCGATTCTAATGTTGATGTCCGCAGAATGTTGGTTGGTGAGCTGCCGCTATTTCTCAAAATCCTGCGATGTGCCATCCGAACGTTGATGCCACAGTGCGGACTTGCCGGGTATAGCAGTGAATGGTTTGGAGTGGCGCGCATGCTCGTTGGCAAGCCTCTGAGCCCAAGCATTCAAATAGGTCAACTGCGACTTGAGGTCGCTGACCTCAGACACAACGTTCTGGAACTGCGTCCTTACTCGCTCGTCTATGTAGTCCAGTTGAGTCTTCGAAACTTTTTGATCAGCCATGTACTTGCTCTGCTCATCCACAATCATCTGCTTCAAGTCTGCGGCGTTGGTTTCGTGAGCCAACATAGATGACATCATCGAATTAATGCGATCGGTCTCTCCACGAGTGCGGTAAGCACCGTTTTCACATTCTGATATGTCGTTCCAATCGCCCGCCCAATTAGAGTTCGAAGGCGGGCAACATCATCCCCAGAAGAGTCCACAACGTCAAAAAGATCAGCTATGGCCATGAGATCCTTTGGCGAACTGTGGAGACGTAGACACAGGTGAGTAGTCGGTCTCAGGCAAGAGAATAATGTGTCAAACAATATCCTTGTCGCCACTAACTTTCTCGTGAACGCACAGACGACAATGCGAGCGACAGTCGTGGCGTTAGCCATCTCAACACAGAAATCCGACATGATAGTCGCATATGCCTTGGATACCTGGCCATAATCGGCGTCGGTCTTTGGTGTCAGCCAAGGATGACTCTTGCCAGTTTCCGAGATCCAGTCGCCCATCCCCTTGGCAAGCAGGTTGGGTTGCGTCTGTCTCACGACCAAAGGACTGAAGAATGCGTGGAAACTGTCGGTGGTTTGCAGCCTAAACGCACCAGCGTCGACCTGTGCGCCCCTGGTCCTGGTGGCACTGATAGTCACAAGACGCGTCGAGGCGTAATGTGTGACTTCGTCAAGCTTCTGAGGCCCCTGGCCATTCTGGTTGACATGTTTCATGAAGTTATCTTTCCACGCGGGTGGCGGAAGGAGGTTGTTGTCTTCATCGATGGTCGAGAAAGTGCAACTAGTGATACCTCTATTCGTACTCCACGGCAGTGTGTTGAGGTAAAAGAAGCGTCGAGGTTATTGATTACCTGGCGAAGTGACTTAATATCCTTCGAAACGCCATCGTCATCCTGGTCCACTAACAAGCTAGTCGTTACAGACTTGACGTCTTTAGACATGTGATCATCGCTGCGGTCTGCCAACATACCAATCATGTCACTGCGATCAAAAGACTGTCCAACAAATACACCAAACCTCCCCATCGAGGAACCGGTGTGGTCCTGATTCGTTTGAGACGTGGTGAATGAGACAGGCTGAAGCTCGCCGGCCGCGGAGATGGCGGCAGATGCAACTCCATCGCCCGCTTCAGGACCCTTGGACTCGCATGTTGCGCCCGATGCTTGGTCCTGGACTGCTGGCGGCTTGGTGGGCGGAGCGGGCTGAAGCGCGCCCCCCGCGGGGATGGCGGCGGGCGCAGCTCCATCATCCGTTACAGGGTACTCGGGCTTGTACGTTGCGCCCAATGCAATGCCCATAGTGAGCGCGACGAGCAGCATCAGGAAGTTCCTAGGCTTCCTCGCGGGAGCGTTGGGAACGACGCCGCGAGCGAAGTTGCAGTTTACCCCGTAAGAGCAGAAGCCTGAACTCGCAAAGTTGCGGCACATACGATCTTCTTTCCCAAGGCCCTTTCCTCTGGACTGCAGATGGGCGGCGTCGTTACCGCATGCGTCATGGTAAGTCTCCGCAGCAGCGGAGGCGCGGTTGGCCATCGCACGTTCTTCGGTTGCTTGCTTCAACTGTTCATCCTGTTTACAGAGGATCTCATCTAGCTTCCGATTGTCTTCCTCCCGCCCCATGCGGAGCGTCGCGAGATTGGCCCGTTCGCGCGATGCAGCAGCACTCTCCCAAGCTGTCTGAGCACGCCGGTGGACATCCTGAGTCTCCCTTCGCATCTGCTGCAATTCCATTTTGCAGGGTTCAGCATTCGCGCCAACCACGCGCATCTAACCCGCGCAGGGGAGCGCGATGGCGACGGTGAAAATCATCGTGGTGACGAGCGCATTTAGAGTAAGCGCAGTGCTGATCCCAGCTTTAGTTACAGATATATTAAACATGCTCCAGCAGGCGGACAGAGTCTCCGAAAAGACGAGCGCTGGCCAATAGTACAAAACATGCACCACGGCCGCGCCAAAAACAAAGAAAAAGCCTGCTAGAGCAGCAAAGATAGTCACCGCACGCGCCTGCACGTCTGGGGCGATCTGCATGATCGTCAACGGATCTGGGCGCACACCCCGGGTCTTGGAGACGCATTGGGGCACGGCTCCCGTGAGGGGCCAGTAAGTTCGTATATGTTTCGTGTATGGTTCGTGTATGTTTCGTGTATGTTTCGTAAATGTTACGTAGATGTTTCGTAGCTGTGCCGTAGATGTTTCGTGAATATTTCGTATGTGTGTTGTGGGTGCTTCGTATACCGTAGATGTTTCGTATGCGTGTCGTATATGTCCCGTATATGTATCGCACGTGTATCGTATATGTTTCGTAGATGTGTCATACATGGTTCGTAGATGTTTCGTATGTGTTTCGTAAATGTTTCGTATATCTTTCGTATGTGTTTCGTATAGGTGTCGTAGATGTGTCGTGGATGTGTCGTATACGTTTAGTAGATGTTTCGTATCTGCTTCGTATATGCTTCGTATATGTTTCGTATGTGGTTCGTATATGGCTCGTATGCGCTTCGCACGTGGTTCGCGTATGTTTCGTATACGTTTTGTGTGCGTTTCGTGTATGTGTCGTATATGTTTCGTACATGGTATATGTTTCGTATACGTTTCGTATAAGTGTCGTATCTGTTTCGTATATGTTTCGTATATGGTCCGTATCAAGTTCGTATATGTTTCGTATGCGTTTCGTATATGTGTCGGAGATGTTTCGTATATATGCCGTATAGGTTTCTCAGATGTTTCGCAGGTGTTTCGTGTATGTTTCGCATATGTTTCGTATGCGGTTCGTAGTTGTTCCGTATAGGTGTCAAACATGTTTCGTAGATGTTTCGTATGCGGTTCGTATATGTTTCGTATATGTGTCGTATATGTTTCGTAGCTGATTCGTATATGTTTCGTGTGTACGTCGTATTTGTTCCGTATAGGATTCGTATATGGTTCGTCAACGGTTCGTATCTGTTTCGCACATGTTTCGCATAAGTGTCGTACATGTTTCGTCTGTGTTCCGCCGATGTCCCGTAAACGTTTCGTATATGTTTCGTATGCGTTTGGTACACGTTTCGTATACGTTGTGGATGCGTTCCGTATATGATTCGTATACGTTTCGTCTAAGTTTCGAACATGTTTCGTATGTGTTTCGTATGTGGTTGGTATCTGCTTCGTATATGTTTGGTATGCGTTTCGTACATGGTTCGTATGCGTTTCGTAGATGTTTCGGGTGCGGTTCGTATGCATGTCCTATGCGTTTCGTGTATGTTTCGGATACGGTTCGCATGCGTTTCGTATTTGTTTCGTATGCGCCAGGCGCGCCAGGGGCGCCAGGTGCGCCAGGTGCGCCAGGCGCGCCAGGTGCACCAGGTGAGCCAGGTGCGCCAGGTGTGCCAGGTGCGCCAGGTGCGCCAGGTGCGCCAGGCGCGCCAGGCGCGCCAGGTGCGCCAGGCGCGCCAGGTGCGCCATGTGAGCCAGGTGCGCCAGCGGCGCCAGGTGCGCCAGGTGTGCCAGGTGAGCCAGGTGCGCCAGGTGCGCCAGGCGCGCCAAGCGCTCCAGCAGCGCCAGGCGCGCCCTTGGGCAAACAGACGGAGGTCAACCCTACTACGACTACGACTACTACTACTACAACTACTACTACTACTACTATTACTACTACTACTACTACTACTACTACTACTGCTACTCAAACTACGACTACTACTACTACTACGACTACTACTACTACTACTATTACTACTGCTGCTTCTTCTTCGGCTACTGATACTTTTATTATTACTACTACTACCACTACTACTACGACTACGACTACTGATACTGCTACTGATACTACTCCTACTACTACTACTACTACTACTACCACTACTACTACTACTACTACTACTACTACTACTACTACCTACTACTACTACTACTACTACTACTACTACTACTACTACTACTACTACTACTACTACTACTACTACTACTACTACTACTACTACTACTACTACTACTACTACTACACTACTACTACTACTACTACTACTACTACTACTACTACTACTACTACTACTACTACTACTACTACTACTACTACTACTACTACTACTACTACTACTACTACTACTACTACTACTACTACTACTACTACTACTACTACTACTACTGTTGCCTGTTCTGACGATTCCGTGAGCCGTTCGTACGGCAAGGACGAGTCGATCTGGTGATGCGGGAGGGTGGGCAGTATGATACGAGGAAGCTGTTTGTTTGCCCAGCTGTGTTTAAGAACGCGTGACTTGTTCTTACGATACGTTTGGGCCCCCTCCCGTGTGACAGGATGTTGGGCACCTCGCTGAGACAGGGAGTCGGGCACCCCCTGTCAGGGAATTGGGCCCTCCCTGTGTCAGGGAACTGGGCACCCCGTGTCACCAGAACCTGGGCACCCCCTGTGACACGGAATCGAACATCCCCTGCGGCAGAGAATTGGGCACCCCCTGTGACAGGGAATCGAGCGCCCCCTGCGACAGGGAATCGCCCCCCCCCTGTGACAGGGCATGGGGCACCCCCTGTGATAGGGAATTTGGCCCCCCCCTGTGGCGGGGAATTGCGCGCCCCCTGCGACAAGAAATGCCCCCCCCTGTGCGAGATTTTGGGGGCACCCCTGTGCGAAGGTTTTGGGCGCCCTTGTGGCGCGTCTCTGGGCACCCTTGTGGCCGGGTGTTGAGTCCCCTGTGGCACGATTTTGGGCACCCTTGTGGCGCGGTTTTCGGCGCCCCTGTGGCGCGGTTTCGGACACCCTTGTGGCACTGTTCTGGGTACCCCTGCGCCCGGTGTTGGGCCCCCAGTGGCAAGGTTTTGGGAACCCTTGTGACGCGCGCTCCTGTGACACGGTTTGGGCACCTTTGCGCGAGGGGTTCTGGGCCGTCTTGCGATGCGGTTCTTGGCCCTCCTGCGCGAAGATTTTGGACGCCCCCTGTGCTCCCTTAAGTTTCGGGCCTCCTGTGACGCGGTTTTGGGCGCCCCTGCGCGAAGGTGTTGGGCTCCCCTGTGACGGGGTGTCGGGCCCCCTTGTGCAAAGGTTCTGGGCACCCCTGTGCCCCCGGGCGCGCCGGTTTTGGGCCCCCTGTGGCAAGGTCTTGGTCCCCTGTGCAATGGTTTTGGGTGCCCCTGTGCCCTCCGGCGCGACGGATTTGGGCCCCCCTCTGCGCCCCTTCCGAACACCCTTGCGCCCCCCAATGCGAAGGTTTTGGGCGCCCGCGTGTCCTCCAGCGCGGGGATTTTGGCCCCCTTCTGCGCCCCCCCGCGCGAAGGTCTTGAACGCCCCTGAGACTCCAGCGCGAAAGTGTTGCCCCCCCCCGTGCGCCCCCTCTGCGCGAAGGTTTTGGGCCCCCCGGGAGGGTGTTGGGCCCCCGTTGCAGAGTGTCGAATCCCCTCTGCGACAGGATTTGGACCCCCCCCTGCGAGAGGGTGGCGCGCCCCCCTGTGGGAGGGTTTCGGGTGCCCCTGTGGGGGGGGGTTCGGGCCCCCAATGAGAGGGCGTTGGGCCCGCCATGCAAAAAGGTTTGGATAGGGATAAGGATCAAGTCCTGCCAGGGTGGCCCGCGCGGGGCAGGACCTCCATTGAGGTCTCAACTGTCGAACTTGGCCTCCGCCGCCCAGTTCACGACCACGCCCCGGTGTCGCTGCCAAACTTCCCCAGCTGCAGTCACTTTCCACGCGCGCAAATCTTGGTCAACACAGAACCGCTTGATATTGTCTTCGAACCGCAATCCATCTGCGACACGACGGCCTCCGGAGACGCAGTGCGCCGAGCTCACTGGCGGCGGCCTGCCATTCCGAACCTCGACAATCTGTAACTTTCCAAACCCATTATCCCTGATCTTTCCTCGCCGCTTCGCCTGCCCGCCGTCATTCCCTCTTGGAGCGTTCGGGGGCCCATTCCTTCACCGAGCATTCTCGGGCAAGGCGCCGGACCTTGCACGTTGCTCTCTGCACCCAATCAACCCATGGCTCATCGCTGCCCCTGGTAACCCAACCATGCGTCGTAACATCGTGTGTCGCGCGACTCTCAATTTGCTAACTTCTTCAGCCCTCGGTGACCACGACTTTGATGACCACATGATTATTCCTGCGACCGTGCTGTCGGGGGAAAACAAACAATCTTTCCTGATCCAAACTGATTTGTTGAGAAGCAACTTTTTCAGCGCCCAGAACTTCCTCCATCCAACGGCGATCCGGTTTGCAATCTTTGGTCCGGTGGAGTCCTGTAGAGACAGCACCATTCCCAAGAGTTCCAAGGTCTCCCCGGGTTGCATAACTTCGATGGAGAATCCTTCAGCTAGGCACACCTGCCCGCGCCGCGAGAAATCGTCTCGAGTCGCTTGTACCTTGCACTTTGTAGGATGCAAAGATAAACCCCGCTCGGGGAGAGCTGCCCTCAACATCAATATCATTCGTTTCATGCTGACCCAACTTCTCGCGAACTGTGTCTTGAGGCGGTGCTCCCGGAGCTCGTGCCTGACGTTGGTACCGTAACCGCGTTTCTTCCAAACCTCGCTCACGTCTTGCAAAACGGTTTGGAGCGCCCCTGCGAGAGGGGCCCTGGCGCACCCGTGATAGCTTGCTGGCAGGTTGCAACAATCATGTCGGTCCTCGCGATACAAGCGAAAACGAGCGCAAACGCACTCTAAGTGTCTCGTCGACGGCCACAACGCACCACAGCATTTGCAGCTGTTTCCCGTCTGGTGTCTTGTCTCGGTGGCACCAGCCCCACTTCTGAAGATCACTCATGCGCCCCGCTGAGGGAAGGATTGACTCGAACATGAGCGCTTTGGGGCACCCGTGAAAAAGGTTCGGGGCCCGCGTGAGAATGTTCCAGGGTCCCCTGCGAAACGGTTTGGGCCCCCGATGAAAAGATGTTGCCCCCCCTGTGAGATGGTTTCGGGACTCCTGTGAGAACGTATGGGCCCCCGGGAGGGTTTGGGTCCCCCTGTGAATCGGTGTTGTGTTATCTGTGAAAAGAGTTGGGCCCCCCTTGTGAAGATGTTCTGAAAAAGGGTTTGTAGCCCCTGTGAGACGGCGCATGGCCTCGCGCGAAAAGGTCCGCGGCCCCCTGCGAGTGGGGTCTGCCCCCCCCCCCCCCCCGCGAGAGGGCCCCGGGTTAATTGTTGGAACATGCATGTTCGGCCATGCGTAGAAGGGTTTCTGCGCCCCCGCGAAAACATGTTGGCCCTGCGCGATGGAGTTTGTGCACCCCATGAAACGGTTTTGGGCCCCCTCGTGAAAGGGTGTCGGTCCCTCTTGTGGAAAAGATGTTGGGCCCCCTGCGCGGAGATGCGTGCCTCCTGGTGACAGGATTCGGAACGCCCCCGTGGGAAGGCGTTCGCCCCTCGTGCGAGGATTTGAGCTTCCCTGCGAAAGCGTTTCTGTTGCCCCCCCCCCCCCCCGTAAACCCTGTGAGGGTGTTGGCCCCCCTGTCCCGTGAGAGCCTTCTGCCCCCCGTGCGGCAGCATTGCTGCCCCCCTCGGGAGGGTTTCGGCCCCCCTGTGAAAGGGCCCTGGGTCCCTTCCCTGTGTGACGGTTTTGGCCTTTCAGGGGCGATTCAGTCTAGGGGCTCGCCAACCCTTTCGAACATGTTTTTGTGCCCCGCTTTGCCCCCCACCCCCCGCCCGCTGTAATGAAGGTGAAGCGCCCCCTGCGAGACTGTTTGGAGCCCCCCGGGGGGGGGGGGGCGCAAGGCCCTCTGCGAGAAGGTGTCGGGCCCCCCTTGGACCCTTGTGAGAGCGCTCTGGAGAGCTCAGGGCCCCTTGCGACAGATTGTTTGGCCCCCCCCCGTGAGAAGGGCGCAGGTCTCAACGGGGCTCCCTGTGCAAGGGTTTTCGGCCTCTCCCAGGAGGTGCGATTTTCTAGGGAACCTGACCGGACAAGAACGGAAAGCGTCGTATTGTGCCCTGGGTTTATGAGATATCATACGTTGTTTCGCATGTGCTGCACAAGTCTGTCGTGGTGTGCGTGCGTTTGCGCGCGCATGCGTGCCTCTGCAGCACTGCTGTGTTGTGCCGTGCTGCTCTGCCGTGCTCCTGCGTGTATGTATGTTGCCTCCCTGTGTGCGCGTGCGTGCGTGTGTGTGTGTGTGTGTGTGTGTGTGTGCTTGTGTGTATGTGCCTGCGTGTCTGTGTGCGTGTGCGTGTGCCTGTGTGTGCGTGTGCCTGTGTGCGCGTGTGCCCATGCGTGCGGCTGTGTGAATAGATGTTCTGGGTGTTTTCCTGCGTTCCTGCGTGTTTTGCCGTGCTCCTGAAAATTCTTCCGTGCTCCAACGTATTCTTTGTAGTCTGCCGTGCCCCTGTGTGTTCTGCCGTGTTTCTGTGTGCTCTGTCGTGCTCCTGTGTGTTATGCTGTGCTCTTGTGCGTTCGGCCGTGCTTCTGCGTGGTCTGCAGTGCTCTTGTGCGTTATGACGTGCTCCAATGCCTTGCTCCTGTGTTCGTCCATGTTCCTGCGCGTTCTGCCACGCTCCTGAGTTCAATGTCTTCTGCAATGCTCCTGTGCGTTCTGCCGTGCTCCTTTGTGTTTTGCCGTGATCCTGGGTGTTCTGCGTGTTCTGCGGTGTTCTGCCGTGCTTTTGCGGGTTCTGCCATGCCCCTGTGTTCTGCCAGGGTCCTGCGTGTTTTCACATTCGCGAAGATCGCCCCAGATCCAGAAGCTTCCAAGACGCGCCGCGATGCCCGCGCGACGCCCGACCAGATCGAGCCAGATCGAGCCAGATCGATCTGTGATGGTTGCCCCGAAACTGTGCAAAAACGCCCGATGCCAAAAAAATACATCGCCCGGATCTCAGGGAGTGCGCAGAGTGGTGCAAGCTCCCCTCTATCACCCGATAAGGGCCTGGGTCTGGCTCCACCTGGGCAGCGAGGCCGACCCGCGGGCTGCGCTGGGAGCCGTGCGCGCTGGCGACGCTGAGCTGCAGGGCATGCGACAGCGGTTCGTACCTGGCTCCAGGAGGAGGGGGACGGGGAGGAGCTGGAGGGGGGATGCGGAGGAGGACCAGTGTAAACCAAAGACTCAGCAACGATATTGAAATGAACCCTCCCCCCGAACTCCCTTTCCATAGGCCCCTACAAAGATTCACTGAAGGAAGTGCCCCGTTGGAAAACAACCGTTTGACAATTCTGATCTGTGCCAAAACACCACCTTCCTGGGACTTCAGCGACGCGAAGCACCGTTACTCTGGTATCTTAACGACCCTGGCCATGCCAGAACACTATTCATGGGACTTCCGCACCACGATCCAATGTACGTGTTGCACCCCGACGATCCGACATCGTGCCAAAACGTTATGTATGGGACGTTATCCATGAGAACCACATTTTGAAAACAGGCCGCCTCCCATCCGTGAAACTCTTCCGGCTCTGGAAACACGAGTTCGCGCGGCACTAGAGCGATAGCCACATTTACATCAAAACACACACACACCATCCATCCGTGAAGCTCTTGCACTTGCTTAAAGCGGCTGCGCGCGGCTCTGGGGCCACAGACGCATTTTGAAAACTGCCCGCAATCCATCCGTGAAGTTGTTGCTACGTTTGGAATATATGTGTAATTCGTTTGAGAAGAGCGCGCGCGACGCTGAAGCGAAAACCACACGTTAAAAACAACCCGCCCTCCATCCGTGAATCCGCCCAACGCGCTGTAACTTTTCAGCGTCAGGAGCATGCGTGGCTCGGGAGCCTCAGGCGACGACGCCCAGCCCACCCGTTCGACCAGCCTCGTGGTATGACAAGAAGAAATGGCTTAAGAGGACCAGGAATGAAGGATGCACATGACGTCACTCTGTTTTTTTCGGTTTTCCCCCTCTCGTTCGGTGGCGGCATGCTCGCGTCCATGCATCCTTGCTTTGCTTGGACGGGGGCTGTCCTGAAGTTGTCTTGTTGCCACCTCTCTCGTTCTCGTCGGCTCGCGCGCGGGCTCACGCGCGGACGCGCTGATTCTGCGGGCGCGGAAGCGCCCCGTAGCATGCCTGGGAGGTGGAGGAGGAGGAGGAGGAGGAGGAGGAGGAGGAGGAGGAGGGGGGAGGAGGAGGAGAGGAGGAGGATGAGAAGGAGGAGGAGATGTGGAGGATGTGGAGGAGAGGAGGAGGAGGAGCAGGAGGAGGAGGAGGAGGAAAGGAGGAAGGAGGAGGAATAGGAGGAGGAGGAGAGAGGAGGAGGAGGAGGAGGAGGAGGAGAGGAGGAGGAGGAGGAGGAGGAGGAGGAGGAGGAGGAGGTGGAGTGGAGAGCAGGAGAGGAGGAGGAGGAGGCGGAGGAGGAGGAGCAGGAGGAGGAAGAGGAACAGGAGGAGAAGGAGGTGGAGGTGGAGGTGGAGGTGGAGGTGGAGGAGGAGGAGGAGGAGGAGGAGGAGGAACCTGAGTTCGCGGGCCTCGGGAGGTCGAGGGTCGGGCGCCCGCCCAGCCCCATCCTCAGTGGGGGGGCGCGACCTGGCCCACGGGCATCACGAGCTCGAGCTAACCCTCGAACTTCCTGTCGCCACGGCCACGGGCTCCTTGAAGCTCATCGCCTCGGTCGGCGTGGTGGGGCCTGACCGCCCATGCTCGCGCCTTCGAACTTTGCGGCCAGCTCCGCGTCCAGCTCCTCTTTGAGCTGCATGGCCTTCTCCACCGCGTACAGCTTGGGCTTCCACCGCTGGGGGTCTCAGGTGCCCAGCGTCCACCACTTCGCTGGTTCTGACCCTAGGCGAACCATTCTCCCCGTTGGGAGAAGGCCTGAAGCTGGTCGGCACTCGCTTCGCGCCAACTGGACCTCCCCCACCGCCACTTTCCAGCTGCCGCGATGGGGGGGGCGGAGGCTGAATCTCCCGCATCCCCCCGCGCCCTCCTGCCCACTCGGCGGGAGGCGCGCCTTGTCGAGGTAGGTGTTCTCGTCGGGGCCCCCTGCCAGAGGGAGCGGATCCCGCAGCTTGGGAAGGCGCGCCCCTTGGGGCAGGGGCATCAGTAAGGGCAGCATCCGCCAGCCCACCTTCGCCGGCATCGCACCTTGGCAGAGCGGCTCCCCGACGACGGAGTCGCTCCCAAGGCCGATGATCTGGTGGTCGAAAACCTCCGTGGTCACGGCATCAACCTCGCCGGACTTGGCTATGCCGTGGGGTAGGCTCTCTGCGACGTCGCCGTGGTGGCTCGCGTGGCCATCATTTGGCTTCGCGGGCACGTGGGACAGGCCGCCGCGCATCGCGTTGCCTAGCATGGCGTTCTTCTCCTCATTTGCATCATTGGGTCGTAGCTCCTCTCCTCGAACTCGCTGATGAAGTGCTGCCGTTCTTCCCTCGTAGACGCTAGAGCTCTCCACCTCCGAGTTGCTGCTCTTGGTGATGTCAAACTTGCTGTGAGACATGCTAGCCACTGTGCCCGCGCGGGGCTTGCCTATGGGGGTGTTCGCGTCGATGAAACGCCCGAGCTTCTTGTGGGGTCCGGCTCCTTTCTTCAGGTTGCTCGGGACCTCCAGGCCTTTCGTGGTGGCCGCTGCGCATGGCAGTCGTAACTTCAGCCGTCGGCGTTGCTGCGCCCAGGCGCCGCATCTCACGCATATGAAAACAGACTTGGCGATGTCATTGTTGTCGGGGGCCCCCCACTGGTTGGCGGCGACCAGCCTGTGCCCTCGAGGGTTCTGCACGCAGTCCTTCAGGAAGCCTGGGGAACCTCCGCAACCTGCGAGCGAAAGCTCTGCCCCAGGGGTATGTAGTTGCAGGCAAGTATCGCATTGCACACCTAGATCACCCTCTTTCCAATGGTGCCATGACTCCTTCCTGGTGCTGGCAGCTCGACGGTGCGCAACTGGGCGCCGTGTCCAACTTATCTGGTCGTCCATGTCGAATATTGGGGGCACATTGGCGGCGAGGTGCGCAATCTTGCCGATCCTGGTGGCCGCCTCGTCCATCTCCGCCGCGAAATGCCCCTCGGTCGCCGCGTGCATGGTGGTGGCGAGCTCTGCCCTCGCGTCTGCCGCGATGGTGGCGTCCGTCAGCCTGCGCTGACTAGCAGATAAGGCTTCGCATTCCGCCCCATGACCTGTGCGCTTTGAAGTGATAACGCTGCTGGACGTACTTAAAGCCATCCATCGACTGCGCGAAGCGAGCAACGCATCTGTAGGGGGTCTCGCTCTTCGCCTGGTGATCGTTGGCCTTGTTGCCAAGCTTGATGACTCCAGTGAAACCCGCACGGGTCCGACAAGGGCGGTCGGCGATCTGCGAGACAATAGGCTGCGCCCAAGCGCTCGCCCATGGCCGAAGATTGTGGCAGCGAAGCGGGCACAGGCGCATGCGCGGAGCATCGGAGCGCGCTGGATCGCGGGCCCAGGATCACGAGGCCCCGCCCAGCTCGCTGGAACTCGCGGATTGGTGGCTTGGCGCAGGACCCATCGACGGCAAACCCCGCGCATTCGCCCTCAGCTGCGAGGGCATCTTGGGCCAGGGGCATCCTTGGCAATTCCATGCGCATCGAAGATCTCGCGTCTGATGCCGAGGTCCAGGGGTGGGGCGGCTGATGTTGGATGGGCGACAGCCCCTTGCACGAACCTGGGCCCATCCCTTCGTTGCCGAATCATGTCCGGCATCGCCGCTGGGACCTCAGCTTCTGCTCGAGCTTGCTGTGCTTCAGGTCGCGCGCAGTCGGCGAGGCGATGAAGGGCGGTGTCTTCAGCTCCACACCGGCATTTCCCGTCGGATCGGTGCCCAACAAGCTGAGCCCGCCGTTGGGTCCATACCCCGCCACGTGCCGCATTCATCAAGCAGAACTTCTGGTGGGCCGCGTATCGTTTGCTAGTGGCAGAGATCATGGGCGCTAAATGTTGAAGGTCATCCTCGTCTCATCACCTAGTCCCATCTTGTTAGCGGGCGCCTTCTCACGATGGCTCCGAAAACCCGGGCCGCAGCGTCGCGAGTAGCCCCGTCTTGGGCTTCCATCCTGCTCGCCGGACGGGGGGCGCTGCACATTGCAGCGGCCCTCTGGTATTACCCCAGCTGCTGCAGAGCCATGGCGACTACACTGCCCGCCTCCACCCTGTAGGAAGCAGCGCGAGTGGAACAGGAGCTTGATTTGGTTGCGATGCAGTTGTCCAACACATTCGAGATCACTGCAATGCTGGAGCCATCGCTGCAGCGACCGTGGGGCCCCCAGCCAGTGCCATCTTCGCAGTTGCGGAGGCCCCGCCATGGCGTGGTCTGAAGAATCTCCCACAGTCACGCCGTAGTATGTGTAATTCCGCATCTGACAGCCCGTTGACCTCCACTCCATATGTAGCTGCTGGTCGGGCTCCAGTGCGGCGCATCTTACCCGCCCTGTGCATCTTGTGCCCAGGGAGTCGTCACGTCGTCGTCTGTAGCGCCCGAACTCCTTAAGGCGTAGTCTGTAAACTCGCAGTCTGGTTAGGTGTTTCCTCCTCGTGCGCTTTGCCGGCCGACGCCGTCCACCTGCTATGTCCGTGCCCAGGTAGGTGGCGCTCCTCTGGTTCATGTTGCGCTCAAGACCGAGGAGCTTGACGATGTCCCTGCCGGTGCTGACCGAGCCGGCAACGACCGCCGGCTTCTCGCTGAGCCGAGCTCCGAGGCGCTTAGCGGTGGCGAAGAAGTCTTTCCCAGCCTGCAACGCCTGCGAGACCGCGCTGTCCTTGGCATCACCACAAACGCCCAGCGAGGTGTCGTCAATGTGGGAGGACGGGAACCTCACCAGGGGGCGGAGATGACATGTCGATCGTATTGCTCCAGAGCGTGCGCCTTGATGACCGCATCGGCATATCCATCTCCAACAGTAAGCCCATCATGCGCACGTCGTGGTTGCGATCCATGGTGCTGGCTTCGGCGGATGTTTCGAGGTCCTTTCCATTGATTGTAGATGACCTCCGTCGCTGCCATTGACGTGCCCCGTCGAACCAGCTTGTCCCTCGATTCATCCAGGGAGATGGTCTCAGAGTACTTGCTGTAGTCTGCGATGTTCGTAGCTGTGTAGCGCCCAACGGATGCGTTCTGCTCCGCCTCCGCTGCCACTTGCCAGGCGCGACCAATCGCGCTTGTATTCCTTGCCGCGCCCCAGAATCGCCGCACCCGCTGCTGCTGTATGCGGGACAGCGCAGGCTTCCTTAGTCGCTGCCATACTCGATATGCCATTGAATATAACATAATGATCCTGTGTCCACCTTCTGCCACGGGTAAAATCGGCATCACCATCCACGCGAGCTGCGCAGGAAACAACCCGTGCTTCGCATGCCAGCATGATGTTGCGCAAGGCTTCCAGCGCGTCGTCACTCAGGTGCTGCAGGTGGGCGGGATGGAAGCCGTCGAGGCTGCTGGGGGACTTCGCGCTGAAGGAGATGGAGGCCCTCTCGATGTCCTCAGGTGTCGGCCGATTAAGGGTTGATCGGTCAGGGATCCATGCCTATGGGGCCGCCGCGGTAGCTTTCCGATGTGCTGCGTGCTTGTCCTCCATGAACTTCCCAATGTAATGCGGGTGTCTGGTGATTCCGTGCTCGCATCATTTGCTATCGTGGGCGCCTGCGCGTCTCTGGCTCGTGCAAGTCGGTGAGACTTGCTTGCTCCTCCAGCGCAGGCACCATCACGCAATACCTTCCATCGCTTGTTGGAATCCTTATTGGCGGGCTGCATGGCGTAGCCGATCTCCTCATCAGAATCCTCCGATAGGTTGGCGATCTCATCGCGTGTGCAAGCACTCTAGACTGACCGCCTTGCTTGCTGCACCGAGGAGTCCAATCTCGCGTTGAAATTCTGCCCGATGTACTCTACAGCAAGGACCCCTTGCACCTCGTCGTCGTAGGTGAGTCGCCCCGCGGCAGTTCTGGCTCCAGCTTTCGCAGCAACCAGCCCATGCACTGTCCTGAAGCCACTTCCAGCCGTCCGCAACCGCCTGCGCATCCTCGCCAGAAGCACTCTCGTGAAATCGCTCAACCCACTGTGATTGCAGCGAACGCGCATAGGAGCTGGCCATGACATCCGCGCCAGTGAGATGTCCAAATCGCATCGCAGCTCGAAGGGCCCATTTACCCCGTGCTTTAAATAGAAAGCGCCACGCCACCGTTGCCGTCTCCTCCTTCGCCGCACGAAGGGCTTCCACAGCAAAACCTCTTTCAAGAGACCGCGTGTAGTCCCGGAGGAAAGGCCCGTTCGCAACCCGCGACGTGATCTTCGCCCCTCCAACGTACGTGAGCCATGGGCGATCTTAGCATTCGCATCTCTGGCGCGTCGCTGTGGGGCATCAATTTGGCAAGTCGGCCCTCGATGTCCGACTCCTTCCCTCGCAAACACTGCAACCCCAGCAGACCGTAAGTGCCCCTTGGCCGCTTGGACTGGAACCATAGGGCATGCCATCCGTGAGCCGTGGACCGCGAGCTTAGGACTCGCGCAGTCGCCCAAACGATGCCCAGTCATTTGTGCCAAGATGAACATTGCAGTGGGCACGCGGAGACGTCTTGACAGGGTCTTCTTACCCTGATTCGCGTTGAACGTCTCGAAGGCGCGCGTCGTCTTGAGCAGCTCGGGTGCCTCCAGGAGTTGCGAGCGCGGGCCATGCATACTAAGCCGCTGGCGCGCGGTCGAGCGTCGCCCGCCCGACCCTCTGCCAGCGCGTGCAGACCCGTCTTCGGTCCTGTGGTGCATCGTGTTCTGCAGGCAGGAAGCCGCCTCCGCGAGCTGCCCCATCGCCCAGTTGGAAGGTGGCTCGCCTTCTTTGCGGAGTTGCGCCCAGGGGCCCAGATCTGCACGACGTCCTCTGTGGCCACGGACGCGATGCTGGCGTCTCCTGCCCCGCGCTTCTCCGCTCGACCTGGGCGGTGATCTTCATCCGTGAGGCTTGGTTCTCCTTCTGCTTGGGAGCCAGGCTGCTCGCCATCACCATCAGCACAAACATCCGGAACAGGAACCGCATCAGCAGCCGCGGCCAGCTCCCCTTCGACCTTCTCGGGCACGGCCTCCCTGGTTTTCCCGGAGCGGGGGCTAGCCTTGAATGCTGCCAGCGCCTCTGTCGCCGCAGGGGCCTGGAGTAATCCGTCGTCGATGCCGAGCTCGATGATGTCTTCCGCTGCAAGACTGGCAATCCTCGTCGCCGTCGGCCGTTCGCCCCGCGCTCCCAGGGGCGCGCGCGCCTGCTTGTCCGCTTCGAGCTTGGAGACCTCCACTTCAGTGCGCTTTGCCGTGATAGCCTCCTGCTTGTGCTGGATATTCTCGGTGATGGTCTCGAGCTGCTCCTGCTTGCTCTTGAGGTCGTTCTCGTGCCTGTCCAGCTGCTTCCTGCGCTTCGCCTGCATCTGCGCGGTGGCCCTGCGCGCAGTGCCCGGGGGGCGAAGCGCCCGCGCTTGCTGCCGAAGGTCCTCGAGCGCCCGTTGGTGAAGGAGATGAAAGGGGTCCGCGGTCCTCCTCCACAATGCAGCGCTCCTTGGGGTCCTTCTCGCGGTAGTTGATCTTCTCCTGCAGAGCGGTCCGCTGTCGGAGGCTGGACATGTCGCTGTTCTGCTCCTCCTTCTGCTCCTTGGGCCGCGCTCTCGGCTTCG
>CAUYUJ010000037.1:383344-430844 GCA_963575745.1 Prorocentrum cordatum | reverse complement strand
AAGCCCTCTTCTAGCCACCAGGTCTGGCCCCCGCACCTACTGGAGTCGACCCTGTTCTACCCACCAGGACCTCCGCGCCCTCCTGGCAGCTCTATCTTCTTGGGCCAATTCACTGCGCAATGGCCCGACCAGATCCGACCCTGTTCTAGACGCCAGGTATGACAGCAGCACCCTCTTAGCAGCTCTGTTGTTGGGCCCTCCCCTGCTGCACTTGCCCGACCGGATCCGACACTGGTTCTGATATCAGGTCTAACCTCCGCACCCTCCTGGCAACTGTATGTCTTGCCCCCCCCGCCGTCAAATTTTCCGACCAGCTCCGATCCTGCTCTAGCCGCCAAGTCTGGCCTCCGCACCTTACTAGCAGCTCTGTTCTCGTGCCCCCCCCGTGCCATTTCCCGAATGGACCCGACGCTTTTCGAGCCGCCAGGCCTGGACTCCGCGCCCTCCTGGCAGCTCTGTCCTTGGGCCCACAATCTACCATGTAATTTCCAGACTGGAACTAACCCTGTTCTGGCCACCTGGTCTCACCCCCGCGCCCTCCTGGCAGCTTCGTTGTTCGGCCCCTTTGCCCCGTCCCTGCCTGGTCTAGCCGCCAGGTCTGACCTCCGCGCCCTCTTCGCATCTCTGCTCCGACCCCCCCCCCCACCTTCCAATTTCCGGCCAAACCCGACCCTGTTCTGGACACCAGGTCTGGCCTTAGCACCCTCCTGGCAGCTCTGTTATTGGGGCCCCCTACCTGTCAAGGTTCCGACTGGATCCGACCATGTTCTAACCGCCAGGTCTGACCTTCGCGCCCTCCTGGTAGCTCTGGTCTTGAACCCCCCCACCCTGCCATTTTCCGACCGGCTCCGGCCATTTTCTAGCCGCCAGGTCTGACCCACGTTCCCTCCTGGCAGCTCTCCTCTAGGAGCCCCCCCCCCCTGCCAGATCCGACCCTGTTCTAGCCACCACGTCTGGCCTCCACAACCCCCCGTCTGAACTGTTCTCAGAGCCCCAACAATGCGGCGGGGGTGATTGGATAAGGAACCGTTGGGTAAGGGATCCGGGGTCTGGAAGCTGGTCGAAGTCCAATCGTGGATCGACCATGGATATCGCCGCCGCCCTCATCAGACAAGGAATCCTCCAGGGTCAGCAGCCTCCTGGGCACATTCCTTCACGAATGCCCCCACCGTGCAGTGCCCGACCGGATCCGACCCTGTTCTTGCCATCGAGTCTGACCGCCGCACCCTCCTGGCAGGGTCTTCAGGTCTTCGAGCCTTCGGGTCTCAGGGCTGTCGGGTCTTCGAGTCTTCGGGTGTTCGGGTTCTCGGGCGTTCGGGCGTTCGGGTCCTCGGGTCATAGGGTCTGAGCGTCTTTGCGTCGGAGGGTCTGAAGGCCCCAGGGCCCCAGGGTCTTAAGGCCTTTGTAGGGCCTTGGGGCATTGGGGTCCTTGTGCCTTCGGGCCACAGGGTCTTCGGGTCTTTAGGCCTACGGTCTTAAGAGTCTTAGGGTCTTGGGACCTTCGGGTCTTCGGTTCTCTGGTGCTTGGGATCTTGCAGTAATGGGTCATTACGGATCTTACGGGTCTTAGGGGCTTCGGATCTCAGAGTCTTAGAGTCATCGGGTCTGGGGTCTTTGGGTCTTCGGCGGGCCTCGGGGTCTCCTGGTCTTCAGGACTTTTTGTCTTCGGGCTTCGGGGTCTGAGGGCCCTAGGTCATAGTCGTCGGGTCTTGGGGCCTTCGGGTCTTAGGGTCCAAGGTTCTCCGGGTCGTCGGGCCTTTGGGTCTTAGGGTCGGCCTTAGGACTTTCGGGTCTTCGGGTCTTCGGGCCACAGGGCCTTCGGGCCTTCGGGCCCGAGGGCCTTCGCGTCTCAGGGACTTATGGACGTAGGGTCTTAGAGTGTTAGGGTAGCGGGGACTTCGGGTCCTCGGGATCTTCGGTTCCCATGGTCCTGCAATTTGTTTGGGTCTCGATGGGCCTGTGCGGGTCTTGCGGGTCCTAGGGTCTGAGGGTATCGCGGTCTTCGGGTCTAGAGGTTTTCGGGTCTTGTCTTCGGGTTTAAAGGTCTCAGAGCTTTGGGGCATTAGGGCCTTCGGGCCTCAGTGATTTGGGGTCTTGCGGTCTTGGGGTCTGGAGGTCACGGGGTCGTGGGGTCTCAGGGTCTTCGGGCGTGAGGGTCTCATGGGATTGGGGCATCAGGGTCGTAGGGCCTTGAAATCTATGGGTCTCCGGGGCTTCGGGCCTCGAGAGCTTCGGGCCTGAAGGTGTGAGGGTATTCGGGTCTGGGGGCTCTTCGGGCACTCGGGTCTTCTGGTCTCACTCGGGTTTTATTCGGGTCTTCGGGTAGTTGGGTCTTCGGGTCCCCTGGCCTTGAGGTCTTAGGGTCTAGAGGTATTTGGGTCTTAGGGTATTTGGGTCTTGGAGTCGTGGGGTCTTCGGGTCGTCGGGGCTGTCGGGTCTCCGGGTCTTTCGGGCTTCGGGGCTTCGGGGCTGAGGGCCTTAGGGTCTTCGGGTCTTCAGGCTCTCGGGTCTTCCGGCCTTCGGGTCTTCGGGCCTTCGGGCCCTCGGGTTCTCGGGCGTTCGGGTCTTCGGGCGTTTGGGCCTTCGTGTCTTCGAGTATGCGGGCCTCTCACGGTCAAAGGGTCGTCTGGTCTTAGGGTCTTCGGGTCACATGGCCTTAGGGCCGTAGGGCCTTCGGGTCTCAGGGTCATAGGGTCTTCGTGGCCTCGGATCTAAGGGTTTGGGGTCTCGTGGCCATACTGAATCCCAAGGTCTTAAAGTCTTACGGTCTTATGGGTCTCCACGGGTCTGCAAGGGTCCTACAGGTCTCACGGGTCTTAGGCTATTCGGGCCCTCTGGTTTTAGGAGCTCAGGGTCGTAGGGTCTTATGGGTCTCGAGGTCTTGGATCTAATGGGTCTTCGGGTCGCACTGTCTTAGGGTCGTAGGGCCTTCGGGTTTTCGGGTCTTCGAGTTTTCAGGTCTTCGGGTCGGCGGGTCTAAGGGTCTCACGGTTTTAAAGTCTGAGGGCCCTTGGGTTTGAGGGTCTTCGGGTCTTGCGGTCTACCCTTAGGGCCTTCCGCAACACGCAGCCGCTCCTTGCCAAAACATCCGGGCCTTCTGCAACACGGAGCCGGGCCTTAAACAAACGGCCAGACCAACGCGCAACCTGGCCTTCCCAAACCGTTCGGGCCTCCCGCAACACTGGGACGGGCGTTCCCAAACCGTCCGGGCCTTCCGCAACACGGCCTTCAACAATCAACCGGACCTTCTGCAACACGGCAACAAGCCTTCCCAAACCGTCCGGGCCTTCCGCAACACGCGGCTGGGTCTTTCCAAACCGTCCGGGCCTTCCGCAGCACGGAACCGGGTCTCTGCAAGCCGTCCAGGCCTTCCGCAACACGCAGCCAAGCCTTCCCTAACCGCCCATGCCTTCCGCAACACGGGAACGGGTCTTCAAAAACCGTCTGGGTCTTCCGCAACACGGTTATCTCGATGTTTAATACCTCATCCACCCCCCCACCCTGCACTTGACCGACAGGCTCCGACCCTATTATGGCCACCAGGTCTGACCTTCGCACCCTCCTGGCAGCTCTGATCTTGGGCCCCCCCACCCTGCAATTCCCCCACAGGATCCGACCTTGATCTGGCCACCAGCCCTGACCTCCGCACCCTCCTGGCACATCTGTCCTTGGGCCTCCCCACCCTCCAACTTCCCGACCGAATCCGGCCCTGTTCTAGCCACCTTCCAATTTCCCGACCGGCTCCGACCCTGTTCTAGCCACCAGGTCTGACCTCTGCACCCTCCTGGCAGCTCTGTTCTTGGGCCCCCCCACCCTGCAATTTTCCACCCGGATCCGACACTCTTCTCGCCGCCAGCTCTGACCTCTGCTACCTTCTGGCAGCTCTGTTCTCCTTGTGCCTCCCCACCCTGCAATTTTCGAAGAACCAGCGGGGAAAGCCGAGGAGCCTCCACATCGGCGCGGCGGCTGGAGATTCGAGACGGCTCGCCTTACGCTGGCGCGGAAACGCAGAAAGAGGCACTCACATGGTGCACCCATACCATGCACCACGCCATGTCGAGTTGGGCAGGCTACCCGAGTGGGCAGCGCCCAGCCCGCAGGGGCTGAAGAGGCTTCCACGCCGTCCGACGTCAGATCTGGAGGATGAGGCGCGATACGAACATAACCTTTCGACGGTCCGCGCGGATTCTGGGATCTGCGCTGGGCCCCTCGGCGGCACCTCCGGCGTGCTCCGCGCGCCAGCGGAGCCGTGACTCGAAACCCTTACATTCGGAGGAGGAGGAGGAGGAGGAGGAGGAGGAGGAGGAGGAGGAGGGCAAGGAGGAGACCCTGGTACCAAGTATGTCTCCGCCAAACCCGCCCCAGCAGCCCTACCCTCGTCGGACTCAGCAGCCATCCAGGGACCGATCGCGGAGCTTGTCCGCCGCCCAGACCCGGCGGCGACCGGAGCCAGCGTGGCCAGACGGGCGGACCCACCAGCCTCGCTCTGGAGATGGCCGCGATGGCAGCCCAAGACCTAGTGTCGAAAACCAGGGTGCCTGGCGTGGATACACACGCTCAGGGTGAGCAAGGCGGAGACAGTCTGCAGGAAACAGTGGCAGATGACGACCCTGGAAGTATAGCAGAGAAGCGCGCGATAAGGGGGGGGGCACGCTTGGTCTGAGGACGGGATGAGCAAGATGAGCGATGAGGATGGCGATGAGATTTCAGACACCGGCCACACCATCAGCAAGGATCGAAGCAATATCACCACGCAAGAGAAGGGCATGGCGAGCAGCGTGCACCAGGAGCGCGTATTGGCCGACAACGTTTGGAAGGAGGCCAGGGCGAAAGATACAATTCTGTATTTCATGTCCTGCCGCACTTCCCGACGTTGACCGATTTGGACTCCGACTGCTAGGGCGAAGGGCCAGGGACCTGACGATTACTGCTTGACGGACAACGGGCTAAAAATATAGCGAGAATGCAGCGTGTGGTCCAAGCCCGAACACCATACGACATCGTTGTCAGACCTGGAAGCGGGCGTGCTGACGCACCAAAGAACTAAGGACATGGTTGACGACTCAGCCCTTGTAGGAGGGGATGGCCGCTCTTTGTGTTCTGGCCTCAAGGCGCACGGGCTTGCGCAAGAGACCGTGCAGCGTACAGGACGTGGTCGCTGACTACACTAACGTGCTCAAGCGCGGGCCCAGCTGGGCGCGAGTGGCGCCCGCCAGGGTGATGTTCGTGGCTACTCCCGCCTGCGTGCCGCGTGTTGCACAGCACAGCTTGGTAGCCCATGTGATCGAGCAGTTCCCGAACAGCTCCCCCCTCCTCCTCCTCCTCCTCCTCCTCCTCCTCCTCCTCCTCCTCCTCCTCGTCCTTTCCTCCTCCTCCTCCTCCTCCTCCTCCTCCTCCTGCTCCTCTCCTCCCTGCCACCCCCATCCCTGCTCCTTCCTGCTCCTCCTACTGCTCCCTTCGCGGGCCCAGAAGTCGCCCCGCAGATCGACAACAAAATGGAATCCATCACTCCACCTCCTCCCCCCCTCCCCCAGTTCAAAGTTGAACCCAGGCATTCGGCAGTACAGGCGTGAGAAGACGAAGAGAGTGGACCCCCATGGCCTCCGCGAGTGCCCAGCCCAATTTTGAGTCTGGGGGGGCGGATGGGGTGGGCGGCGAACACGGGGTCTAGCATTGAAGGGTTCCATTTTTGGCCGTCGTACGTACCATCCCCGCCCCCCATGGGGTACCGCTCCATGCCTGGCCCAGCGCTGCATCCAGCGCTGGTCTGTGCCGCAACGGCTGCACAGCGCGGGGCAGGGCGCACCGATTGGAGCACGCGGGAGCCTGCCGAGGAACGCCACCTGGCACCTCCCTCCCTCCCTCCCTCCCTCTTCTCTCTCATTCTCCCTCTCTCTCTGTCTCTCTCTCTCTCTCTCTCTGTCTCGCTCCCTGCACACCGCCGGGAAGCGCGCGCGGTCCCACAGGCCGCGGACGCCCCGATCCTTCGCGCCCGAGGGGCACCCCTCGCGCCCCGCTCAGGCCGTGCCGCCGGCCAGCCCCGCAGCTGAAGGCGGCCGCAGCCGCCTCGCCCCCAGCGTTCCCTCCAGCCAGCAGCAGAGCCACTCCAGGAGCCGGCGCCAGGGGCCGTCGCTCTCTCTCTCTCTCTCTTTCTCTCTCCTCTCTCTGTCTCTCTCTCTCTCTCTCTCTCTCTCTCTCTCTCCCCCTCTCTCTCATCCCTCATCCGCGCCTTCGTCCTCATCCTTGCCTCGCTCCTCCCCCCGTCTCGCCCCTCTCCTTCCACGCTTATCCTCCTCCTCCTCCTCCTCCTCCTCCTCCGCCTCCACCCTCCGCGTGCTGTTCTTCATGCTCCTGCAATTGCTGCTTCTCCTACTCCTGCTCCTGCTCCTGCTCCTCCTCCTGTTCCTCCTCCTCCTCCTCCTCCTCCTCCTCCTCCTTTCTGCTCCTCCTCCTCCTCCTTATGTTCCTCCTCCTCCTCCTCCTGCTACTCCCTGCTGCTCCTTACGACTCCCTTCAACCTGCTCGTACTTCATGCATCCCCCCCAGACACATCTTACTTCTACTCCTCTCCCTGCCCCTCGTCGATCCTACTCCTACTCCTCGTCGCTCGCCCTCGTCGCCCCTTTCTTCGCCCTCTTGCCCCCCCCCTCACTTCTCTACTCTATCATCCCTCCTCGCGTCTCCCCTCCCTCCCTCCACTCCATCTTCCCGCCCCTTCCTTCTATTCCTCCTCCCCGCTCTCTCCGCACCCTCCTTCGTCTTGGTACCTCCTCGCCCCCTCTACCCGCCACGTCCCACCTCCCTCCCACCTGCTTCTCTCCCTCACCTTCCTCCATCCTCCTTCCCCTTCTCTTCCCCCTCCTCCTCCTCCTCCTCCTCCTCCTCCTCCTCCTCCTCCTCCTCCTTATCCTTCCCCTTCCTCCCCCTCCGCCTCTTCCTCCTGCTCTTACTCCTCCACCTAGTTACCCGTCTCACCTCCTAGCTCGTCATCAGCTTCCCCACCACCACCACCAGCATCATCATCATCATTACAATCACCCTCACCATCATCATCATCATCATCAGCATCATCATCATCATCATCATCATCATCATCATCAAAATAATCAGCATCATCGTCGTCAACATCATCGTCATCATCATCACCATCACCATCAGCAGCATCATCATCATCACCAACATCATCATCACCATCAGCAACAGCAACAGCAACAGCCGCAACATCGTAATCAATACCACCATCATCCTCATCATCATGCGTGTCACTACAATCGTCAGTGCGACCCTCGTCACCAGCAGCGACATCGCCACCGTCACCATCACCATCACCATCACAGTCACAAACACCATGACTATCATCACCATCAGCATCACCATCGTCATCAGCATCATCAAGAACAGCATCACAAACATGATCAGAATCATGGTCACCATCACCAGCGTCTGCTTTAACATAATCAGCATCACCACCGTCATCACCAGCATCATGTTCCTCAGCATGGTCGCCATCATCAATTCATTTCCGTATCGTCATCCTCATCCTCAGCCGACTTGTTCCCATCATGATCATAATCGCCATCATCATCAGCATCCTCGCTATATTACATATCAGCGCCATCTTCACCATCATCATCCTCATCCTCACCCTCATCCTCCTGGTCACCATCATGATCATTTTAATACCGTCATCATCATCATCACCGCCACCACCAACATTAAATTCATCGTCATCATCACCATCATCATCCTCATCCTCCTAATCCCCATCATTCTAATCATAACAATCAACACCTTCATCATCATCATCATCATCACAATCATCAACATCAGCATCGTCAACATCATCATCATCCTCATCCTCGTCCTCATCGTGCCCATCCTCATCCTCAACCTCACCCTCATCGTTATCCTCATCCTCATCTTCATCAGAAACCTCATCCTCATCATCATCATCCTCATCTACATCATCCTCCGTATCATCCTCATCCTCATCCTCATCCTCCTTCTCATTCTCCTCCTCATCATCAGCATCATTATCATCAGCAGCATCATCATCATCATCGCCCGCCTTATCCTCGCGGTGGTGGGCGACGCTGGCCCGCCACCCGCACACGGGGCTAGACCTGCCAGCCTAGTGTGTAGGCCGTCTGGGGCTGCGCTGCCAGTCGCGAGTTGGCGGCGTGGCTGGACCGCAGGCTCGCACGCGCAGCTCCGCCTGGGGTGCGCCCGGGAGGCGCCCAGACCGATTGTCCCCGCAGGGCCAGCTTAACGAGAAGCAGGAGAGCCGCTTGAGTCCGTGTCATCGCTCGGCTCGGTTGAGGCTGCGGCGCTATTCTCACCACCATCATCAGGACCACGACCACCACCATCATCATCATCATCATCATCATCATCATCATCATCATCAGCATCAGCATCAGCATCAGCATCATCATCATCCTCCTCCTCATCATCATCATCATCAGCGTCATCATCAGCAGCATCGTCATGATCACCACCATCACCATCACCCTCAGAAGGCTGGAGAGCACTGAGCGACAAGCCCACGTCAGGCACGTCATGTTTGAACTCGACGCCTCCGCCCTGAGCTGAAAAAACACCCCCTCCTCCTCCCCCCCTTCTCCTGCTTCTCCTCCCCCCCCTCCCCGTCCTCTCCTGCCTCATCCTCTTCCTCCTCTTCCTCCTCCTCCTCCGCCTTCTTCTCATCTTCCTCCTTCCTGCGCGTGCACGAATGGCAAGAATGCTCTGTGCTTGTTTCCCTTTCCTGCTCTTCATTCCGTTACCCCCTCACTGCTCTGACAGGGAGTGGAACGGGGATGGAGGGGAGAGGATCGAGGAGGAGGCAGGGCAGGATACTAGAGACGAGACAGACGGCACTGGACGGGAGATTCTTCGCTTCTTCCTCCCGTACTGTTCTTGCTGCTGCCGCTGCTGCGGCTCCTCGGCGGAGCGAAGGAAGGAGGAAGCGGGAGGAAGGAACATACAGGAAAAACGAATGTGGAGGAGAGGAGCAGCACGACGGAAACATAGGGGAAGGACAAACGACAAGGCGAAGAAGACAAGTGAGAAGAGGTGACGGAGGAACACAAGAGGGATAAGCTCGGAGGGTGGTGTGGGGGGGAATGATGGCACACACGGATAAAAAAAAAACGTAGGAGGAAGATGAGGAGCATGACGAGGAGTGAGGAAGGACACGCTGCTGGCTGCCGCCAACCACCTTACTTCGTTGGCATGCAACAGGAGCCCTGCAGGGGATCGAGTCCTGGACCACGGGGCTTTACCTGGGATCAGCTTCTCATTATGAATGGTTTTCTGACGGCCCTCGGGCCAAGGGAAACACTCGAGAGCGCGCTAACGGCGAAACAACTCCCCGACCCAAGTTAAGGATGCAAGTGCCTTGGAGGGCGATGTTGGCGTCAAGGACGGGCTCAAGGGGCAAGGATGCAAAGGTAGCCTTGGAAAGCTTGCTCCATCTCTCCGCTCATCGAACAAGTCCGTACGGACTACATCCGCGCAGGGTTCAAGGTCCTGATGGGCCGTGCCGTCGTGTCCCTTGAGAGCTGTCTCGTCAAAGTTAAAGCCCATCAGGACCTCTCGCAAGATTTTACGATAACAACGCTTATAACCATGCAAAAGGTAACGACGCTGCGGACAAAGCAGCCAAACGAGCTGCCACCTCTCATTTCAGCAGGCCCTCGGAGGCCGAAAAAAAGCTTAGCAAATCCGATCGGAGTTTGTTGCGCCGTTTCCTGTTTTACGTGGCCCAGGCCCTTCCCAAGTGGCCCGCTCTGGCCCCTCGCCCTGGGAAGAAAGCCCTTGCCAAGCCCGTCTCTGGCAACCCACCGATGGGAACTGCTAGCGCCTGGGATCCTGGGGCCGTCCCTCCCTCTCCGCGGCCTCCCCCCTCTTCCGCTTCCTAAAGCAATTCTGGCGTAGCTCATCGGTGGGAGTATCTTTACGGAAAGCACGTGTGCGCCCTCTGCCGCACCAGTGCCAAGAATCTGCATCAACACAACCGTAGGATCAGTGAGCGATGTCCAGGATTATGTGTTGGCCCGGCCTCGCTAGCGCAGAACCCTCGTGGACACTGTCTGTTTCTTTTCGAGTACGAGCTCCATGAGAGCACGCTCATGTTGTGCTTTGCGTGTGGATCCTACTCGGAAACGGGAACCAGGGGCCGTCTCTTCAGCCAATGCCCCTGCGTACCAGAGTCCAGTAATGCGTATGATCAACTTTCGAGGGCGAGGGAACTCGCCCGTCCTAAGCGCGGCTCCCGCGCTAACAAGGTTTTCAAACCTCCCGTGCCCCTCGAGCTTTTCTATCACCAGGCCCTAGCTGAAGCTCAGCAGGCAATTTCGACTCCAGCGGAGTGACGCTCTGGCCCGTCATCGGCCATTTTCAGCACCAGCGGCGGGCTAAAGTCAACAGGCTGTTTGTAGCTCAGGAGTCCTGATCTGCCCGCACCAGGGGCGAGGCATGCCACCGACCTGGCGTCATTTACACCAGGAATTAGCGGTGCCTTGTCGTCCTGGCGTCGCCTCGTGACATCATTGTGTGTGCGTGTGTGTGTGCGCGCGCGCTTCCGCACGCGTGTCAGGCACCCCGTCTCAGGGGGAAGGCGCGCTGGAATACTCTCCCTCTGCGGCGACAGTTGCACAGAGGGCCTCTTGCGGTGTGCTGGGCACGGGGGTGAACTTGGTTCAACCAGTCCGCCCCGACTGTCGCTCGCCCACTCCTTTTCCGCGGTAGCCTAAGCTCGCTGCAGGTTCGACCTGGGGCCTGTGTGTTGTCCTGGCTGGCGGTGCTGGTGTCGCGCAGCCAGCCCTGGAATTCGGGCCGTGGGGTTCCGTCGGTCAGGCGATGCTGGCCGTCCTTGTCACTGCGGCGTGCCGCTTGGCGATGCCCTGTTGCACGGTCGTGGAGCGCTGGCTGGCTCCCTCTGCGGCGACAGTTGCACAGGGGGCCGCCCCCCGTGGGGTCTGGGCACGGGGGTGGACTTGGCTGGCCAGTCCACCTCGACCGTTGCTCAGCCCCACCCCTCCCCCTTGCCCTTCGCGGGCGGCGGAGGTGAGGTGCCGCTGAGGCTAGGTGTGCAAACGCCACATCTGGGCCCATCGCCCTCGCTCAGCGTCGGCAGCGTCCTGCCGTCTCAGCGGCCATGTGGTTCACCCGAGGCCGTTGTGGAGAACATAGGTGGCCCAGTGCCACGAGGTTTTGGCTCTGGTCGGCCAACCCTTAGCCTCCCCTCATTAGCCATGTGATGGTCCTCTTCCTCCTCTTCCTCCTCCTCCTCCCCTGCTCTCCTCCTCCTCCCCGTCCTCCCTCCGTCCGTCACCCCCTCAATTTGGCACACCCCTTCCACGCTTCGTGGCCCTATAGGGAGCTCCACCGAAGGCGCCAGTGGCTACGTTCGCATGCCGCCCCCCCCCCCCTACTTTGGCACACCCCTGACACGTTGCGTCCATAGGGAGTTCCACCAAAGGCCCCAATGGCTGCGTTCGCATGCCGCCACCCCCCTCACTTTCGCACACCCCTTACACGCTTCGTGGCCACATGGGGAGCTCCACCGAAGGCTCCAATGGCTGCGTTCGCATGCCGCCACCCCCCTCAATTTGGCACACCCCTCGCAGTTTTCGTGGCCCCACAGGGAGCCCCACCGAAGGCCCCAGCGGCATGGTTCGCATGCGTTTTCCCCCGCCCAGTACTACAGCACTTCGTGGCCCTATAGGGAGCTCCACCGAAAGCCCAAGCAGCGGTATTCGCGTGCGTCTCCCCCGCCCGCAATAAAGCTTCGTAGCTCCATAGGGAGCTCCACCGAAGGCCTCAAGGGCGGTGTTCGCATGCGTCTCCCCCACCTAATACAGCGCTTGGTGACCTCATAGGGATCTTCACCGAGAGCCCCAGTGGCGGTGTTCGCATGCGTCTCCCCCACCCAACACAGCGTTCCGTGGCCCCACATGGGGCGCCAACGAAGGCCCCAATGGCTGCGCCCGCATGCGTCCCCGCCCCATGTCGGCACATCCCTCGCACGTTTCGTGGCCCCATGTGGAGCGCCACCGAAGGCCCCAACGGCTGCGCCCGCATGCGTCCCCGCCCCAGGTCGGCACACCTTTTACACGCGTCGTGGCCCCATAAAGGCATTCAGCGGCGGCGATGCAAACAAAAGCGATAGTCTCAACTGCATATGGTTGGGCCCTTCGCCAAGATAATTTTCGACAAAGCAAGAAAGATGTAGAACGTTCGTAGATCTACGAATATTGCAACTCTGATGTTCCCAATCATCCTGTGATGTTGGGTCCTCGCTTTGAAGAGACAGCGCCCCGCGTCTCCATTCCTCTCCTCTCCTCTCCTCTCCTCTCCTCTCCTCTCCTCTCCGCGTCTCTTCCCCCTCCCTCCTCCCATCCTTGCCTCTGCCCCCCGCACCCAGTGCAACGTTCCCTGGCCCCATAAGGAGCCCCACCGAAAGCCCAAGTGGCTGTGACCACATGCGCACAGCGCCATCAAGTACAGGGCCTCGTGGCCCCATGGACACCGAAGGCCCCATCGGCTGTGCCCATATGCGCCCCACGCCACCCAATACGGCGCTTCGTGACCCCATAGGGAACCTCACCGAAAGCCCCAATGGCTGTGCCTACCCGCGACACCCAATACAGCGTTGCGTGGCCCCACCTGGAGCCCCACCGAAGGCCCCAGCGGCTGTGACCACATGCGTCCCGCGCCACCCAGCACGACGCTTCGCGGCCCCATAGGAGCTCCACCGAATGCCTCAGTGGCTGTGTCCACATGCGTCCCGCGCCACTCAGTACGCCGCTTCGTGGCCCCACGGGGAGCTCCACCGAAGGCGTCAGGCGACACCCAGTACGGCGCTTCGTGGCCCGATAAAGGGCTCCACCGAAGGCTCCAGCTGCTGTGACCACATGCGTCCCACGCCACCCAGTACGGCGTTGCGTGGCCCCACAAGGAGCTCCACCGAAGGCCCCAGTGGCTGTGCCCACATGCGCCCCGCGACACCCAGTACGGCGTTTTGTAACACCACGGAAGCTGCATTGGCTGTGCCCACATCTGTGCCGCGCCACCCAATACGGCGCTTCGTGGCCCGACGAGGAGCTCCACCGAGTGCTTCAATGGCTGCGCCCACAAACGTCACGCGCCACCCAATACGGCGCTTCGTGGCCCAATATGGAGCTCCAACGAAGGCGCCCCACGACACCCAATACGGCGCTTCGTGGCTTCATAAGGAGCTCCATAGAAGGCCCCAGCGGCTGTGACCACATGCGCCCCACGACACCCAGTGTGGCGATTCGTGGTCACATAGGGAGCTCCACCGAAGGCCACAGTGACTGTGGCCGAATACGCCCCACGCCACCCAATGCGGCGCTTCGTGACTCCGTAGGTGGTACTCCACCGAAGGCCCAAGTGGCCGTGCCCACGCGCGTCCCGCGCCGCCCGGTACGGCGTTGCGTGGCCCCACAAGGAGCTCCACCCGAAGGCCCCCGTGGCTGTGACCACATGCGCCCCGCGACACCCAGTACGGCGTTTTGTAGCCCCACATGGGCTGCAATGGCGTCCCACATCTGCCCCGCGCCATCCAATACGGCGCTTCGTGACCCCACGAGGAGCTCCATCGAGTACTTCAATGGCTGTGCCCACAAGCGTCACGCGCCACCCAATATACGGCGCTTCATGGCCAAATATGGAGCTCCAACGAAGGCGTCCCGCGACACCCAATACGGCGCTTCGTGGCTTCATAAGGAGCTCCATAGAAGGCCCCAGCGGCTGTGGCCACATGCGTCCCCTGACACCCACTGCGGCGATTCGTGGTCCCATAGGGGCTCCACCGAAGGCCTCAGTGGCTGTGGCCAAATGCGCCCCACGCCACCCAATACGGCGTTTCGTGACCCCAAAGATAACGCTCCACCGAAGGCCCAAGTGGCCGTGCCCACATGCGTCCCGCCCCACCCAGTACGGCGTTGCGTGGCCCCACAAGGATCCCACCCGAAGGCCCCCGTGGCTGTGACCACCTGCGTCCCGCAACGCCAAACGCGACGTTTCGCGGCCCCATATGTAGGGAACCGAACTCTATACACCGACGCTTTTTCCGGCCCCGCACTGAAACTCGCACAAGAAAGCGGATCCTGGTGTTTACGGGATCCTGGTGTATACATATTTTTGCTTCCACGGGAAAACGGGGGAAACAGTATACACCACACCACCCCAGCGTCGACCCCGACACTCAAAAAGTCCTGGGATTGCAAAACAGCCCGCCACTGGTAACGTATATGCTCCAGCTTCCGAATAGGAGCTCCGCCGAAGGCCCCAGTGACTGTGCCCACATGTGTCCCGCGCCACCCAGTACAGCGCTTCGTGGCCCCACTGGGAGCTCTACCAAAGGCCTCAGTGGCTGTGCCCACATGCGTCCCGCGCAACCCAGAACGGCTCCCGTGGCCCCATGGGGAACTCCACAGAAGGCCCAAGTGGCTGTGACCACATGCGCCCCGCGACACCCAGCACGGCGCTTCGTAGCCCCATAAGTAAAACTCCACAGAAGGCCCCAATGGCTGCGCCCACATGCGTCCCGGGACACCCAACACGGCGACGCGTGGCCCCATAGGGAGCCCCGCAGAAGGCCCCAATGGCTGTGAGCGCACGCGTCCGCTTCATTCAGTACATCGTTTCGTGGCCCCATACGGAGCTCTTCCGAAGGCCCCAGTAACTGTGCGCACATACGTCTCCCCACGTCCATTTCGGCACACCCCTCACGCGCTTCGTGACTTCATGCGGAGCTCTACCGACGGACCCAGTGGCGACGCTAGCACGCGTTCCCCCCTCACACTCCGGCATACCCCTCACGCGCTTCCGTGGTTGCGTAGGAAGCTCTACCTAAGGCCCCAGTGGCAGGGTTCGCATGGCGGCCCCGCTCAATTCCGGCACGCCCCTGACACGTCGTGTACCTCCATATGGAGCGCCACCGAATGCCCCAATGGCAGAGCCCGCATGCGTCCCCGCGTAATTTCGGCACGCCCTTTACACGCTTCGTGGCCCCATGCGGAGATCCACCGAAGGCGATACCCACAACGGCGAGACTCACAACAGAATATGGCTGGGCCCTTCGCCAGTGAAATATCTCGTAGTCGAAGCGCATTTCAATTCTGGGATAGACCAACTCTGTAGTCGATCTCCTACTCGAAGTATGCCTGGGCCAGCGGGAGACTGCAGGAGCAGGCGGGGCCGCGGCCGCGGGCGCGCGCCTGGAGCGCCGCCCTGCACACGGCGCAGCGCGCGGCGTGCTGGCCCCAGCGGTCCTCCGCGCGCGAGCGCGGCCGCGGGCGGCGCCCTCGAAGAGGCGGCTGCCCTTCCGGCTGCTTCTGGATGTGCTCCTCCTCCTCCTCCTCCTCCTCCTCCTCCGCCGCCTGCTCCTATCACTCCTGCTCCCAATACTCCTGCTCCTCCTCTTCCTCCTCTTCCTCCCTCCTCCTCCCTCCTCCTCCTCTTCCTCCTCCTCCTCCTCCTCCTCCTCCTCCTCCGCGGCCGGCACTGGTGCTGGCGGCGAGTGGGCGCCGCGTGCCTGGGGCGCAGAGGCGGCGCCGCAACGCCGCGCTCCACGCAGCGCGCGTCCCCGCGCGGGGATTCGCCGCCGCCTCGGCTGCTGACATAGCTTGGGCGGCGGCTGGGCCGCGCCTCGGCGAGGTGAACGTGGTGCACGTGGCGGAGCTGGAAGCTCGGCTGCTGAACGCCGCGGACAAGGGCGACCCCGAGGAGGAAGAGGTCCAGCTGAAGTTCGGGGGAGAGGACGTGGAGAGCTCCGAAAACCTGCTGGCGTGGTCCCTCCGCGCCGAGGCGGTGGAGTTCCCCCATATCGCGGGTGCCGGCCAGGCGGAGGAGGTCCTGCAGTCTTCCGTGGAGGCTGAGGCTGCCCCCCCCTCGTTCGCCGATGTCGACGTGCTTCTGGACGAGCTGGTGACGCCCGCGGGCTTCGTCTCCCAGGCCCGCCTCCTGGCGGCGGCGGCCGTCGCTGTGCAGGATGCGGTGCGGCGCCGCGCCGCCACTCCTGCCTGCGACGAAAACCGAGCTGGTGATCGGCGGCGAAGCGGACGTGGCGGACCCCCTGGATGACCCCTCGGAGGAGATGGAGGTCGTCGACGAGGAGGTAGACGGCGTGAAGTTCCACGAGGAGGTTTCCCAGGAAGGCGAGGTGTGCAAGGTGCTGAACGAGGCGGAGGTGACGGCGACCACGGTGCGGGATCTCGGGGCCGAGCTGCGGTCGATCGAGGCCGAGCTCTGTCGGTGCGAGGGCCTGGACAGCGAGCCAGTTGCGCAGCTGTCGGTCGAGGACCCCGTCGACGGCGAGGGCGACGTCGAGTACACCCTGGAGGAGAAGGATGTCGTCGCGGAGTCCCTCGAGGAGGTCTCTCAGGAGGGCGAGGAGTCCGAGGCGGAGAAGACGGCGGCCACGTTGAGAGACCTCGAGGCCGAGCTGCGGTCGATCGAGGCCGAGCTCCGCCAGTGCGAGGGCGTGGACCCCGTCGACGGCGCCGACGCCGAAGACCCCCTGGAGGAGATGGATGTCGTCGAGGAGGGTTTCGACGTCTCGGAATCCCTCAAGGAGGAATCCCAGGAGGTCGAGGGCCCCGTCGACGGTGCCGACGGCGACGTCGCCGAGAGCAGCACAGAGGATGCTGCGGTGCGAGTGCTGGAACTGGAGCTGCTGGAGGTCGAGCGGAAGGCCGCGATGATCGATCGCGCCCTCGTGCTTCGTGGTCTCGGAGTTTGCGATGTTTTCGCAAACTCGGATGAGCACAGGTCGTGGCGGACCTCGAGCTCCAGAGCGACGACGGCTGCAGGGTTGCCGACGCCCGCGGCCGCGGCCGCAGCGACGGGCAGTCCGAGGGCGCCGGGCCGGGCGGCCACGCCTGGGGCGCCGTCGACCCGTCGCCGAACGACTGCAAGCGGCAGTAGTCGGGAGGGCTGGCTCCTCGGCCGAGCGCGTTTGCCGCCGTGGATGCCGCCAGGGCACGCCGCGCCTGGGGTGCGGCGGGTGAGGCGCGTGGGCACCGCCTGCGTGACTTCTGCGTCGCTCCTCCTCCTGCTCCTACTCCTCCTCCTGCTCCTCCTCCTCCTGCTCCTCCTCCTCCTCCTGCTCCTACTACACCTGCTCCCCCTCTTCCTCCACCTGTCTCCCTCCTCCTCCTCTTCCTCTTCCTCCTCCTCCTCCTCCTCCTCCTCCTCCTCGTCCTCCTCCCTCCTCCTCTCTCCGCCTTCTCCTCCTCCGTCTCTTCCTCCTCCTCCAACTCCTCCTCCTCCTCCTGCCCCCCCTCTGCTCCTACTACTCCTGCTGCTGCTGCTGCTCCTCCTCCTCCTCCCTCCTCCTCCCTCCTCCCTCCTCCTTTCCTCCTCCTCCTTCTCCTCCCCCTCCTCCTATTCCTCCTCCTCCTCCTATTCCTCCCCTTATTCCTCCTCTTCCGCATCTTCCTTTTTCGCGGTGGACAAGTGCTTGCTACCGTGAGCGAGCCGTCACGTTTTGAAGGTCACGATCCGAGAAGGAAAGAAAAGTCGGAGTGCAGCGCTCGACCAGCATCAAAGATAAAACAACAGTGCGTGCACGAGACCTTCTCTTCCTCATCCTTCGCCTTCTCCTTCTCCTTCTCCTCCTCCTTCTCCTCCTTCTCCTCCTCATCCTGCCGCTCCCTTATCCTTCCAAATCCTCCTCCTCCTCCTCCTCCTCCTCCTCCTCCTCCTCCTCCTCCTCCTCCTCCTCCTCCTCCTCCTCCTCCTCCCCCTCACATAGGCCCTGCAAGGTGTTGGAACACAGCGCGAGTGGCCCCGCGGGGTGGAAACACACTCGGAGGGCTCAACGGATAGCTGCTCCACCTCCTGTTGCTCCTCCTCCTCCTCCTCCTCCTCCTCCTCATCGTCATCATCATCAGCAGCAGCATCAGCGTCAGCATCACAACCATCATCAGCAGCAGCAGCATCATCAGCATCAGCATCAGCATCAGCATCATCATCAGCATCAGCATCAGCATCACCATCATCAGCAGCATCATCTGCATCATTATCAGCATCAGCATCAGCATCAGCATCAGCATCATCATCATCAGCATCATCATCATCATCAGCATCAGCATTAGCATCAGCATCAGCATCACCATCATCATCACCAGCATCAACATCAGCATCATCATCATCATCATCATCATCATCAGCATCATCATCAGCATTAGCATCAGCATCAGCATCATAAGCATCAGCATCAGCATCAGCATCAGCATCAGCATCAGCATCAGCATCAGCATCAGCATCAGCACCAGCATCAGCATCATCATCATCATCAGCATCATCATCAGCATCAGCATCAGCATCAGCATCAGCATCATCATCATCCTCATCATCATCATCATCACCATCAACATCATCATCATCATCATCATCATCATCATCATCATCATCATCATCATCATCATCATGATCATGATCATCATCATCATCATCATCATCATCATCGTCGTCGTCGTCGTCGTCGTCATCATCATCATTGTCATCATCCCTCCCTCCCTACCTCCCGTCCTCCCTCCCTCCCTCCCTCCCTCCCTCCCTCTCTCCCTCCCCCCCACCCTCCCGACCTCCCCACCTCCCTAACTCTCTCTCTCTCTCTCTGTCCCTCTCCCTCTCTCTTTCTCTCCCTCTCTCTCTCTCTCTCCCGCTCTATCCCCTCCTCCCCTTCCTTCCCTGTTCCCCATCCCCTTCTCTCTGCCCCCCGTTCCCGCATCCCGATTGCCTCTCCCTGCCCCTCCCTTGTGCGGAGGACCGCTCATGCCTTCTCATCCACCCTCATCCTCGTCCTCCCCCCACCTCGTCCTTATCCTTCTCGTCCCTGTCCTCCTCGTCCTCATCCTTATCCTCCTCGCCCTCCTTATCCCTCCTCCTCGTCCTATCCCCCTCGTCCTCCTCTTCATCCCCCCTCCTCCTCGTCCTTGCAAATTCCCCCCTCCCCTCCCGTGCAATCTCCCCCCTCCCCTCCCTATCCCCTGCCCTGGGCCGCCGCCGCACGGTGGGGGCGGTCGCCCACGGCTTCTGTGCAGAGTGGGGGTCGCCGCGTCTCGCTCCGATCGCTCCTCGCGGCCGCTGCGAGTCCTGAAACGGGGGAACGGCCCAGCTCGAGGGAGGAAGCACGACGACCAAGACCAGAAAGTATGTCTTCTCCTCCTCCTCCTCCTCCTCCTCGTCCTCCTCCTTCTCCTCCTCCTCCTCCTGCTTCTCCTTTTCATCCGCCTCCTCACACTCTTTTTCCTCCGAGCGTCCCACCCTCCACGGGGGGAAGTGGCAATCGTCCCCGTCCGGAAAAAAACAATCGTCGGGAATCAGGAGACCGGCCACCCCTGCCGACGTCGCCATCCCGCCGATCATCCCTCGGCGCACGCGGGCGCGCAGCAGGCAATGGAGGGCAAACTGCGAGCGCCGAGCGTGTGACACTAGACAGGCAGGTGAAATGACAAGCGCTGGGCAACAACCCAGGAGGAGGGAGGAGAAGACGGGGGAGGAGGAGGAAGGGCCGCTCACGGCCCTCAAGGCAGCAGGCGCGGCTGGGAGCTCCCCGGCGCCCTGCCACCAGCACGCTGCTCGGCGTCGCACTGCTTCACGTCACAGCGCTGGTCCGTGCCAGAATGCACGCCATCCCGTTCGGACAGATGGTAGCCACAGGTCCCGGCGCTGGCGATGCTGCTGGCACAAGCGCTGGCTCCTAT
The DNA here is from genome assembly GCA_963575745.1 of Prorocentrum cordatum. Lineage (NCBI taxonomy): Eukaryota > Dinophyceae > Prorocentrales > Prorocentraceae > Prorocentrum > Prorocentrum cordatum. The sequence goes on along the minus strand of CAUYUJ010000037.1, from coordinate 411,102 downwards.
GCAAAGCCACCTAACCGTGCCGTGCATGATGCTATCGGCCAACGGCTCGAACCAGTCACGGGCCCACCAGGTCGCAATCGGGAACATGCAGCATCTGCCACTCGCTCCGCGATTGGCGGCCTGGTCCGCTCCTGGTACCCGTCGTGCTGCGCATCCGCCGTGCTGCTCCTGGTGTCCCGTGTGCTCGTCGACGTGCAGCTTTTGGTATCCGTCGTGCTGCGCGTGGTACTCGTCGTGCAGCGCGTGGTATCCGTTGTGCTGCTCCTGGCACGCGTCGTGCTGCGGATGGCATCTGTTGTGCAGCTCGTGATGCCCGTCGTGGCGTAGCTCGTATCGGTCGACGTGAGCGTGGTCTCCGTCGTGCTGCTCGTGGCACTCGTCGTGCAGCGCACGGAACCCACTCTGTCAGTTGAGGCTAGCAGGGCTGTAGCTGTCCCGGCCGCGTGACCGATGGATTGCGGGAGGGCGTCTGCCCTGGACTCGGCCGGAGTCGAAACTGTGCACGAGTTGTCTCTCCCACCGAGGGTGGACTCCGGCGTGTCGCCCTATTTCGGGGATGCCAGCCTGTCGATGTATTCCAGTGCTGCTCGTGGTCTCTGCCGCGCTGCTCGTGGGCCCCGTCGTGTTGCACGTGGGATTTGTCGTGCAGCTCATGGAATCCGCGATTGTGCTGTAGCAGGTGCAAGTGTTGGCGCCAGCGGCAGAGCTGGCGACGGCGCCAGTGTAGACGATGGCGCTGGTGCCGGCTTAGGCGCAGGCGTTGATGCTAGCATTGGCTAGCATGTCGGTGCTGGCGTTGATGCCGGCGTAGGTGCAAGCGTTGATGCTGGCGACGGTGCTGGCGTCGGCGCTGGCGGGAACGCCGGCGTTAGAGCTGGCGTTGGTGCAGGCGTGGGAGCTGTTGTAGGCGCTGGCGTTGTTGCCGGTGGAGGCGCCAGCGTCGGTACATCGGCGCTGGCGTCGAAATTGATCCTGGTGTCGGTGCTGACGTCGGCGCAGGCGCACGCGTCGGCGTTCGTGTTGGCGGCGGTGCTGGCATCGGTGCGGGTGTAGGCGCTGGCGTTGGAGCCAGGGCAGGCGCTGGCGTTCGTGCTTGCCTCAGTGCTGGCGTCGGTGCTGGTGTCGGCGCTGGCGTTGGTGCAGGCACAGGCGCTGGCGTTGCTGCTGCAGCCCAAGTGTTGGCGTCGGCGCTGTTGTAGGCGTCGCCGGTTGTGCTGGTGTCAGTGTTGGCGTCGGTGCTTGCGTAGGCGCTGGCATTGGTCCGAGCGTTGGCGACGGCGTTGGTGCTGGTGGCAGGGTTGACGTCGGCACTGGAGCAGGCGTTGGAGTTGGTGCTGGCGTAGGCGCAGGCGTTCGGAGCTGACGTCGGCGCTGGTATAGGCGCCGGCGTTGATGCTGGCGTCGATGCGGGCGTCGGTACTGGTGCGGGCGCTGGCGTTGGTGCAGGCGTAGGCGCCGGCGTTGGTGCTGGCGTCGGCGCTTGCGTCGGTGCTGGCGTAGGCGCTGGCGTGGGGGCCAACTCGGACGCAGGCATTGATTTCAACGTCGGTGCTGGCGTCGGTGCCGGCGTAGTCGTGATAACGGTGATGACATCGGTGATGATATCCGTGCTGGTGTAGGCGTTGGCGTTGGTGCCAGCACAAGCGCTGGCTTTCGTTCTGGCGTCAATGCTGGCGCCGGCGCTGGTGTAGGCGCTGGCGTTGGTGCCGCCACAATAGCTGGCGTTCAGGCTGGCGTCGGTGCTGGCGTCGGTGCTGATGTGGGCATCGGCGTCGGCGGTGGCGTCGTGGGTGCGTGCGCTGGCGTCGGTGCTGGCGCGGACGCCGGCTGCCGTGCTGGCGTCGGTGCCCGCTCCAGCGCTGGCGTGAAGTTCGCGCTGGCTTTAGCGCAGGCGTCGGCGCTGGTGTAATTGCGGGAGGTATTGCCGGCGCCATCGCAAGCGTGCATCTTGGCGTCTGCACTGGCGTCAATGCTGGCGCCGGCGCTGGTGTAGGCGCTGGCGTTGGTGCCGCCACAATAGCTGGCGTTCAGGCTGGCGTCGGTGCTGATGTGGGCATCGGCGTCGGCGGTGGCGTCGTGGGTGCGTGCGCTGGCGTCGGTGCTGGCGCGGACGCCGGCTGCCGTGCTGGCGTCGGTGCCCGCTCCAGCGCTGGCGTGAAGTTCGCGCTGGCTTTAGCGCAGGCGTCGGCGCTGGTGTAATTGCGGGAGGTATTGCCGGCGCCATCGCAAGCGTGCATCTTGGCGTCTGCACTGGCGTCGGTGCTGGTGAAGGCGTCGGCGTTGGTGCTGGCGTCGGTGATATCCGCCTCCTCCTCCTCCTCCTCCTCCTCCTCCTCCTCCTCCTCCTCCTCCTCCTCCTCCTCCTCCTCCCCCTCCTCCCCCCCCTCCTCCTCCTCCTCCTCGGTCCTCCCCCTCCTCATCGTCCTCCTCGTCCTCCTTGTCCCCGTCCCCGTCCCCGACCTCGTCTTCGTCTTCGTCTTCGTCGTCGTCGTCGTCGTCGTCCTCCTCCTCCTACTCCTCCTCCTCCTCCTCCTCCGCCCCTCCCCAGTGGGGCGGGGTGGGCCTTCGGCCCCCTATCGGCGATGATTGTTCGATTGCGGATTACTTGGGCGTGACGCACAAGAACATATTAGTACCGTGTGTCCTGCTCGGAAACGTGCGTCGGACCTGAACGTGTAGCACAATCATGTTGTAGTATACCGCTTCTCGAGAGGTGCGGCCATGAAGCACCCGCCACGAAAGATTTCTCGGCGCGCGCGTCGCTACTTGGGGGGCGACGCAGACATAGTATTGGTATCGTGGGCTGTCGCCGACTGAGCCTTATTCCCCTCCATAATGCTGCCCATGACATCTGGGATTCGCGCCTCGGCACCTTTCGCGCCGGATCCCCAGCGTGAGACTCGGGGGCCTGGCGAGGCGCGCTCCTCCAGGGTGCTCACCGGCTGCGCGCGCACGCCTGTCTCCGAGGGCTTCGAGGGCAAGTGGGCCGCGAGAAAGCCAGGCGAGGTGCACGCAAGATGGTGATCGCGAGTAGCGACGCGCAGTATATACATACGATAGTTAAGATATCCCATTCAGAGACGTCTGGGAGCGCGTTCGTCGAAGATACGTGAGCTTCCCAAGGTGCCCCAAGGCTTCTGCGGGCCCCCAGGGCTGCGTGGGGGTTGAGAAATTTCCGCGGCGCACCTGTTGGCAGGCCGATGTCCTCCTTTGTGATGTGCCAACTGTGCCAGACACCGCCTGCCAAGAAGGCTCAGCGACTCGTCGGCCGACGTTCACTCCGAGGGAGTGGTGGAGCCTCGGGCCAACAGATGCAAGCCCTCTCTCGCAAATCACGCAGGCGTGTGCCAAAACGCATGGGGATCCACCAGCACAGGCAACACAAGTTCGGGCTGATGCACTGGCCGCGGTTGGGTGCCACTGCCCTGGCAGCGGTTGTCGGTGCAGCCCCTTCCTGCGTTCCAGGAAGCCTCGCGGTGGATACTCTTCCTGTCCCTCTCTCTCTCTATATATAGATATGTGTCTCTCTCGTTCTCTCTCTCTCTCTCGCTCGCTCTCGCTCTCTCTTTCTCCGTGTTGTCGTTATTTTGTGTTGTTTCTCTCTCTCTCTCTCTCTGTGTTTCCCTCTCTCTCTTTCTCTCTCTCTCTCTCTCTCTCTCTCTCCCTCTGTATATATATATATATATATGTGTAAGATGTCCGATGCAACACCGGCAGCAACGACAGCCACGGTGGCAGGAGCACTCAGATCAGCGGCTGTACTCGCAACCAGCTGCGCGCGTATAGCTTGCAATGCTGCTGAATGCTGCTGCGTCGTTACTTATGTCACTCTCTATAGCCGATGCGTGATGATGCCTGCAGATATATGCTGTTGTTTGCCGCTGCGCGCTGACGTACGTTTGCTGTTGTGTTTCTGTGCGTTGCCGTATCGTGGCGCATGCCCCTGAAAAATGAGAGTGGTGCTGGAGGCTGCTGAATCATGGTGTTCCTGCGACGTGTCGTTGCCTGGCACATGCTGCTCCATCGCGCATCAGACGGGGGGCATCCAGGAGGTGAGGGGACCCCCTCGGGCGAGCGAGCATCGAGCCCTTTGGGAAGCACGGCCCCCCCGTCTGGGGGTGAGGGGGCTCCAGGGGCGTTGCGGCGCCCCCCAGGTGGGGTTGAAGGTGCACTCCTGGAGGGTCGCGGGGGGGCCCCTGGGGAGGTTGCGGGGAGCCCCAGGGGGTTGAGAGGGCCCCCATGGGGGTTGAGAGCAGAGGGGGCCGAGGGGGCACATTGGGGGGTTGCGGAAGCCCTCGGGAGGGGTTGAGGAGGCTCCCCGAAGGGTTTGGGGGGGACCCTCCAGGGGGTTAAGGGAACCCCCTAGCGGGGTTGCGGAGGGCCCCTGGGGGGGGGGCGCGGGCACCTCTTCAGGAGGGTTTGAGGCGGCCCCCCGGGGGGTTGGGCCAAATTCTACACCCAGGCTGGACGGGCCACACCCCGGCTGGACGAGCTATACACCGGCAAGGTTGGTTGGGCTACACCCTGGCTAGAGCCTCCACAACCCCCCCAAACACTACACACACACAAAAGACCAAACACCACCATACACCAAACCCCAAACAACAAACCCGAAGACCCAAACACCAACCCCCAAAGAACAAACCACACACCTCAAGCACGAAACAACAAACCTCAAACACCAAACACCGAACCCCAACCACCAAACCCGAATCTACAAACACCAAACCCCGAAAGCCAACACCCAAACACCAAACCACCAACCACCGAACACCGAACACCACCACCTTTTCCCCGTTCTCTTCAACATCCTCCTCGTCGTCTTCCTCATCATCAACATCGCCACCATATGCAGCAGCACCAGCACCAGCACCAGCATCAACATCCGCATCAACATCAGCATCAGCTCCGTTATCACTATCACCATCACCATCACCATCATCAGCACTCCCCTCCTCCTCCTCCTCCTCCTCCGACTCCTTCGCCTCCGCCTTCTCCTCCTTTTCCAGCTCCTCCACCTCCTCCTCCTTGCCACCGTCATCGTCACCTCACCCTCCTCCTCGACTGGCGCAGCACGTCTGTCCGCACCTACCGCGGCCGCCCCGCCTCCCTGATGCCGCACGCGCGCAAAAGGGCCTCCCCCGACCCGCGGGGCGCGGGGATCTCCAGCAGCGGGCCGCGGGGCGGCGCCCCCGCCTGCTCGGGGCCCGCCCCGGCGAAAGCGGCGCCCTGGCGGCGGGCGGGGGGGCCCGGGCCTCCTCGCGAGGGGGACCGAGGATCCAGACATCCTTAAGTGGTGGGTGCCATGACAATTCAGAGCCAAACACTCCGATCATTGAAATATCGATGCTGTTTTTCGAATGTTTTACACCTCGGCCCTGGAGATGTCCAAAAAATGTGCTAATGCATTCTGCGATGTCCTGCTGCGTCTGCTGCGCGAAGCCGCAGAGAACCACCCCGCGGTCGTGGACCCCGCGCGCCGCGGCTTCTGGACTGCAGGGCGAACGCCGACAGCAAAGTGAACGCGCGTCTGCCAAATCGTCACGCGGCCCGCGGAGGGCGGCAAAACGTCCATTTGCAATCCAGCAAGACCCGCGCCCGCGGGGAGGACGCCCTGCCACTCTGCGCGCGCGCTCGCGCGCGCGCGATTCCCCCTCGCGAGCCCCGACGAGCGCCCGGCCCCCCTGGCGACGCCCGCGGCCACCAGGGCGCCGCGGGCCTTCCCCAAGGCGTCCGAAGAAAACGGATGCGTTGTAGAGGCTGCGGAGATAGCCCTGCCACGCCCGGTCAGCCAAGGCCCATCGGCCCCGCGCGCCCCGAGACAACCCCACGGGCTGCGGCGTCGCGGCGACCTCGCTGGCCGCTGGAAGAGCTGCGAGGATCTCCAGGGAACCGCGGGGGGCAGCGGCGCGGGGGAAGGGCCGCGCGCAGGGCGCGCATAGGCGGCGGCCATCCTGGGCAAGCACGCCCTCGCGGGCGGGCCCTCGCGGGGAAAGCCTTGGACAAACTCCGACAGGCTGGCGCTGGCAAGCGCGCTGGCAGGAAGGCCCTCTCGGCGAGACCCCATCGGGCGAACGCGGGGGGTCTGGCCCTAGCAAACTCGCCCTCACATGCAGACCCTACAAAGCAGACCAGCAGACCTAGCGGGCGAGTCCTTCCACGAAGGACCATGCAGGCGCGACCTGAATGAAGGGCACCTCGGGACCCGCCGTCCACATCCTGCAGCGGGTCCTGCCCCGGAGGGGGCGACGCGTCGGCGTCCACCCGGCTGGCGTGCGGCACTGCTCTGATCTCCTTCTCCTCAGCCTCCCCCTCCTCCGGAATGGGCGACGCGCCGGCGCCCGCCCAGCTAGCGTGCGGAGTCGGTGATATGGTCGGCGAGGGAGACGGCGAGCTGGTCGGCGCAGGGGTCGGTGACCTGGTCGGTGCGGGAGTCGGTGAGCTGGCCGGCGCGGGAATCGGTCGGCAAGCTGATCGGGCCTGGTCGGTGATGGGAGTCGGTGAGCTGGCCGGCGCGAGTGGGGTAATTGGAGTTCCGTCGAATTGGGCAACTTCAGTTCCGTCGGCTGCTGAAACAGAGTTGGGCAATTTGAATTGCGTCGAGTGCCGAGATCCCTGGGATGGGCTGGTCGAGCCAGCTCTAGAGGTCGGCGCCATCATACCGCCTTGCGCTAACGTCGTCGTCATCTTGCTGTCCTGGACCACCCAGCACTCCAAGAGTAGTGGTTCTTGACGCGGTCCTTCACCTTGCCAGCCAACTCGTGCACTAGCGCCCCGTCGCGCAGGTCGAAGTGGGCCCCTCTCGCCGCGCTCGTCGCACCGAACTTGCCAACTGAGAGGATCGGGCCCTCCGCGTCGCGCGCCTGGAACGTTACCGCGGTGCCGCGTCCGTCCATCAGCTTCATCTTAGCCGTTCTCTCACCGCAGTGCTTGATGCGATGTCCGTTCGCCGCCTCGAGGTCGGGGTCCTTGCTCGCCCGCGTCTCCACCAGAAGCCATATTGGCTGCATGCGCGCTCGTCAGCGCAGTTGTCAACCAACACCACGAGCGGGGACCATGTGCCCACCTGCACCGTGATCATCGCCACGTAGTTGGTTGTGCCAGCCCACTCCGTCACCGCGCAGACGTAGCTGGACTCGTGCTCTTCCTCGATCGCGTAGGTGAGCCGCCGCGCCCCTGGCCCCGTCGCCCGGCTCGCCGACGAACCTATCATCGAAGCTGTGCCTGAGAGTGTCGCGGTGTCGTCCTGGCCCAGCAGCTCATTGACTTGCTCAGGCCCTGCACAACGGCCCTTGCCCTTCCTATCCTTGTTCTTCCCCATCGGGTTCTGCCTGCAATGCTCCTGCAACTGGCCCTTCTTTACCGCGTATCCAGCACCCCGCGCCCGGAATCCAAGCCGCGCGCAGGTTGATGGTGTCGTCTGCGTTGCCCTTGCCCTTGCCTAGGCCACCCTTGAGACCCTTGCCCTTGCCCTTCCGGTCCTTTCCCTTGCGGACCAGGGCGTCCAGTTCCATGGCGTTCGGGTCTCGATGCTGGCCTCCACCCGTTCGTTTCCGATGCTGTGGGGTCGGTGCGCCCGCCGCGTAGTCCGTGTTACTCTGGAGGAACTGCGGCGTGACACTCTTCAGCATAGCGAAGGCATTTAGGTTCTGAACCTGCATGAGCGTCTTCTTCGTCGCTGGTGCCTTTGTCCACGTACAGAGCCTTCTTCATGGACTCGTTGACGACGTCACCCAGGATGATATCCCACTTGCGGGTCATCTCCTCCCAGTCTGCCAACTTCGTCTCGCAGGTCGGGGCCAACTCAAGATACTGGACATCAGGCTCTGATTGCGTGGCGTTGCGTTGGGTTCGCATCGTCTCATCAGGGCCCGCCATGCCAGGGCCCCATCCTGTTGTATATTCCCTCGCAGTCCTCCCAGCGCTGGTCCCTTCACCGTCATGACCAGCATGTGGAACATCTTCTTGGCCGTCTGGTTGCCTCTTGCTCCCAGTGCTCGCTCGATCGCGGCCATCGTCAAGTCAGGCTCTGCCGTTGCATCTGCCGCCTCTATCAAAGCCGCGACTTCATCTGCCGAGACCACCATGCACGAGAGCATCACAAACCACCGCTCCGTCCAGTCCTCCTCCCTGCCTGAGAAGCTCGGGGGCTTCGCCAGCCCTAAGACGCCTTCTGGTTCACGGCCATCGTCCCGTGCACTGCGAGCTCGCCTGAGTCGCCTGGTGCTGCCTCGTCGCACCGCGCCGCACGCCCAGCGGGGTTGCCTGGCGCGTGCCTGTCGCCCGGCCCGCGCGGGGCTCTCGCGGATCACAAACGGCGTTCCGCTGCCATGATCCTTTTTGCGCCACAAGGGCTTCGCACGGTATGCAAAACAACGAAGATGCTCAACAGCAGGTCCCGCCTCCGCATCCAAGCAGCGCAGGTCTGTGGCCCGTCGCGTGCGGCATCGTCGCCGCCGTCGTCGACCTCCCCCCCTGCCCCCGCCGACCCGCGACGCGGGCCTGCGCTGGGCGCTGCTTTAACGGGGGGGCGATCAACAGGCTAGGGAGAATGTGCACCTTTCGGGCTTTCTTGGGGGCCCGGGGAGCCTTTGAGGGCTCCCAAAGGTGCAGGCAAGGTGCACTCTTCTTCCCCCAGCCCCCCATTTCTCATCGCCCCCCGTGGCGCGTCGACGCCGGCGTGCCCCGTGGCGCGTCGACACAGGGCGTCCCAGCGGCCCCGCACGTCGCCCGCGTGCTGAGCAGGCGTGGCCGGCGTGCTCACCGGGCGCGGCCGAAGCGCGCGCCCCGCGCAGGAGGGCAGCGCCGCGGAGGCCACGCCGCACGAGTCCCGTCCAGGGGGGCCCCGTGAGGGTCCACGGCAGAGTCACGGGCCACCACTGGCCATCCTCCGACGAGCTGCTCGGACTTCAGGGCGCATGGCAAATCAAGTCGCGCCGTCAAGAAAGTCGTGGGGCGAGGCGTGAATCAAGAGGAAAGAGGAGGAGGAGGAGGAGGAGGAGGAGGAGGAGGAAGGGAGGGGGAGGAAGAGGAAAAAGTGGGAGAGGAGGAAGAGGAGGAGAAGGAAGGAGGAGAAGGAGGAAGCTACGACCGACAATGAGATGCGAGGCAGTCTGGGATGGCTGGAAGGCTGAATTCCCGGGACGCCCCCCTTGCCGACTTCGCCCTCCCCCCTTCCAGGATGGGACCAGGGAGCGAGTGGAGGCTGGTGGGGCCGCCCGTGCGCACGACCGACGACTCGTCTGGAAGTTCTGGCAGCTCGGCCACGGGCCTCGGGACCAGGCCGTGCAACTACTGAAGGCGAACAATCTGACAAGCACACTGTACGCCAGTGCGCGCAAGAGCTGTTTTCAAGAGGAGGCACTCGCCTCACATGTGCACAGCCATGCGGTCGGCAGTGAGCGATCGCTCACCCACTTGGTCACCAGATGCAGAAAACCTATGCTGTACATATCCGCTGCCGCACTTTGCAGCGGTAAGCTTGCTCCGTGCCCTTTGCTTCTCCTTGGCTGAACTGCTGCCGGCGAGCAACTCTTATTCTGTGACCCCTCACTGGACGACTGTGAATTACATCCTGTCTGGGAAGGACCCCGCCCGTGGCACCCACCCGCTAGCGGGCCGCACAGCCTCCACGACCGCTCCAAGACGGGCCCAGATCGGTTCAAGAGCGCTGGCGAAAGAATGCTGAAGACCGACCCAAGACGGCTCCCCGACAGCCCATGACCGCTTCAGGCAGCAGGGAGAACCACCATGCACTAGCAAGCAACATCAAGCAAGCATCTGCGAAGGAGCCAGCATGCAAACGTGCTGCCAAACAAGCGCGCGTACACGCACTCATGCACACATCCGCGCAGGCAACGCTGCGGACGAGGAATCACTCGCGGAGCCGGTTGGCCGCCCTCCTGACCGCTGTGGGCCCTTGGCTAGGCCTGGCAGGGACTTCCTCGAAGCCCAGAAGGCCTGGGGAGAGCCTCTGCAAGGGCGTCCATGGTAATGCTTCGTGCTGCGCACAGACAAGACAGACTGCCAGGTAGTCCCAGCTGGCCTCAACAGGCCCTCTGAATGGTCCCAGCTAGCCTCAACGTGCCCACCGAGTAGTGCAGGGCGGTCTCAACACCCTGGCGCCGCCTCCGTCGGCGCCCATGGGGCGCTCCGCGCCTCAGAGTTCAGGTGTTGAGACCGCACCGGACTCCTCGGGCGGCCTGGTGACTCGAGGCCAGCTGGGACTACTCGGGGAGCCTGTTGAGGCCAGCCGGGACACCTGGGGGTGGCTGTCAGCGCGCAACCCGAAACCTTGCCAGGCGTCCATGGGTCTCTGTGTCCAGGGATCGGGGGGGGGGGGCCTTTTTGTTGGTTAGGAGGGGTCCCATATGTACGCACACGTGACATCTAGACTGGAAAGAACATGATCAGCGTGCCAGATTTCGTTTAGTCGCCCTACGCAACTACATTCCAGAGCGCGATGCCGGAGAGGCGCGCAAGCGCAGATAGAGCAACTGACCATGGAAGGGCCATGCCGCCATGCCCCTGGCCAGGAAAATTGAACTCGCCCCGCGCCTCAACACGCATCGGCACTGAAAGGCGCCCTTGTCGCTCACAATTCCGCCTTCATCCAATCTCCATTCCTAAGAATCCTTCTGTTTGACGCATATTCGTCATGCGCGCAAGTTTCCTGGTTCCGCCCCTGGAGTGAGGGAGAGCGTCAGGGGGTGACCGGCTCAAGGGGGAGAAGCATCGAGCTGCAATCGGCGATGCGTCGCTTCTAGATCGGCGATTGGCCCCCGATAGCGAAACCGCACATGCCTGGGCGTGGTTGGCTATCAGGCACTGATCGGCAAAGAACCCTGGCTTTCCACCTTCCACACCCTTTCCGACAAGCAGGTTCCTCGGCAAGGCGCAGCAACTGGAGGGCACCCCGAGGCTGGAAAACCAATGAGAAGCGAAGAAAACGTCCGAGCACCTCAAACCTCCAGCCTCGAAACTGATGTTTCGCCTCGAGCCATCCCCTGCCCCCATGCCCCCCCCCCAACGTTGCCCCTGAGCCTATCCCCCTCGTAACGTTGCCCCTCAAGGGGCCTGGAGACGGATCTGGACGCCCGACAAGGGTACGGAAAACATGAGTATGATGCCCAACAACACATGTTGTCCAAAACCGGCAGCGGCCGCAGTTGGACCGGCGGCCTCCTGTCTCAAATGGACGAGGCCCGCGGCGGCGCCGACCGCGAATCCTGCTCAACATGGGCAAGCAATGCTGTCGGTCTTGTAGCCCCTTCTCGGGAGCGGCCAAGAGGGGGGTGTCCAAGAGGGGGGGGTGCAAATCATGACCGGCGGCACGTGCGCGGCCCAGCGGGGGAGCCTGGGACGTAATGAAATAAGAAGGGGCGCCATGAAATCTGGGGAAAAATCATGGCCCGCGCCATGAAATCCACCCCCCCCTAGTGAGTCATCACCCCCCTCTTTTCCGCTCCCGACATCCTTCCCGTACCAATGCCGATCCGGGCCCAGAGGCGAGGAGCGCCCGGCAGCGCGCTCGGGGCTAGGAGCCGTGGGCCAGCAGCCAGGCCTCGGCGGGCGCGGCGGCCGCGGCCGCCGGCCGTCCTCGATGGCCGGACCCTCGATTGCCGGACCGTCGATTCCCGGATCCTCGATTGCTGGGCAGTCGATGCCGCAGATGCCTGGCTCGTCGATCCTTGCTTCCTCGATCCTTGGGTCCTTGGATCCTCGATCCCTGGACCCTCGATACTCGGCTCCTCGATCCTCGGACCCCCGACCCTGGGGTCCGCAAGCCTCGGCTCCCCGATGCCTGGAGCCTCGATGCCTGGAGCCTCGCTGCCTGGACGCCCGCTGCCTGCGCTGCACCCTCGCTGCCTGGACCCTCGACCCTCCAGCCGCGCGGGCCCCCCAGCGTGCCCACGCCGCAGGGGTGCGCAGGCTCGCCCTGCCGCCGTTGCCGTCGCCGCCGCCGTCGCCGGCGTCGGGAATCGGCGTCGGCGTCGGCGTCGGCGTCGCCGTCGGCGGCGTCGCCGGCGGCGTCGGGAATCGGCGTCGGCACCGTCGTGCTCAGCGTCGTCGTCGCCATCGTCGTCGGCGTCGAACCCGTCGTCTTCGAAATCGGCGTCGGCGTTGGCGTCGTCGTCGTCGTCCTCGCCGTCGTCGCCGACGTCGCCAGTGGCGGCGGCGCCTTCGGTGCCGTCGCGGTCGCCGTCGCCGTCGCCACGTCCGCACGGCTGGCAGGAAGGCGCTGCTCCTGCCGCCGGCACATGCCCTAGCCGTCGCTGCTGCTGCCCAGACCTCCAGGCGCTGCAGCAAACAAAAGTCACGGCGGGCACTTCTCGTGATCCCGGCGCCCGAGGGCAAATTCTCGAGAACTGCGGCAAGCAACACACTGGCCATGACAGAAGACTGGTCTCAGGAGCTTCAGGAGCCCGCGACGTCCTGGGAAAAAAACCGCACCGTCGGAGGTCTGGACTCTTCGCCCCTCAGGAAAATCCGGTCTGGGGCAAATTCTGGCCAAATGTTGGCCCGCTCAAGCCGGGAGCGGTGTCGGTGAAAACTCGGCGCCCTCCGGCGCAAGCCCAGCCCCGCCTCGCCCTCCCCTGACAATCCGTCCCCCCTGCTGGCGTCGCCGCCTCGCCGCTCCCTCCTCGCGCATCCCCGCGGCGCGAGAGGGCGCTGATGCCACGGCCAGCGCTTGCGTACAGGATTGCGCATGCACGCGGGCGCCTAGGTCCAGACCGGCCAGCGCGCCGAAGCGCTAGTTAACTATTCCGACGGCATAAAGACCCACATGAGATTCTTCTGGGCTGCTCTGGAAACGCACTTCGTCGTCCTTCTCCTCCTTCTCCCGTGTGCGTGCCACTCGCCGATCAAGTCGCCTCCGATCAGTACCATGAAACGCGGGCTCAATAGGGAGGGGCTCCCACTAGAGACTTCCCCGCAATCCACTCAAACACGAGGCTCCCGCTCGAGACCTCCTCAATACTCAAACCCCAAGAGCCCCAGAGTAACGACGGGTACAGGGTTCCAATACACCGCTGGAATCTTTTTAACAACAAAAAACTGGGGACCCCATATGGACGGGTTCCCGCTCGAGACTTCCCCGCAATTCACTCACACACGAGGCCATCGCTCGAGACGTCCATAGTCAAACCCCAAGAGCCCCAGAGTGACGACAGGTACAAGGTTCCGATGCACCGCTCGGATTGAAATCATGGGTTGGGGACCCCATAGGGAGGGGCTCCCGCTCGAGACTTTCTCGCGACTCACTCAGACACGAGGCTCCCGTTTGAGACTTCCTCACGATGAGAGTGTGAGTGTGAGTGAGTGAGTGCGTGTGTGATGTTGACGATGCTCAAGTCCTCAAGATGCGTGCGTAAGCGCGTGAGAAAGTGCGCGTGTGTGTGTGTGTGTGACTGCGCGAGATGACGGTGGTGTGGCGATGGTGAGTAGGACACAGTTGCGTCTTTCTGATGACGGCCGATGATCATGATAGGGTGATGATGATGATTATGAGGCTTGCGTGATAGCGGTGATGAGTGTGAAAAGAGGACAGGAGAAAAGGGTGAGGTGTTCTGTCCTAGGCGGGGGTGTCCAGAGACAACAAGAACCCCACTTAGGATAGATGGGGGAAACATAGCAAGTGCAACTTGATACTGCGCGTTTCTGGCGCAAACGGCTCGCTAGGCGCAACTACGGACCCCTGGCCGGTACGACGCAGCCTTCGCAATGAGGGCGCATGGTGAATGATATGAGATTATGCTCACTGGCGTCTGTCGCTGCAACGGACACGGTCGTCCCTCCAAGATTTGGTTCCTCCCCCGCCGAGTCTCGCCTTCCATCCGTTCGCAAGCAGATAGTCCGCCCAAGCGACAGACAGTAGTACCGCCGCGCGGGATTGGATGCTCGCCTCCGATGCGATCCCGCCCCCCGTGCTCCTCAGAGGCGCCAGGCTCTCGCTCCTTCTCTCTCTCTCTCTCGCCCTCTCGCTCTCTCTCTCTCTCTGTCTCTCTCTGTAGCTCTTCTCCCCCGTCCCTGCCTTTCTCTTGCCTGCCCTGCGTAGCCCTGTTGCCAGGTTTCTCATCCTCCTCTCCACCTCAGCCCTCCTGTACATAGTCCGCTCCTGCACCTTATCTCTCCCACACATGCCCCTCGCCTCCCACCCTCTTCCCCACGACTGCGGCCTTCATTCCTTCGCATGTATGCTTCTGCCGAACCTCACTCGCACGCCCTCCCTTCTTACGCATCCACTCCCCCACCATGCGGCTCCTCCTCCTCCTCCTCCTCCTCCTGTCCTCCTCCTCCTCCTTCTCTTCGTACTTCCTCTCATCGTTGTTGCTGCCGCTCGCCAGCTCCCACAACCCACTGAGCAGTGCAACGGCCTGAAACTTGAGGCAGTTGGAGCCGCCGTGGCTGCTGTACTGCCCGCCGGGCCCGCCTTTCTCCTGGGAGTGCACGGGGAGAGAGGCCGCTGGGGAGGAGCCCGGGGGAACAGGGCGAGCAGAGTGGACATAATGAACAGGACTTGCCGTCGCTCGGACGTCCATGTCCCGTGCATGTTTCGGTTTCGTGCGTGTGTTTTTTGCTCGATGGTCCAGGATGGTCCTCGATGGTTCTCGCAAAGAAAAAATGCACACGTCCGAGCTATGCCAAGAGGAGTTGGAGAGGTGGTTATGAGGTGAGCTGGACAGGCGGGAACGAGGCGACAAAACGAAGAGGAGTTCGTCATGGTGGTGTGGAGTCAACGGGGCAACAGGAAACGAGGCGCTCGAGAGGAGACACCAGGGGGCCCAAGCGCAAGACCCCAATGCGGCGCATGGTCATGCCGCCCCGACAGCAGATCTCTCTTGACACCCCATGTGTTCCGGATGCAGCTGACAGTTGGATCAAATTTTGCACACCCTCTCCGATCATTCTTTTACCACGCATGCGCAAAAGTGGAAGTGAAGGGATCACAAACAATAGCAACCCGACGCACAAAACGCACAAGCGCACAACGTTGACATCGATACGTATCCCGACTGGGCTTAGCGAATCACTGCGTAAACTAGAGACGAACGAGGGGAGGACGACCGCACGGAGGCATCTGAAACATGTGATACCTCTCCCTCGCCCCCTCCCTCCCCATGGACGCCCACGCCGACGGCAAAACCGAAAACTGATCGAACTGGCAGCGAAACTGGAGCCGACCGAAACCGACAGGCAGAGAAGGCAGCCCAGCAGGGCCCAGCGGTGCAGCAATCGACCCAACCGAACCGACCGAGTGTAGCGGACCGCCGACTGCGACGCAGCCAACCCCGACCCCCGACGCCTCGTTCTATAATTTCTCAAGACGCGGACCCCCGAGAGTTCTCGACCCTTTTCCCCAGGACCGGCCTTTCGTCGCGAGCCGTTTTTTGACGGCCCCGGGGCCCAGCGAGGGCCCCCAGAGGCCGATAATCATACGACACCTTCCGTCGTGATTTTGTTCATGACCCGAAGGGGGTCCGGGAACCCAACCATGCCGTGGACGCCCTGCCCCCCCCCTGGGTAGTCGAAGCCAATCTGGCGCCAATCTGGCAGGCCCAATATGGCAAACGGCGGCAATCTGACGAGGGAGCCAACGCGAATCCAGTCTGGCGAATAACCCCAATCCTCCAGTTTGGCCAGGCCAGATTGGCCCTTCGGGCCCAATCCAATCTGACAGTCTGGCCTTCGACTACCCCGCCCCCCCCCTCTCCCCCGTCTGGCTCTGCTCCTCGCTCGCCCGTCGTCTGGCCTTCGCGCCAGAGCTCGGTCGGGCCTCCGGCGGCCGGATCGGGACGACCTGGGCCCCCCAGGGAGAGCCAAGTCTCCTGCGAGGCCCTGGGCGTCCCGGGCAGCAAGCCTGACATGCCGGGCGCGCCGCCGCGCTGGGGCAAACCCCGCGTGGCGAGCGCAGATGCCGCTGGAGCGCCCTGCGGCGCGGCGCCGCCGCCGCCTGGCCAGGAGCTCTCCTGGGCCCGGGAGAGCTCTTGCCGAGGCGCAGCTCCTGGAGCGCATCCCGAGGCAGGACAGCCTCCAAGAGCCCGCGGGAACTCTCGAAAACCCCACGTGCTGCCCCCATCGCCAAAGCGTCGGCGATGCATCGGCGATGCATCGGCGATGCATCGGCGACGCATCGGCGACGCATCGGAGTCGTCGGCGTGGAGCAAAGCGGGCCCCACATCGAGCCGCATCGCCGATGCGGCGGCGATGCGGCACGATCCTCCGACCCCATCTGGGAGGTCTGGTGCAACGCAGCCGACCGTACCCAGCCGCCCCCTCTCCCCGCCAGCTCTGCCCCCCCCCCCCCTTGCGCGCCCCTCCTCGGCGCCGCAGATCGCGCACGCGTGCCGGTAGCCGCCTCGGCGGAGCCCGGCGGCGGGGGGCCGGCGTGCCCAGGAGCAGAGGAAGAGGACACACCATGAACGGGAACTTTCGGAGGTCCGCGCACATTTCTTGCATCGGCGTCATGCCCCCATCCCTTGCGTTCGGAGCGCGCTGGGGGCGGCGCCAGAGGCGCCACCAGGAGGGGCCAGCGCAGATCCAAGAAATCCGCGCGGACCTCCGAACGTTTATGTTTATGCCGCTTTTCCTCCTTCGAAGAAGGGCCGAGGCCACTGCGCACAATGCCCGAAGCGCTACAGTAGACACAGACGGTTGCATTCTTACTTGACGTGCCTACTCTACGATGCGCTGCAGCTACCTGGCTTCCCGCCCCGCGCCGCGCTTGGCGCGCAACTGCTTTCGCGCGAACCCCTCGCGCGGCCCGCGTGGGGACAGGTGCATGGGAGACTCTCTGTTGCACTCTCCCCGAGCAGTGCTTGCACCCGTGGGGGGCTCTCGCTTCCTGGGCCAGTGACCGCGTGCGCTTCGGGGCCTTCGCCCGGTCGCCGCCCCGAGGCCGCCCTGTGGGCGCCCCGTGCGCCTGTGGGCGCACCGCGCATGCTGCAGCCCACAGCCTGCACGAGATCACACACAGCTTGCTTACACACAGCTTGCAGCACATCTACTGCAGCCCACAGCCTGCACCATACAGCCTGCAACACATCGCTGGAGCCACGTGGCTGGCACCATAAGGCCTGTGCCCCGTATCCCACGTGCTGGACCGCATGATCTGCAACGCACGTGTAGCACCGCACGTGTCGCACTGCGCAGACTGCACCAGATAGCCCACACATCCAGAGCACAACGACTCACAGTGTGGGGTCCGCGCTGGCAAACATGCTATGTTGTTGGTTGAAGTGCTTTCTGGTTATCGGCGGATGAGAAAACCTGGAAGAACATAAACATAACGATACCGATACTGCTGCTCTCCCGACCTCGCCCGGGATGCGCACTGGCCAGGGGTTCGAACAAATCGATGACGATCTGGCCGTGGGGGGGACGTGCACCCCAAGGAAGGGCATCGGAATCGCTATATTCTTCTTCTCCCCTGTGTACCTTAGGAGGCGCAATAACAAGTAAGGCCAGATGAAGCCCACAATTAAGCCATATTAAGACAGACTAAGCGGAACTACGCGGGACTATGCCAGATTAGGCTGGTGCACGACCACCGATATAGCAGCGCCGATGCTAAGTTAACCCTCCCAGAAGGTTGCATCGTATGGTGCCTCTCTGGCCAGGGTCGCGGAGCGCGCCCAAAGCGGGTAGCTGCGCGCCCCGTCGCGTGACCCAAAAACACCCGAGAGATCGGAGGCCACCCGGGCTGACAGCTCGGGTCGAGCCCGCTTGAACCCCGTCTGGGGATCCAGCTCCCCAGGCAGACCCCTGCCGTCGACTGGGGCGATCTCGACGCCCTGCGTCTGCAGGATGGGGCGCAGCAGCTGGAGAGCATCCCGAGGCGAGAAGGCCTGCTGGATCCCGCGAGAGCCCCCGAGGACCTCGCGACGGCGGTCTGGGCTCTTCTCCCCCTCCCCCTGGAGCGGACGGGAAGGACGCCTGGGAACAACTCCCCCCACTCTGATCACTGGATGCTGGAACTTCCCAATCGCGACCGACGAATATCGGTCGCTACCGATTTTGCTTCAGATTCCGGGATCGGTCACGCCCCATTTCCTGCCACATCGCTGGCGACCGACTCGGAGTGCCGATTCGGTCGCTACCGATGAGCAAAACAGTTCTCGTGTTGGGAGGACGGGGGCTGGAAACACAGGGCACGACTGCGTCATAGCACAGGGCGCGACCGTGTAATGCGAACGATCGGACCATTTCTCCCCGCCCCATTTTCCCAACCCGATCATTCTCTTTCTACACTGATCGCGGCCGACAGAGCGCAGCCAGTGATCAGGGCGGGCCAGACTCCTCTCCACGCCCGGCGGCCCGCCCCGCGGGCCCCGAGGCGGCCGCAGCTGCCGAACGGCGCGGTGCAGCGGGCGCCCGCAGAATCCCGGTTGAAGCCCGCGGGCCCCCCGTCGGCGGGGGCTCCGGGGCTCGTGCACCGTCTTGGGGCGGACGGAGAGGTCGCTGGAGCACACCCCCAGGGCCCCAGCGTGCTGCAAAACTCGAGACGGAGGTTTTTTTCTCCGAGCTCGGCCTCTAGAGGCCCTCGCCGGGTCCCAGGTCCGTCAAGGAACGGCTCTGAGTGCAACATCCGCCCCTGGGCGTGAATCGAGCCTTCAGGGGACCCCGCATTGAACAACACCAAGACATCGGATCTCTGGGGGTGACCACTCGATAAAGTACAAGGACGACACGGGAGCACGTGTCGGGAGCCTCGCGCGGATTATTGGGTTGGTGCTGAACCTCCCTCCCCGCACCTTTGGCGACGCCTCCATGGCCAGGGAAAGGGTGTATCCAGCCCAGGGCCCAAGACATCCGCGCAGACAGGGGGTTACATCTTGCCCAGGGCTTGCGCTCCAGGTGGACGAAGGGGGGAGGCTCCAGGAACTCAAAAAACAGGGGAGGAGGGCGGCAGGAATGTCGTCCACCTCCTCCTCCTCCTCCTCCTCCTCCTCCTCCTCCTCCTCCTCCTCCTTCTCTCCTCCTCCATCCTCCTTCTCTGGGGGAGGCACACGGCATCGCTCGGGAGAGGTTGGCGGAGCAACCTCCTTCGAGCATCGCCCAGGGGCCATCCGGCCACCCGTTGGCGGGTGCTCCAAGGCTCGCGCACCATCTTCGGGCGGTTGACTCTCGGATCCCTTCGCGCAGTGAAAACATCACGACGGACGATTTTCTGCCGTTCTCGCCCCCTGGGTGCCCTCGTTAGGCCCTGGAACCGACAGAAAATTATGAAAAAACAATCCCTGGGAATGGGTCGAGACCTCGGGGGGTCCACGTTAAACAAAACTCGCGACGTCGGGGGTCTGGACTTAACTTACCACGTCGCAGGGAGGGGACCCGGGTCCCCGACGTCATGAATTCCATAACGTCGACCCCTGGAGGTATCGACCCATTCCCCAGGACCGGTTTCTCATCCTGAGCGTTTTTTGACGGTCCCGGGGCCCGGTGAGGGCCCCCAGGCCGAAATTAGCAACAAAAAAAAGGAACGCCCGTCATGATTTGTGCATGACCCGAGGGCGCCTGGGGAGGACGGGCCATCCAGCGCCTCGGAGCGTGTTTTTGTCTTTTCTGACGCTCATGGGGCCTCGGGCGGCCTCTAGGAGGCCTCCGGCAGCTTCTGGAGACGTCAGGAGGCCTCCAGGGACCTCCTCTCAAGGAGGACTAGCTAGGTGCGCTCGCGCCAGATCAGGCATCCTACACCTCCCACCAATCCCTGCCGATTGCTGGTTTCTTCTCTATCCGCCGATGGGCGTGCGGACCTGGACGCCTGCACAAGACCCCCTTCTCGCGTAATGCGCAGTATGAGCATGGAAGCTGTGTAGCGCCGAGGCCATCCTAGCGGCCGTGGGGCGGTGAGAGCGCTCCCAGAAGCACCCCGCCGAGAGGGCATGTCAAGCGCAGCGGCAGCGGGGCCGCCAGCAGCACCACAGCGGCCAGGACGGCCGTGACCTGCTGTGGTAGCCGGCAGCTCGACCACCACCAGTGCCGCCGACCACTGCCGACCAACACCACGACCACGACCACGGCCAGCACGACGGCGCCACGGCCACCACCATTGCCATTTACCAACGCCGACCCGACCACCCCCGCCCCTGGCCGCCCCTTTTTTCCCTCTCCCTGCCCCCACCGAGCCGCCATTGCTTCTGCGCGCGCCTAGCGCTTCGCCTTCTCCCTTTCTTCTCTCTCGGCTGCCTGCTTTTCCCGCCATTATGTGCACCTGACTGGTTTTTCTCCCTCTCCTTCCCCTGCTTCCCCTCTCCTTTCCTGCTCCGTGCCTCCGGCGGGCGCGCGCGCGCGCCTAAAGGGAGGGTCTGGTGGCGCGCGCCTCCCCGCCGCGCGCCCGTCTCCTCCTCCTCCCGGTTCCTTCCTGCTCCCTCCTCCCTCCTCCCTCCTCTCTGCCCGAGTAGGTTCTGTGCGGCCCTGGGTCAGGACTGCCTCGCCCCCTGCTGCTGCTTGCTGGCCCACATTTGTCCTCTTCCTTTGTTTCTGCTGGGAGGAGGAGGAAGAGGAGGAGGAGGAGGAGGAGGAGGAGGAGGAGGAGGAGGAGGAGGAGGAGCTGGAAAAGGAAGAGGAAGAGGAGGAGGAGGAGGAGGAGGAGGCTGAAGACTAGCTCGAGGGGGTCCGAAGACCCCCTCGCACGCCGCGACGGGCGAAAATCCTCGGGCGCGCCCGAGCCGCGATGGGGCCGGCCCGACCCCAGGGGGAGATCCAGCCCCCACGAGTTCCTCGAACCGACGAAAAGACCACGAGGGCCAGGCAGCTGCAGCCACCCCCAAAACCGAGCCCCAGGAGACACCAACCAGACAGGAGCCCGAACCGAACCCCACGACGCTGGATCACCCCCCAAGGCCCTCAAGCCTTCAGGCCAACACAGCCCAGGGAGGGCTGTGCCGACCTCCACCTCGAGGTTCAGCTCGAACTGGCCGAACACGTAGCACCGAGTGGCGCCACCTCGGCCTGCTCCCCGAAGTTCACGAACCGGTAGGGCCCATTAACTCCTCGAGGGCTGTGACCAGGCCGCTGACCTGGACAGCGTCGCCTAGGTTCGTCTGCATCACCATCTGCTGGATGACCTCCCCTGGCACGCGCTTCTCCTCGTTCGTGCTTGGTTCGCGCCCCTCCACGTCGTCCACTACTTCTTCCACGATGTCTTGGCCGTACCCGCCGAGCAGGCTGTCCAAGCTCTCGCCCTCACTGTCGGCAATGAGAGAGCCCTCGTCGTGGATGGTGCTGCTGGCGACGACGTGCTCGTTATCGGGGGGCGTCAATCACGCCCTTCTTGACGATCTTGCCCACGACGCGGTCGGTGGCTAGGCGCCGCAAGGCCAGCACCTGCAGCTGCTTATCGGCCACCTCTTTGTTCGACTTGTAGATGTCCTCCCCGCCGTCCAGCACGGGAAGGAAGGGAACTCCCCGAGCGGCTTCCCTTGATGGTCCTTCTGGGATTTGGCCCAGCCCTTCTGCCCACAACCCTGGTGGAGGTCGACGCGGATGTCAACCTCGTGGTCCCTCGGATGTCAACCTCGCCAACCTCGTGGTGCCCCTCCGAGGTACCTGGAGTGCTGGATCCCTCGACATGCACTCTCTCCTCCACCTCGTCGTCATCACCATCATCTCCGATGAGCACTGCCTTCACTCCCTTACTGCTGCTGAAGTTCGGGGAAGGCGGTATGTTCCCGAAGCTGAAGCTGTCGTCGCACCCGAGCCATCGCCAGCACACGATGTGCTCAATTGACCTCCAGAGGGGGGGAGCGCCTCCGGCGTCGGCGCGACTCCCTCTCCTTCTGCTTGGCCTTGTTCTCCTTCATCACCTTCTCACCCTTCCTCTGCTTCACAATCGGCCCCAGTGCAACGGGTCTCGCGCCCTGCCAGCTCGCTGGGGGGATCGGGCTCTGCCCCGACGGCGCCACCCAGAGACCAGGCGGCGGCGAGGGCGGTGCCGCCTTGGCCGACAGGTGCAGGGCTGCCTGCTGCCGCAGCTGCTCCACCTGCGGCTGGGGCCGGCATGCTGTCCGTGAACGAGAACGGCTGCGCGACCCCATCCTCGGACAGGTCGAACGGCTTCGTGACCTTTCCTCCGAAGGTGCACAGGAAGGCCGGGGCCGCGCCAGCTGAGGCACGGCTGCAGGCATGGCCGCGGAGAGCCGCCGCGACCGCCGCCCTGACCGCGGCCTGCACCACGTGCGCCGTCACGTCCGGCGCGCCTCGTGCCGCACACCTCCACGGCGCCAGCTGCGCCTCCGGGAGGTCGGCCCATGTCATCCGGGAACCTCGGATTGGGCTCCTGCGGGCTGCGCCTCCCCCAGTCGCGCCCGCAGATGGCTCCACTGAGCCAGGAGTGGCTAGGAGGAGGAGGAGGAGGAGGAGGAGGAGGAGGAGGAGAAGGAGGATGGAGGATGGAGGATGGAGGATGGAGGAGGACGGAGGAGGACGAGAAGGAACTGCAGCAGCAGGGGCAGAAGGAGCGGGTGTAGCAGGAGGACCAGGGGAAGGAGGGGAGGGGAAGGGAAGGTGGCGACAACGACGAGGAAACTTTCGCATCCACAAATGCGGCCTGGGCTGGGGCGCAGGCGCCACTCTGAACGACGGGAGCAAGGCCCGACCCTGCAATGAGGCCAAGGCTGCAGCGAGAGCACCATTCTGAAATACCGAAGCTGTTCCGATCGAAAAAGCAAATGGAAGTCTGAATCCAGGAGCAAAGGAGCAAATCAGGCAAACTGGCACCAGGTGGCCGCCGCACGCTGTCCCTGTCGAGGGCCCTGCGTCCACTGGCACGCACGCCAGTCTTGGACACCCCTTTTTGTTCCTCTTCCTCCCTTCCTAACGAGGAGGAGCAGGAGGAAAGGGAAGAGGAGGGGGATGAACAGCAGAAGGAAAAAGGGGAAACGCAGGATGAGGAAAGAGAAAAACTGGAGGAGGAGCAGGAGGAGGAAGGGAAGGAACATGAGGAGGAGAGGAAGACGAGGAGTGAGCAGGAAGGAGACGGCGCAAGAGGAGCAGCGGCAGGCAGAGGAGGCAGTACAGGCTCCCCCCGCGCGCACGCCCCAAGGGGCGGGAACGGCAGAGTTCGGACGGGTCGTAATTCCTGGGGGGTGACCTACATGAGGGGTGAAGAAAACTGCCATGCAGGGGCCTGTAAATGTAGGGCCCGGCCCCTACTGGAGCCAGCAGGGGCCCGAAAAACCCAGAAAGGGGACCGAAAGGGTCCCTTCATGGCCCTCCCCCCATCACCGCCCGCCCGAAGAGCCCCGGCGGTAAGCAGGCGGACAGCCCCGGCATCCACGCAGATCCGGTGGCGGACGCAGAAGGCGCGCAGCTTGCCTGAGGGGGTTCACTGCTGCTGCTGCTGCTGCCGCTGCTGCTGCTGCTGCTGCCGCTGCTAATGCTGCTGCTGCGTGGGACAACGAAGGTTCTGGACGCTTGTCGGCCTCCTGGATCACCCTCGCTGCACGGGGCGGATTGACCCTCGGACATCTCGCCAGAGCGCATCCCTGGACAGGTCCAGGGGCCGACTGCAAAACCGTGGGCCCAGACCTCCTCGGGTCGTGAACAAAATCGCAACGTGCATGTGTGGCCGCTTGCAGCCTCTGGGGGCCCATAACTACCCAGCCTCGTGGCCGTAAAAGTGAATCTGTGAATCCAGATGCACAGTATGCCGCCGGGAGGGGGTCCCGACCTCTGGGGGCACACATGGGGAACAACAGGCACGACGTTGGATGTCTGGGATTCTGGTCATTCGTACCGCTCCTCGTGCCAATTCATGCGCTCCTTCTCGCTGCCCCTGTCATGATTCATATCGGTATCGGTATCCTTCTCTATATATCGTAGGAAACTGTGTGCTTCTTTCTCTATCTCTGTCTCTTTTGTTTTCTCTTTCTCTCTCTCTTTCTCTCTCTCTCTCTCTCTCTCTCTCTTTCGACTACACGTAGGAGTGACCCTAGGCAAGAGTGGGGCGGCATCAGGGGCGCCCGTGGGGGCCCAACGCCATCGCGCAAGCCGGCGCTGCCATGCCGCATCCAAGATCGGCGGGGCGTCACTCTAATTTTTGTTGCGCCAGCGGGCAACCGCGAAATTGTGCCGATTGAATTCGAGCGCCCCGAATGGCACTTCGAAGGGCCTGCGAAAGCAGACGCTGCCGGGGGCCACCGCGATGAGGTCTGGCACTGCCGGGCTGCATCGCGATGACGTCTGACCAGACCCGGCGCGATGGCCAAAACCGGCCCCATCCGAGAGCCCGGAATATGTTTGAATATCTTAGGATGAATTATGATAGTGAAGATCCCCATTGGTTCGAAAAGCATATTCAAACATATTCAAAATATTCAAAGATATTCGAATCTATTCAAAAATATTCAAGCCACACGTTTTGGGATTTGGGCTGGGATTCGGGACTGGACCTGAGCCGGAAAACGCGCCGTCTGGTCGACCGGCAACCCCTCGGGTAACCAATGCAAGCTGTAGGGTTCGACCCGTATGCGTCGCTGTCGATTGCAAGGGGTGGGCCCAAACCTGGCGCGCTCAGATGCGAGCGTAATCACACGATGCGGGTGCCGACGCGAGACCAAGTTCATTCCACAAGGAAAATCATCAGACCCCCTTTGGGCCAGCACCAAAGGTCACTCCGGCGAAGAGTCACTCTTACGTGTAGTCGATCTCTCTCTCTCTCTCTTTCGCTTCCGGTGCATCCAACCAGCATCCTCCATCATCTGTACTTCGTGGCTTGGAGAAGCCAGAAGGAAATTGGTGGATGCGGAGAGAAAGAGGAAGGGTCCAAGTGAAGCGGATGCGGAAGAAGGGCGAGAGTGAAGCCTACAATGCACCCATGCATCCAACGCCAAGGCACGTGCGCGAGTGTCGAATTGGCTGGCACGCCTCACTCCGGAGAGCCAACCAACTCGACCCACTCGCGCACTCCGAATGGCCAAGACATCATTCTGGACGCGGCGCGGGCATCGACGCCACTGGCCTTCGAGCGGAAAAAAACAAACGAACACCCGCCGAGCGTTGGGACCGCACACACACAAACACGGACACACAATCACACACACACACACACACACACACACACACACGCTCCCGCACACACAACGCTGCGCACGATAAGCTCGCAATATGTGCGCAAATTGCTGATGAACTGATGGGTATCTCAGCTGGCGAAGCTGATGCAGACGAACGAGGAAGGAGCAGCAACAATGTTCGAACCGAAGGCAGAACACAAAAACGGTGGCTGGCCCCAGTCGTCGGTGTGCTCTCTGGCATGTCTGGATTTGGCCAAGCTGCCTTCCCTACCCCTGTAATGTGCTGCCCGCTCCTGTACCCACCGATTGTTCCTTCCAATTGGTTCCTCTCTCCTGCGCGTGTCACCGACGATTGCGACTCATGTGCTTGATGGTCTCCGCAATATGCTAGGCGTGGAGCCTGCTAAGAGCTTTTAGCAGCACACATGCATTTCGAACGACACGCCTGACTCTGAACGGGATAGATAGAGCGTGCTAGATGGATAAAGAAAATAAGAGACACAGACAAAGAGAGAGAGAGAGGGTGATACCAAATATCTGTATGTGCACATATATAGACATGCAGCCAAACCAGCAGCAACTACACATTCCACCTCTACAGCCGATGCAGTATACACATTGACCACCAATGGCACTGCTGTGATCCACGCCCCTCGCCACTAGTCAAAGAGGAAACAGCCGTGGGCGACGACGTTGAGAAACCACGGAATTCAAGGACGAATCTAAACCTACCCCCAGAAACGCACGACCCCACACTCTCCTTCACACAGTTCAGCGCCAAGACGGCAACACCCTCCAATATGACGCATTTCCACGACACTCACACGCAAACAGTGAGACCTCATGCGCCGACCTCTTGGGAACTGCACAAACACTCGGCTACATGTCATAGGGTGACTCAATCCACTCGTCTACCGTTTCGACAGCGGCGCCTGCCCCAACACGAGAAGCATACCCCATGATGACACCAAAAGCAGTAGATGACACGCGCAGGCGACGCACGGGCAAACGGTGGGTACTCAGCTCCCGAATGTCGCCGCGTGGCGCAGCAGAAGAGCGCGTGACCATGACATCCAATACGAACGGGGCCGAGCCAACCCACGGCTTCTGATTCGCTGCGCTTGAAGCTCGAGTACGCGAATGGGCGCGCTAAGGTGTGATAGTCAGAAGCGGCTCGGACAGGCGGGCCCAAGCTCAGCTGCGCAGCAAGCTGGGTGCCTGGAACGCTCGAGCCTGGCACCCAAAGCTGACCCGAGGTTAGCAACGACCGCGACGAGGGCGCCACTCGCCTCAACCACAGGCACGGCTCCAAAGCAAGCGACGACGGAGTGCGCTTGAGGGGACGACTGCCTCGCTTCCTCCCCCTCGCTCCTTCTCTTCCCCCTCATCATCATCACGCTGGAGCCCCCACCGCAGAAGCTCGATGATGATGATGATACTAATGATGATGATGCTGATGATGATGATGATGATGATGGTGATGATGATGAAGATGATGATGACGATGATGATGACGATGGCGACGAGGACGACGACGACGATGATGATGATGGTGATGATGATGCTGATGAGGATGGTAATGATGGCGGTGGTGATGATGATGTGGGCTATGACTATGACGATGATGATGCTGCTTTTGATGATGATGATGATGATGATCATCATCATGATGACGATGATGACGATGATGATGATGCTGATGATGATGATGCTGATGGTATTGATGGTCATGATCGTGTCTATGAGGATGACACGTGTGATGCTTATGATGATGCGCACGTCCTCCTCCTCATCCTCCTCATCCCTCATCTTACTAAACAAGAAAACGACCGTGTACACTCCACGAGCATGTCAATGCCAACGCAAAATGCGATCGACCCATTCTGCTTTGAACCTCCCCCTTTAGTTGCACCAGCCGGCATTGCCAGTTGGCGCTTGCCCCTGCCCGTACCCCTCTGGTTGCGTCGATGCGGACACACACACAGACACAGACACAGCCGGGAGACTGTTCTACTAAAAAACACATGTGGGTGCATGTCACTATGGCTACGCGGCTATTGCCACATGGCCATGGCCCATCCCCCTCCCCCCCCCCTCCCATGCCCGAACGCGCCTGGCCGAGGGCGCGCCTGGGCGGCCTCCCTGCTTCGCCCAATCTCCCCCCCTCTCCCTCACGGCGAGCCAGCGCCGCTAGCGCCCAAGAAGCCGTAGCACGCGCTCACGTGCGACTGGGCGGCTGGGTAATTACAACGTTGCGTTTCTTTCGGGCGCCAGAAGTGCGTACGGAAAGCATGAGAGTTAGATGCCCCATAACAAGTGGTGTCCAAAACCGACAGCGGCCGCTGTTGGCCGGGCGGCCTTCTGCCTCGAGCGGGCAACGCCCGCGCCGATACCGACAACGAGTCCTGTTCAAAATGGTCAAAGACTGCTGTCGGTTTGCGTATCCGTTCTTTCCGTGCCCACTTTTCGTTCGTGGCGACTTCTGCTTCCCTTCCCCTGGTCCAAGAGAAGCCGCAGTCAAACCTTTCCGAATCTGAGGCGTCCCGCCCCGCCCTGCTGCGGCAGCGCGTCGAGGGCTTCCGCGAGCTCGCTGCGCGGCCCCGGCCGCAGCACTCGCGGCATCGCCGGCGCAGCGCCTCCAGCCTCAGGGAGGGAGGTCAGAAGGGCACAGAAGGAAGGGGGGGCTGGAGACCGAACGAGACGATCCTGGCTTGTGGTCGTAACAACCATGAACTCAAGGAA
>CAUYUJ010000037.1:328344-378344 GCA_963575745.1 Prorocentrum cordatum | reverse complement strand
TTCCTCGGTTTCCGCCGCGGGTCTTTCGCGCAGCTCCAAGCCCTGCGATCCGACTTCTCGACGAAACTGCAACACCGTACAAAAATCACGGTTCCAACTTCCTGCGCCACGTTTCGAGGCGAAACGATCTGTGAGGGGCCCCGGGGCCTGAGACTGGGCGAAACCGCCAGGCTCGAACAAACTTCGGTGACTCCCAAGCGTGCGGTTTGCAAAGGGTGTGGTTTGCAACCGGCACTCGGGGGGGGCGCCCTGGGGGGCGGGCGGGGGCCTCGATTGAGTTCTCGGCCGCGCCCCGAGGAGGCCCGACGAGGACAGCGTCGTGCCCCCCAAGTCCCCAACGGTGCCGGTCGCCAACCACTTCCCGGCAGAACCGTGCTCTCTGCAGTCGCCGAACATTGAGGCGCCAGGATCTCAGGGAACGCTGCTGCTTCTGCATCTGCTCCTTCCTCGATTTCCGCCGCGGATCCTTCGCGGCAGCCACCGCGGCGGCGAACGGGCACGCGGGCGCCGGCGCCGCCGCCGAGACGCCGTTGGCGCTCTCCGGCTCGCGGTCGGGCTCCTGGGCGGGGCCTCCAGGCTCCGCTGCGGGCGCCACCTCGGGTGCTGCAGCGGAGGGGCTGACTGCGCGCTTGGGAGGGCGAAGGGACGGACGGACGGACGCTTGCACACGCGCCGGAGCGCGGTCCCTCCAGGCATGGAGCAGAGCGGTGCCGCCGTGGCGCCGAGCATGCGAACTGGAACTGGAAGACATGCTAGGAGTGCCGCGCGAGCGGGGTGCAAGAATGATGGAAGCGAATTGATGGATGGATGGCGGACGCTGTGGGTGGTGAATGGGCGCTGCGAGGACGGCAGCCGGAAGGCCGCCAGGAGGAGAGCCCTCCTCGGCGTGACCTCGTCCTGCATCAGCGCCCAATCCCCCTCGGAAGCAGCTCAGATGAACAGGAGGAGCCTGACATCTCCAGCTGACTGGAGCCTGAGGCCAGCGCATCGGGAGCGGCCAAGAGGGGGGTGTCCAAGAGGGGGGGGGTGAAAATCATGACCGGCGGCATGTGCGCGGCCCAGCGGGCGGGCCAGGGACGTAATGGAATAAGAAGAGGCACCATGAAATCTGGAGAAATGTCATGGCCCACGCCATGATATCCACCCCCCCCCTTGTCATCACCCCCCTCTTTTCCGCCCCTGAGCGGAGACAGGTGGAGAGGGAGGTGGGAGCTCCGGAGCACGGCAAATCGAGACAACGGCAGCTCAAAATCGGTCCCTGGACTG
Organism: Prorocentrum cordatum; assembly: GCA_963575745.1. Classification (NCBI taxonomy): domain Eukaryota; class Dinophyceae; order Prorocentrales; family Prorocentraceae; genus Prorocentrum; species Prorocentrum cordatum. Next base: position 377,078 of record CAUYUJ010000037.1, on the reverse strand, counting down.
ACCCCTCCCGGGGCCCAGACGTACAAAAGTCTCCGAGCTGCGTCCAGCAGCGGCGGCGAGGGGGCCTCCCGCTGGTCACCTGCCGCTGTCTCAACTCGCCCTCCTGTGAGAAAGTGGGGCCCCAGAGCGGTGCGGTGACAGACCGTGCAAGGACTTTGAAATCACAAGAGACCTTGCCGCCCCGTTTCGGGATCCTGGAGGCCCTGGTCGTCCGAGACATCCTCGGAGACCGACCCCGGGGCCCAAAACCGTGCGGTCACTCCGAACCCTCCATTGACCCACCACACGGTGTGGTCACCGCACCGCCTGGGGGCGCCTGAGAGTCATGGGCCCAGAGAGGTTGGCACGAACACCAACGTCGGCAGTCGCCTCCACCCCAACACAGATGGCCCCAGATCTCGCTGATGGTGGCAATGCTCAGGCCTTCGAGATGGCCTGGTGATTGCCGACAGCACCAATATCGAGTATCATCCTCTTCCAGTGGAGGTGGCAAGCCCCCAGACCCGTACGGTTATCCGTCCTTGCCGGTTCTTATTCTGGGCCGCTTCTTTGATGGTCCAGGAGCCCGAAGGAGGCCTCGAGAAGCTAGAAGACTAAACCACCCAACTCTTCGAGCCCGCCGCCAGCGCCTGGGAGCCGGGCTGCCTCCGCTCGTCGCAGCCGAGCCACTCGGAGGCGTCCTGGTCCTCCAGCCTGCCCTGGCGGGGGAACCAACGAGCACCCCCAACCCACCTGGTCATCTCGCCAGTCGGGTCGGACGAAAGGGAGGGTGACAGATCGAGCTGGACAGAATCGATATCGAATCAGATCGATCGGATCGAACTAGACACTGCCCATGAGGGAGGGGGGGCCAGGTGGGGTGGAGGTGCACTTTCTCTCTCCAGCCTGCAGGGAAGAGAAGAAGGCCCGGAAGCTCCCGGGCACCTCCGCGATGGCGTCCAGCAGCGCCTTGCAGCCTCGGAGAGTCGAGGGTACGCCCTCCTCGTTGCACTCCTCCTCCTCCTCCTCCGCGCTCAGTTCCTAATATTACCTCCTTCTCCTGCTCCTAATCCAGCCTCTTTCTCCTCTCCTTTCTTCTCCACCTGTCTCCTTCTGCTCCTGCATACAACTCCTCCTGCCTCCATTTCTTCAAACTCCTCAGATCTCCTCGTCCTCATCATAGATCATCCTCCTGAATCTTCCTCCTGCCTCCTCATTATACCTTCTCTTTCGCCTCATTGCGCATATTCCGTATCCTCGTGTCTCCTTTATACCTCATTCTTCTTCTTCTCCTCCTCCTCCTCCTCCTCCTCCTCCTCCTCCTCCTACCTCCGATCTCCTCCGAATCCTCCTTCTCCAAATCCTCCGCCTCCGATGGCCACAAGCGATGACGATGATGTAGTCGCCACCGTCATGACCAGCAACATCGCCATCATTATCACCACCATCAGCATCAGTATCACGATTAGCGTCAGCATCACCATAAGGATCATCAGCCTCATCTTCACCCTCATCCTCACACATACATCCACCCTCACCTGCACACTCATCCTCACACTCACCCTGATCAGCATCGTCAACATCATCATCATTATCATCATCATCATCATCATCATCATCATCATCATTATCATCATCATCATCATCATCAGCATCATCTTCTCCAACACCATAAGCAGCATCAGCATCATTATCGTCAGCATCACCACCATCATCAATATCAGACTCATAGTCTTACTCATCACCATTAGCAGCATAATCATACCCACCATCATCATCATCATCTTCATCATCATCAGCATGATCATCATCACCATCATCATCATGCTCATTATCATCATCATCATCATCATCCTCATCCGCATCAACATCAGCATCATCATAAGCATCATCACCATCATTCATATCATCATCATCATCGTCATCCTCATCAGCCTCATCATCCTCATCCTAATCCTCCTCCTCATCAGCATCACCATCATCATCGTCATCGTCATCACCATGATCATGATCATGATCATCGTCATCACAATCAATATCATCATCAGCAGCAGCATCATCATCCTCATCCTCATCATCAACCTCATCATCATCCTCATCAACATCATCATCAGCATCACCATGACCATCACCATCATCATCGTCATCGTCATCATTGTCGCCATCGCCATTGCCATCGCCATCGTCATCGACACTATCGCCATCTTAATCATTTTATCGCCGTCGCATCGTCATCATCAGCATCATTGCCAACACTTGCACAGCAAGCATCGTCATTGTCGTTGTTGGCGTTGTCGTGGTCGTCATCCTAAACATCGTGGCCATTGACCATGAGCGTAGTCGCCGTCGTCATCACATCCATCACCACCACCACCCTCATCAAGAGGCAGAATAAGCATGCACATATACCGATCCTGGCCAGGCCCACCCGGAGCTCAGGATCGGTGCGGGACGCCCCCCAGGCTTGGCCGGGGAAGCACATGCGCCGATCCTGGGCCGAGGATGGACCTGGCCAAGATCGGTACATTTGCGTATTTCTCATCGCCCTGCCATCATTGACACCGTCATCGACATTACCTGCTGATGATCTCCCGAGAATGTTCAACCCATGGTGCTATATCTGTGTATATATATATATCCATACACACTAGAGTCATCGCGCGCGCTTCGCGCGCGCTCAGGTTCTAGCCCAGGCCGGGGGCGCGTTAGAAGATCTTGGACAGCGCTATCAAGCACAGGCGCGTGACATAGTCGTGCCTCCTCAGGGCCTCTTGGGAACCTCTTGGGTCTTCGTGGGTGCATCTGAAGGGCGTTCTCCGTGCTTCCTCAATTGTCTGTTGGAGGCACATCTTGGGTGCTTCTCGGGGGGGCATCTTGGGGCTTCTTGGGGTCCCTTGGGGGCATCGTCAGGGTTCTCCGGACAGTCGGAAAGTAATGTCCTGCAGTCTGAAGCAGTCAATTGGCCGTCTTGGCTGCGTGGAGGCCCGGCTTGAGGCCACATTGGGGCAATCCGGAAGCCTCCCGGGGCCTGGGGCCTTGTGTACGTCTCCTGTGAGCCTTTTGGGGCCTGGTGGTGGGGGGCTTTGGGGGGCCTCGTCGGACCACTTGGGGACTCTTGGGGCCTCCTGTGGGCCTCTTAGGGCGGAAAGCTCTGCTGTTGGGTTCGCGTTCCCCTTCTTGGGGCTCTCTTGGTGCCCTCTTGGAGCCCTCTGGGGCCGTCTTGGGCGCCTCGGGCACCGTCTTGGGGCCCTCGTGGGCCGTCTTGGGTCCCTCTTGGAGGCCTCTTCGGCTATCTTTGAGCGGTCTTGGGAGCCACTTGGGCCGTCTTGGAGCGTCGGGATGTCAAAAGGCTGGGAACTCTAAAATCCATCAAAAGCCGATGGGAAGACAATGCTTCTTGGAACCTCTTCGGCCTTCTGGGGAGCTTCTTGAGGGCCTCTTGGGTCTCATTAGGGAGCCTCTGGGGCTTCCTGAGAGCCTCTCGGGGTGGAAGGCTCGGATTTTCGGTTCGTCTTACCCCTCTTGGGCCCCCCCATGGGGCCGTATTAGTGCCCTCTCGGGCTGTCTTGGGCCCTGTTGGAGGCCTCTTGGGCTATCGTGGATTGGTCTTGGAGGCCTTTTGGGCCGTCTTGGAGCGTCAGGACGCCAAAAGGCTGAAAACTCGATCAATCAAAAACCAACAGCAAGACATGGATGTTTGCCTCTTGGGGCCTTCGTGGGAGGCCTCTTGGATACTCTTCGGTCTCCTGGGGGGCCTCTTGGGGCCTCCAGAGAGCCTGTTGGGGGCTTCTCGGGGCCTCCAGAGAGCCTCTCGGGGTGGAAGGCTCGGATTTTCGGTTTGTGTCAACCCTCCTCCTCCTCCTCCTCCTCCTCCTCCTCCTCCTCCTCCTCCTCCTCCTAACCCTCTTGGCTCCATCTTGGGGCCCTCTTGGGGCCCTCTCGGGCCGCCGTGGGCGCCTCTGGCGCCGTCTTGGGACCCCCGTGGGCTGTCTTGCCGTCTGCGAGGCCTCTGGGGAGGCCTCGGAGCAGAAATTTAAAGCCCTTTGGGCCGTCGTGGAGCGTCAGGGAACTCAAACGGCGAGATTTCGAACATCGATCAAAAACCAGAGAGGATAACAAATTAGTTGTGCCTCCTGGGGCTCCTTGGGAGCCATCTTGGAGACCTCTTGAGGCGTCTTGGAGGCCTCTTGGACAGTCAGGGGCCAATTCTGGGGTGATCTCGGGCGGTCATTGGTCGTTTTCGTTGTCTGGAAACGCCATTTCTGGAAATCCAGGGCCGTCTTCGGGCGACTTTACAAGGCCCCATGGTAGGGCCCCCGGGCCCCCCTGTGCGAAGGCCCCGTCCCGGGCTCCCGCCTTGTGCCCGCGGCAAGGCGTCCCTGGGCCGTCTCTGCGCCATCGTGGGGGCCTGTTGGGGCGACATTGGGTGTCTGAAATCCATCAAAAACCAAAGGACAATCAATGATTTTGGCGTCCCTTTGGGCCGTGTTGGAAGCCTTGTGGGCCGTCCGGAGGCCATCTTGGGCGTGTTCGAACGATATGTCCTCGTTTCGGGGCCTCTTGGAGGCCTCTTGCGGCCCTTTTCGTCTGTGTTGGGGCTTTCTTGGGCCGTCTGGGGGCGGCCCTGGGCTGTCTCGGCGCCCTCTTGGAAGCCTGTTTGGAAGATTTCTGGGTGTCCTGGACCGTCCTCCTTCAACGTCGGCGACACTGGCCGTGAGTCTTCCTGGGAACATGATTTGTTGGGGTGTCGTTGGGCGCCTCCGGAGGCTTCGGGGCCTGACGCGTTTCCGAGCGTGGCGGCAGGTAGCGCTGCTTGGGACTCCTGTTTTTTGTTATCCTGGCAGGCGTTTAGGGAACATGGTTTGGGGAGAGGGCGGCAACCCGATAATCATGTTCCAGGGAAGCTTTCCGGGAGCATGATTGGTTCGGCTCTCTTACGAAGGGGGCCTCTGGGGGCTTATCGAGGGGCCCTTTTTGACCTTGTCGGCAAGCCTATTGGAAACATGTCTGGGGCGGTGGGCGGAAGCCTAAGGAATCATGTTCCCGGAAAGCTCTGGGACATACTATTTACCGAGGTCTCTTGGGGGGCCCGCAGGGGGCTTCCCTGTGGGCCCTTTGGGCTCTTATTGGGGTTTCTGGGAAACCTCTTGGGAGCATCACGGGGCTTCTTGGGAGCCTCCTGATGGCCTTCTATTTTTCTCCAGCACAAGCTTAAGAGGGCGCTTGGGCGAGGCATCGGCAACAGTGACAACAGAACGCAGCAGCATCGAACAAGTAAAACACTCTGGGCCTGTTAAATTCTGAATTCGTGTGGGATTGAAAGGCGGAAGAGCAGAGAAGGGAGGGAGGGACGGGCGGCTCGCGCGGCTGATCCAACGGTTGCGGATCAACAAATTGACAGGCCAACCCGATAAACAATTTCCAAGGCCTTCTATTTTTCTCCAGCACAAGCTTGAGAGGGCGCTGGGGCGAGGCATCGGCAACAGTGACAACAGAACGCAGCAGCATCGAACAAGTAAAAAACTCTGGGCCATATTCACGTCCGGATTCATTAGTGCACTGGTAATACGGCTCAGAATTTACAAATGTCCCACAACCGAGAGAGCCTACGATTATTCGACGCATCTACACGAGACTTGGCAAGGTTCTTGCACAGCGCCTTTGGGCAAGGCTGTGCTACTGCAGTCCAAAACTGGCCACCGGGGGCCTTGCCCTCTAACACTTGGTGAGGCCTCTGGGACCTCTCACAAATGCCTTTTACCGTGGCACTTTCGCCCAAGAAGCTCCGAAGAAACGTGCCAGAGGCGAAGCCGTGTTCGTTTGCGCCACGGCTCACCCCACATACAAAAGTCCGCGAAAACATCGTGAACATTGGGAAGCCTACCGAGACCTAGCACAGGCGGACACAGCCAAAGACGAGAAAAAGCGGGATTCTCGAGCCCTCCAGGGATCCCTCTAGTGTGAGCTAGCTTAGCAAGCACAACAGAGACACGCATCAAACGGTTGCCCAACTGCACTCGCATTTGATCGGGACCTGAGAGGCCCGGCAGTCCAAGAGGGAACTCCCTGGACCTCAAAGGTCCTGGCCCAGACTTGGTGTACCTACGGGCCAACGAGAAAGAAGTGCATGGGGTTCCTAACCACAAGATGCTCACCTCATCGCTGAGAGTCCATCCTTTCAGAACTTCGACACTGGACGCCTTGGTGAGATCAAACTGCGCTCCTCGAATGATGTCCCACTCGACCGCGGGGATTCCTCTGGCACGAAGCGCCGAGGCGAGGCGGCCTGACCCAGCGAAGACCTCGACGGCGACCCACTCTCGCCCCAGGCGCACTCTGTGGAGCGTCGCGTTGAGCAGTTGGCGAACAGCTGCGGCAGCCTCTGCCTGCTGAGTCGCAGCCGCTCCTGCACCACGGGCGGCACCTTCGCCACTTGCAGCGCCAGGCGGCCGTGCTTCTCGCACCTCCGCACGGACAGGCGAGCTCGCCACCTGCCTCTCTTGGCCACCTCCTCGAGCGACCTCCTTACCACGATTCGATCGTGGCTTGCTCCTCCGCGCCGTAGGCAATGCAGCGTGGCACCGAGGCTTTGAAGTCCCAGCGCAGCCAGCGGGCCCTCGAGCTCCTCGCGCAGCTGCGCGTAGCCGAAACTCCACAGCGGCTCGCGAGGCTCCATCCGCGCCTTCAGATCCCTGAGCGCGGGCGTAAGCCACTGGAGCTCGGGCGCGTCTAGCGGCAGCGAGTCGTCCAGCTCGCCAGTCTTGCCGGGCACCAGCAGCTCCTCTGGGTGAAGCAACAGGGTCCACCAGCGAAACCCGCCCTGCAGCCCTGCAGCCGGCGGCGCCAGCTGAAACGCCTTCATCGCCAGGAGCTCTCCGGGCCGAAGGTAGCAATGGAACGCGTGGCAGAGAGCGCACGCCATCGCCACCTCCCGCTTCAGCAGCAGGATCTCCAGCACGCCGCAGAGCACCAGCCAAGGGAGCGGCGGCCGAGAGTGGCCAGGCCGCTTGCGGTTCCAGCCCAGCAGTGCTCAGCAGCGCCCGGCTGCTCCTCGGCAGCACCACCCGCAGGGGCCGCCCCAGCGCCGGTCGCGCCCAGAGCACCGCCGACAACAGCTTCGCAGCCCTGTTCGGCCGCACTCCCTGCGCGAACTCGTCGTTCAGGTACTGCAGCAGTGCGTCGTCCCACCCCAGCGCGCTCCAGCTGGGCAGCGTCTCCGCTCCGAGCCAGTTGCAGAGGCCACTGAGGCACTTCAGGTAGTTCTGCTGGGTAGAGGGCCTCACCGCCTCCAGCTCCAGTCCTGACGCGATCGAGCCCGGGAGGCGGTGCCACGGCAAGGCTGTCGACCTCCGGGTCGCGGCAGCGGGCCGGGGGCGTCTGGCACTGGCCCTCGCTTGACCCGAGCGCGCGCGGCCCGGCGAGCCCAGGCGGCGCTTCCGCCCATGGCCGCTCGCCGGCGCACTCGGAGCGGGCAGCGGCTGCGCACTCGGCGCGGCCGCCACGAGCCGACGGCGCTCCATCGCCCCGCAAACGGCGAGGCTCGAACCGCCTTGAAGGACCGTCGGCGGGGTTCCACTCTGAAGGAATCCATCGCGCTGACACATGATAAGACGATGCAAGCTGAAGAGCTGTGAAGTGTCTCAACTGAGCGAGGATGGGAAAGTCCGAGGCTCTTTCTGTTGCAACTGCGCAGCAAATACACATGCTGTCTGACAAAAAGAGAAGCCTGCACCCATGATGCCCCGCTCGCCGCACCTGCCGCCGCATGGCCCACAGCAGCGCCTCGCCCTCCAGGAGGTGGACGGGGGCACGATGGCGCCACCGCCTCGAGGCCGCGGTCTTCCACGAGGCGGCCTTGCAGAAGTCCGACGGCACGTCGGGGAACGGGGAGTCGCTAACGGCGCCTTCACGCAAGGCGCGTGCACGCGAGCCTTCGGCCACCAGCTCGTGCTCCTTGAACCTCCAGCGCTCTCTGACTCGGCCGATGCGCCCGACCTCGCGGGGGTCCGCGGAGCGCTCCACCGCGCCCAAGCCAGTCAGCGAGGCGTCCACGGCCATCGCGCTGGGGGCCCAGGCGCCGCGCAGATCCGCCCACACCAGCGGCAGCAGCGCTCGCATCCAGGTCAGCTCTCGGCGCACCGAAGGCCAGAGCCGCACGCGACGAGCGTGGCACTTGCTGACAAAGACGTAGGATGCACTGAGCAAGCTGAGCACCTCGCGTCGTAGCAGCAGCACGTGAGTCAAGCGCCCGATCAGCCGCTCTAGCTCGGCCCCCGTCAGGAGGGGGTGCTTCAGGATGTAGTCCAGACTCGTGGCTAGCCTCCAGAACCGCTTGGGCGCGATGCGGGTCGCCCCCTTCGCCCCGTCGACGTGGAACCCGAGCAGGTCCACGTCAACTTGCGGCCCCGAATGTCGCGAGTAGTCAGACCGCGCCCCCTCAGCTGCCTCTCCATCGAGTCGCCGTCGAGCTGGGCTGTCTCCTTTGCGGTTTCCAGCGAGGCGGAGTTGTCGATGTACAGGAGAGCAGCGGGCTCACGCCCAGCGACAGCAGGCGCGCAGCGGCGATTGCAGATCCAGCGGCGGGCCCCTTGCGGACCGGCGCGCAGCAGCTCCGCGTTCGCCGCCTGCACCAGCGCCACGGCCCAGCTCCAGCCCATCGGCACCACGCGCACCTGGAAGTGAACGAAGTCGTCCCCGGGCGGGAACAGGCGGCGCAGGCTCCGCGCCAGCAACTTCCGAGGCACCGCAGGTAACGCGAAGTCGGCCCTCAGGCCGTCAGGCAGCAGGAACTGGTAGTAGCAGTTCTCGACATCGCCCTCACTGACCCACAACCGCTGGCCTGCAGGTAACTCAAGATCACCCGGGGCCTCAGGAGAAGCCAGAGCGACACCATCTGGAGGTACAAACTGCGAATTCGTCTTTCGAGGATCGAAGATGATCCGCAACGAGCCGTCCTTCTTACGCACAAACAAGACTCCCACAAGACTGCGAACCTCAGTCGCCCGCTCGACGACGCCCGATTCGCATGCTGACATCAAAAACTCGGCGTACTTGCTGGGCGACCTCGCCAGGATGGGATCCATCGCAGGGCCCAACTCGTCCGCCTCTGCCGCCACGTCCTTTGCACACACTGCTGGTAGCCGAATAGCGCGGCCACTATCCTCCAGCAACTTCTGGTAGTGGTCGGGCAGGCAACTGACGAGGTCGATCGCCTGGTTACCGACTGCTGGCAGGGCAAGCCCGCCACGCTGGTAGGTCGCGAACTCTCCGGCGACAACACCTGCAACGGCGTAGCTGGAACCGCAGCCCCGAAGCGCAGACCACGCTCCCGAGGCGGTGAGGTCGTCGGGCGGCGGCGGCACGGCAAAGTAGGCCAGGGCCAAGCTGGCCACAGCCTGGCGCTGGATAGCACCTGGCAGCACTTTTGGGCCCCACTCCTCGCCGCGGCCGCCCAGCACGTTGAGCATCGAGATGCCGTCCTGCAGCCGCGCCTCAGCAGCCCGTCGGCGCGAGCGTCGCCGATCCGCACAGCGCGACGCGCCCAGGCCAGCTGGCGAAAGTCCCTCCAGGAGATCAGCCAGGCAGCGCCCAGATGGCAGCGGCAGCAAGTCCCGAGCCCAGTCTAGGCCTTCACCTGCAACACCGAGGCGGCCCGCCATCCTCCTCAAGCGGGCAGCCCCCCCCTCTGCAGAATGGGCGGCGGCCGGGGGCCTCCGCCGCCCGTGGCAGCTCAAGCAGCGTCACCCCCCGGCCCGCCACCATTCTTCTTCGGGCGCCTGGGGGGCTTCTCGTCGTTCTTGCCGCTTCCAGCACCTGGAGCAACATCGGTCGAGCGGGCCAGCTGCCGCTCCTCCTTCGCCTTGCGGCGCCCCTTGAGCACCGCGCTCTCCTCGGACAGCTTCTGGGATATCCAGGACTCTAGCGCAGGCGCCACGAGCGCGCGGCCATGGCGGCCCTCCTCGCCCATGAACGGCCTGTCGTTGTCGAGATGGCCGCTGTCGCCACCCGCCGTCGCCGCGATCAGCATGCGGGCGTACCTCTCCTCGAGCAGCTGGTAGCGCCTGCCTGAAAGCTCCAGCGACGCCAGCTCGCCGAAGTTCAGCTGGTCGTACGTCAGAGCGTACTCGAAGAGCCGGCTCAAGGACTCGCGCTCCCCGACGCCCCAATCGCTGGGGCCCAAGCCCAGCAGCTGTCTCCACCAGAAGTGGCGGCGCACGGGCGTCAGCTCCTGCCGAGCGATCTCCCGCGCCAGCCACTCCGCCGTCCTCGGGCCGCTGATCGGGCAGTCCTCGAACGCCGTCGTCGTGGTCAGCGATGCGGCCTCCTTGTAGGAGCGATGCCGCTGGCTGGCCGTCTCGTACTTCACCGGGAGGGTGCGCAGCTCGTTGGGCGCAGGCTCCGCCGCCTCCACTTCCCTAGGCGCAGGCATCTGCTGGCCCGGCCTGAAGAAGGAGCAGGCCACGAAGACGTCGTCCACCAGAGCCACTCCACGATCTCCTCGATGGCAGCCTGCCTCCAGCTCCGCGTCGCCGACGCGCTCGCCCAGCCGAGCACCACCGCGGTTCTCCGAGTACCGCCGCCCTCCTTCGCCCGAGCTCGGCGCGCCCTCCAGCGCCAGCGGCGGAGGCGCGCCCGCGGGCGGCGGCAGCGGCGGCGAAGCGGCAAGGCCCAAGCCGCGCCTCTCCTGCAAGGCCAACTCAGCGCCCTCCGACTGGAGCCGCAAGCTCTCCTCGCGGTGCAGCGGGCCCTGGGGCGAGTTCCTGAACAGGTGCGTGGGCCCACGGTTCCATCCGATCGGCAGGCCTCCCATGGGGCCCAACAACACGAGGCTCTCGACGCCCTCCTGAAGGTCCTCCAAGTACATGTCTCTCTCGGGTGTTGTCACCACCCGGGAGCCTTCGTGCACGTGCGCGCACAGAAGGCGCTCATGCCACAACAGCTCGCGGGGGTCCTCGTCGTAAGAGACGAGCACCCGCTGGCCCTGACGAAGATGCTCTGACATCGCTTCCGTCGGTCAAGTACGGAGTCTCTGAGCCCTCAGACGTAGCACGACCCTCCGAACGTCTCAAGCACCACCAGCCACAGGCGGCAGCAGCGGCGAACCCTGACAGGAAAGCCAGCACCGCCACCAGGAATACCACCAGCCCAGGATAGCCCGAACACTCTGGGGGCGCGCACGGCGCAGGCACCGTGAGGTTGGCGGGCCCGCACCTCTGCAGCTGCCCCTCCAGCAGGCGCAGCAGCTCACGGTCCACCGAGAACCCGTCTCCCAGCTCGACCTGGCAGGTACAGCGCTGGCCGTACCACAGGCTGCCCAGGTGTGCCAAGCCGCCGGCGCCAGCAGCGGCAGCCCTCGCCCACTCCATAGAGGGGCGAACTACCGGCTCGCGCGGCTGATTAGATCCAACGGTTGCGGATCAACAAATTGACAGGCCAACCCGATACACTATCTCCAAGGCCTCTGGGGGCGTTCTAGGAGCCTCTCAGGCCGGAGACCTTGAAATGTCGCGCTCTTCGGGCCCTCTTGGGTCGTTCTTGGGGCTCTCTTGGGGCGCTCTCGAGGCCCTCTTGAATTATCTGGGGAGCCTCCTGGGCCGTCTCTGGTCTTTCTTGGGAGCCTCTTCGGCCGTCTTGGAGCGATCTGAAGGGCCCCTGACGCCGTCCGGGACCGTGGGGAGGCGGAACATGCGAGAGCGCAAAAATGCGGGGCCCTGTGAAGGGGCTTCTGGAGGGGTTCTTGAAGCATTTTGGCGGCGTCGTCGGCCGTCCTGAGGCCATCTTCGGAGTGTCCGGGGCCTCTTGAGGCTGTTTTGGCAATATTTAGGGCCCTCTTGGCGTGTCGTGGCGTGTCTGGGAGCGGGCCCGGGCAGTCCCGGGACCCCTGGGGGCTGTTGAATGCTAGGTGTTGTCTTGGAGGCGGAGGCTGTTGAGTGCAGGTTGGCGCGTGCTACGCGGAAGGCGTGCGAGCGGCCGGGCGGGCGGCGGGCGGGCAGGTGGCGGGCGGGCGGGTCGGGATTTGAAGGAATTCCTTGTGCTCTCTTGCAGCGGGAGCTTGTTGAGACGGGGGCTACTACAGGGTGTTGTCTTGGAGACTGAAGCTGTTGAGTACAGAGTGGTGCGTGCTACACGGACGGCGGGCGGGCGGCGGGTGCCCTAGGTGGTGGGTCAGAGGCCTCATGGGTGTTGGTTTGGATCTCGTGGTTGGCCTGTCGGGGACGTCGTGAAGGCAGTTTCGCAGCTTCTCGGTAGCCGTGCTGGGACCGTTGTGGGGCCTCCTCGGGGCTGTTTTGTGGCCTCTTGAAGCCTCGGTTGGGCCTCCTGGGTGCCTCTCGGGAGCCTCCTGGGGCCTCTTGGGGGCTCCTTGGGGCCTCCTGGGGCACTCTTCAAGCGGGAGGGTCGAATTTTGGAGTCGTGGCCCCCCTCTTGGGCGCATCTTGGGGCCGTTTTGGGGCTCTCTTGGGCTGTCTTGGGCGCCTCTGAGGCCGTCTGGGGGCCCTCTTGGGCCGTCTTGGGGCGCTCTGGGGGGCCTATTGGGCCGCCTTGGAGCGCTCTCGAGAGGCGTCTTGAAGCGTCGTGGAATGCCTTGGGGGGGCCTCCCGGGCGGTCTTGGGCCTACATTGGGCGTCCAGGAACGGTCTTTCGGCGACTCGGGGCCCGCTTGGGCCGCCTGGGGGGCCTCTGGAGGCCCTCCTGTTTGTGGGCCCTGGACCTGCCCCCAGGGATATATATATATATATATATATATATACACACATATATATACATATATACACAAGACTGCAGTGGCGCTTCGCGCCATGCACCTTGGTCCTTGAAGTTTGGTATGCAGGCGGAATGGCAGGAAGGTCAAGCCGACAATTTAGCGATAACTCATGGTTGCCTTTTTCCGGCATCGCCGCTATAATGATGTTATTCGTTATCCTTCCTCCATGCTTATTGTTCCCTATTTTCGCCATACACTGCGCATTCTCCCCATCCTCCTCAGCTCATTTTTTGCGGAGGCTCCTCTTTGGAGAGCCTCTAGGGGGCTCACGAAAGTTGTTTCGGGTTTTCTTAAAGCCTTCTGGAGGCCTCCTGGGCGCATTCTGGGGGCCTCCGGGAGCTTCCTCGGGCCACCCTGCCTCCAACCGCCGTCTCCCTGAACGACCGGATCACGATTTGGAATTCTTCGGAGGGTGTCTTTGGGCCGTTTTGGGCCGCCATGGGGCTTTCTGAGGGCCATCTTGGACCCGTGTTGTGCCGTTAGCTCCCGCTCCCTTCCCTCCTTTTTTTTCCCCCCATTGGCTCAAGCATCAAGGTTCCGAGGCCGCTCCCGGCCCCCAACTCGGGGCCGAAGCGGCAGACAGCTAGCGCAGGAGGCGCAGCGGCGCCGCAACAATCAAGTGAAAAACCAGGGTGTGCGGGCGGGACAAGCGGTCCCACCCTTGAGCCCAAGACGGCAGCAGGCAAGCGGCGCGTGCGCGGCCAAGATGCGAGGAGGGGGACGCGGGGAGTCTAACTTTGCTTCACCTTTGTGAATCCGAGTTAGCTCCCGTTCCCTTCCCTCCTTTTTTTGTCCATTGGCTCAAGCATCAAGGTTCCGAGGCCGCTCCCGGCCCCAATGCCAATGACGGAAAAGAGGGGAGCGGCAAAGGAACGGGGCACTGCGGTGCCTAGTTCTCGGGGCCGGAGTCATCGACGACGCCCTGCGCCAGCAGGCCGGCGGCCACCTCGTCGCCCGACACGCACGGCCGGGCTGATGCCACCGATCGCCAACCAACCCGTGCGAGCATGGCTTCCACGCCTGACGCAGCAAAAACGTCTGCGGCAGCGCCCCGCCGGACGTCGTGCCCAAACCACGCCTCGGGGTTAGCGACCCCGACCGCCCGCAAATGGCACCGGAGCTCTGCCGTTGCCGTCCAGGACTCAGGAGCGTATCCGCCGAGCGGGCGGCCCCCGACCCCGAGGAGCTCATCCCAAACGGGCAACCACGTGTGAAGGCAGATGCCTTCATCCACCCCGCACGCACAAAAGGCGAAAACGGTGCACAAGTCGAACCTCTGCTTCCGGCGGATCGGCCCGTACACGAACCGACCGCCCTGCACCTGCACGCGAGCGCGCGTGCACTGCGCAAACAGCTCGGATGGCATCCGCAACAGAAAATTGTATGCAAGCGCTGCAATAACGCACCACCACCTGCGCTGACGCGACAGCGCGATGCGGAGCAACCGCCGCAGCAGCAGTCGGTCAACCCGTTGCCTGGGTAGCCGGGGCGCCCGGCGGCGACCTGATGCGCCAGGGCCCATGCGCTCAACCACCCACGCTGTGTGGAGGCGCGCGCACAGATTGCAGCGACCCTACGAACGTGCTGCACGGAGCACCCCAGCGGGGGTTCACCTAACAACTCGCTGGCCCACGCAATCATGCGCAAATGCGATGCGTAAGTCCGCAGCGTGGACGGAACCGTTTTGCACAGGAACCTTTCTTGGACCACCGAGTCCGCAACGGCCATGCGGTTTGCGCCGGCCGCGCGGGCCTCAGCCATGGCTGTCAACGCCACGCGCGGGGGTGCCCCGTCCGGTGGTTTCTGGCTACACCCCCTGTCCCTGCTGAGAACAACCATCATGTCCCAATTTCGCCGGTCTGTTGCTTGGGTGATGGAGTCGAGGACGCCCCAATACGTGTCCCACCGTGCTGCGGCACCTTGCGGGGCAGCTGCGGCTGCAAGAGACTGCACCCCGCGGGGGCCCGAACAGGCAGCGCGCGGGTGGCCAAGCGGGCCACCGCTGCCACCGTGGCCAGCGGAGCTGGCCAGACGAGCCCGCGGGCTGCCCCGCGGCGCCGCAGGCGGACGAGCTAAGCTCCGCGGCGGCCGCAACGACGAGCGCGTCGGAAGCCGGAGCGGCCGGCGCCTGCCGCCCTGGCCCGGCGGCCCGCTGCGCGACGGCGCGCGGCCGCTTGGGCGATGGGAGCCGCGGCCCCACCCTGTGCAGCTTCCTCCTCATGCGCCGGAGGGCGCCGGCGCGCCAGCGGGCGCGCGAGCCGAGACGGCTGCGCGAGCCTCGTGTGCATGGAGCTCCTCCACATCGTTCATCCTCGTTCTCGTCTCGTGCTCGTCCTCCCTCCTCGTCCCCCTTTCCTGGCCCGGGGAATCGCAGGGATTTTTACGGGGGGGGCGGGCGGCGGGTCCGCGCTCGCCCTTCCGTGCCGCCCCGGCGGGCGCCCTCGCGAGGAGTTCGGTCGGTTGAGACTCACCGCGGCTCTTTTCCTGGCAGAGGAATCGCAGGAAATCGTACGAGCGGACGCTTGCCACCTCTGGTCGCCTCCTCTCCTGGCCGGGGGAACCGCAAGAAGTTCTACGAGCGGACACCTGCGGGCCACCCACCGCCGGCAGACCCGCCGAGCGGACCCGGCCCCCCCCGGGGATGGGGGGGGCAGGGAGGGCGGGAGCAGACACGGGGAAGCGGGAGGAGAAGGGCGGGAGGGACGGGCAGGGGGGGGCAGGAAGGGGAGGGGGAGGGCGGAAGCAGAAGGCAAGGGGGGAGGAGCAGAGAGGCGACGCCGACGACGACGACGACGACGACGACGACGACCCCACTTTTTTATATATCCCACAGCAGGACACGCGCCGGCTTACACTCCGTGGCAGCGGCCAAGGTTCGCCGAAAGCGTCGGCGATACAGTAACCACTTCCGCCCCGAGCCTACGAAGCGCGGCTTCGCCGTCCTCGCGCGAGGCTTGGTCGAGCGGATTCGACTGAGTATGTACATATTCAAACCACGCTCTGATGTCGTATCGACACAGCTGTTCGTGGATGGCCCCCACCACGCACGCTACATGTGGAGATTTGGCATATCCTTTGATACACCCATTGATGGCTGCAGCGTTGTCCCCAAAACAGAACGCACAGTGAGAGCGCAGCCGGTCGCCCCACAATTCGAACGATTTTGCGATCCACCACGCCTCTGCGCCATTGATGGCGTGCTCTTCGCAAGGGCCTAAAGTTGCAAGCACAGGCGGGGGCAGCACGACGCTGAAGCCCACCCGCAGGTTCTGGCTGGGCACGACCAGGAGGGCCGCTGCCCGCTTCGAGGTTAGGGCTGCGTCGCCGTACAGCACTGCGACTGGAGCTCCAGTCGGGAGCAGCTGTACAACGCGCGGCGGGCCTTTGCGCAGTAGGGCTGCCCACAGGTGCAAAGCGACCTGCACGGGCGGCGGCCACGTGCCGGCTTTCTGGATTGCCTCCATATTCCCCAGCGCTTCAAAAAGCGGTCGCCGGGCGTGCGCGCCCGCTTTGCCGTGGAGGCCGCGCGAAGCAAAAACGAGTTTCCCTGCGCACGTCGACGCGGCGCCTGCCAGCGGGCGGGCGCGGGCCAACTCTTCGCATTCCTGCGCCAACGGCTCGCGCCGGCAACTGCGGTTGCCGACGCGCGGGCCCCCCTCGCAGGAGGTGAACAGAAGACCAAGCAGGGGTATTACACACCCGTGTTTTGACTTCTCGTCGTTCACCCCGTACTCCAAGGTGTTCAAAAACTCCCTAGTTACAAAACGCGCACTGGCTGCGCACCAGGCGGGCTCCCACGACCAGAAATCGTCGAAAAAAATATCGGCGCTGCCGAAAAAACACCTGTTGAGGATGTCCCTTAAACTCCGGAACACAACATTAGCATTCGTCACGGCGCCGCCCGTGCCGAAATCTTGCGAAAGCAGCTCGCGCCCTACCACCTGCTTCTTCCGTGGGTGCCAGAACAATTGTACCACCCGAACAGGGTCGCGGCGGCGACCCACCTGGTGGTATGCTTTGCGCAGGTCGTCCTTGCAACCTACCGGCGGGGCCCCGAAGGCACGCTGATAGGCCACCATCTGCGACAGGATAACTTCGCTGTCCGAGCAGACGATTTTCTCGGCGGCGGTCCACGCCAAGTTAAAACAGCAGCCCCCCGGAGAATCGGAGGCGTCGACACAGGCGCGCACTTCCACCGAAAACGACGGTTCAGCGGCCTCTTCGTCAGACCACCTCCGCTGCTGGACAGGGAACTTCCTACAGAAGACCACGTTCGGCCCTCCGCCCTCTCCAAAAAGAAAATGCTCGACCGGCCGCGCGGGGCCCAGCGACCCTGTCGACTCAGCCTGCGCGCCCTGGCGCCAGAGCTCTTCCGAAAAAGGGTGGCTCCGGCGTAACTTGTCGACGAGCTCAAGGTTGCGACCTTGGCTGTGCGCCAACAGCTGCTATACGGTCCACTCTGGTTTCGCCTCGGGCACAGGCGGGAAAATGCCAGACGCGACGGGTACGCCGGTGTCGCGGAACCCCTTGTGCAGCTCCTCTAAAAAGGCGACGGCGGGGGAATCGATGAGGCGGAGGAGACGGAGGAAAAGGAGGGTGGGTTTACTGGCAAACCCCCGGAGGGCAGGGTCTGCTGCCGCCGCCAGACGCGTCTGCTTCTCGTGCAACTCGCGCTTCCACACCCTCAAAAGCGCCAGCCTCTTCAGGCGCACCTCGTTTATGGCGCGGCCAAACCGGCACTGGGCTGCGAGGGCGGCTCCCGCCCTTGAGCCCAAGACGGCAGCAGGCAAGCGGCGCGTGCGCGGCCAAGATGCGAGGAGGGGGACGCGGGGAGTCTAACTTTGCTTCACCTTTGTGAATCCGAGTTTTGGGGCTCTCTTGGGCTGCCTGGAAGCCCTTTCGGATGGTTGTGGGGCGATTTGGGAGCCTCCCAGGCGGCTTCGGACGCCCAGAAGACCGCCGTCTTGGAGCGTCGGGAAGCCGCAAAGAGGAGAACCCCCAAATTCACCAAAACGCGCAGAAGTTCAATAATTTTTGCCTCGGGGGGCTTTTTTGGGAGTGCTCTTGGAGGCCTCTTTGGGGCCGTCCTGGAGGCCTCTTGGGCCATCTTGAGGCCACGTCGGTCACTCTTGGAGCGCTCTTGTACTGTCTTGGGGGTCTTTGGGACGTCTCCGATGACCCCCTGATCGCCCCAAGTGTGCTGGGAAGGCTTGGCAAAACGCCTTGCGAGGCCCGGTGGCCGCTTCGAGGCCCGTCCGGAGGGCCCCAAAGCCCCAGGTCCCGGGAGTCCGGTTTTTGGGGGGGGGGGTGATGGGTTTTCCCCCCGCCCGGGCTTATAAAAATATAGGAAGAGGGATATGTATATATATATATATATATATATATATACATATATACATATATACATATATATATGTGTATATATATATATATATATATGTCAAACGCTTCTCACTGCATCTCGTCCTCCGCGTTCTCCCTGCCCGCGCTGGCCGTCGTCTCGTTGTCGCTGCCCTCGTCGCTGTCGTGATGCTCACCCTCGCCACCGCCGTCGCCACCGCAAGAACGGAGAGCTGCGTGGAGAGGCGCAGGGCGCGGAGCGCGGGCCAAGGCCACCGGGCCAGCCGCCGAGCCCGCGGCGTCGCTCGAGGCTCGGGCACGGCCCCGAGGCT
This sequence comes from Prorocentrum cordatum, assembly GCA_963575745.1. Lineage (NCBI taxonomy): Eukaryota > Dinophyceae > Prorocentrales > Prorocentraceae > Prorocentrum > Prorocentrum cordatum. The sequence continues at coordinate 358,664 of CAUYUJ010000037.1, read as the reverse complement.
CTGGCGGCGCCCACCGGATGGCCGCTGCTTTTGCAGAGGAAGAGCGAGATCTTGCTATGGGCGTGGGCTGGGGCCCCGCGCGCTCCGCAAAAGTCCGAGAGAGTTTTCCGGAGCTCTCGCGGCGCCCATCGGATGGCCGCTGCAATTTGTTGCGGAGGGAGCGGCTTTTTCAAACACTTGCCACGAGCGGCGACCAGATCCGGATCCGCGCCAGCGCGGTGGGGATTCCAGGGTGCGATCCCGCGCACACGCAGTCGCACGGCTACGTTCCGCGCAGGGCATGGGCGAAAAAGCGCCTCGTATCTGCGGGTTCGCGGCCCAGGGGCCCGGACCGCGAGGCCGCGGATACGGATATGCTTCCCGCCAGAGAATTTGCGCGTGGGCTAGAGTCAAGCGCTAGCTCCCTGCAGAGCTAAAACTAAGACGAAGCCAAGACGGGGACATCATCATACCAGGACAAGTCGGGACAAAATCGGGCCAGACAAAATCGGACTGGGATCGCCGCTGCTTCTGCAAAAGAAGAGACATGTGGACGTCCCCTCAAATCCTGGCATTCCAATGATTTCGCACCGGGCGTTGTCGTTGAATTTCGGGCTTCGGGACCATCACAAATCGATCTGGCTCGAAACATGCCGCACACAGATGGGATCTAGGGCTTCAGTTGTGATTTGTCGAGGTGTCGCATCTTTTCGCAACGTCGGATCTCAGCAGATGCAGAGTGGCTGAATGGTTCAACAGTCGTCTATGGCACGCTGCCTGCGACACTGGTGCGAATCGTCAACGACGCGAACGACGACGAGGGGGAGGAGGAAGCTAGAGGAGGAGAGACTCAGCGAGAGAACGAGCGAACGAGACATCCCGCGATCCAGGAGAGAGAAAGAGAGACGAAACAACCAAACGCCGATGCTTTCACAGACCTTCGACGTCATCCAAACCTTCCACGTTTCTGAAGAAAACAATGCGGACGTTTCTCAACGTTTTCGGCCTTTGGGGGTCCTGGCCACATGACCGTGAAGCATCGGCTCGGGATGAAACAACCGCCCTGGGCAAGAGGTCGGGACTTCCAGGGGCACCGAATGGAACAAACACAAGACATCGGATCTCTGGGAATATATCATCGCTGCGCCAAAGCTCCAGGCGACTCGCCAACGCGGCACACGCCAATCTCTCGGACGCGCAGCGGCAGCGACCTGGAGACAAGGCGAGCCCAGAGGCCATTTTCAACCCGCCTTGTCCCCCTTTAGCACAGGGGGAGGAGGGAGGAGGAAACCAGATTGCCTCATCTTGTGTGCACGGAGTGAGAGAAGGGGAGGGGGACCGTCAGATCCGGGGTCGAATGGTCAAGAGCGTTTCCGCTGGCATCACACCTTCGACCATTGATCTGGCTACAGCAATGCCGCACAAAGAGATGGGCGTGAGAGCTCTAGCTCTGGTCGTGCTGTCTGTCACGTCGTCTTTGCTCCATGCCATCGGACATTGGGGCTCGAGGGTCAAAAGGGTTTGAATTGGATGACGGAGAGGCGCGGATAAGGGAGAGACGGAGACACGCGCACAAGTCCAGGGCCGTCGCGAGGAGCGAGATGCGCGCACTGGGCCGTCACGGGGGGCGAGACGCGCAGCAGAGGAGTCCAGCACTCCGAGAGCGTGTGGTCGCTATCTGGGTGACTGGGGTTTGAGCGAATGTACTTTTTGAGCGTGGGGGGGTTCCGTGCGTGGGCTGTTTTGGTGGCTAGGGTTCGAGCGCGTTCTGGGGTTCAAAGGCGTGTGCATTTTGGGTACGCGTGGTCTGAAATTCGTGTGCTATTTGGTGCGCTTGGGAAGGGCCACGGAACCTTGAAGGATATCCAGAGAGACCTCACAGCACGAAAGATGCTCGAGAGGGTCTCAACCGGAGAGCGAACCCTTTGCCCAGTCATATGCCAACTGGGGGAACGAACCCTTCACCCTGAGAGCGAACCCTCTACCCATAGAACACCACCGCCTTCGTAGAAGACCGCCCCCCCTCGCGACGCAAGGGGCGGCATTCTACGAAGGCGGCTTGGGAGAACGGGGCCCTCTTAGAAGCCTTCCCTGCTCCTTATACGCCACCACGCCTCCCAGGAAACCCGCCCACCTCCTGAGCAGGCCGCTTCCCTCGCACCACCCCGTTTGCGCTTGACACCGATGCGTGTGCGCAGCTGGCCACAACTTCCTCGAATCGCAGAGGAGGAGCGGAAGCATCATCAGTATAAACTGTCCGAGCTCCGCGCGGAGTTCTCGGATCGGCCATGGGCCCCTCCACCTTGGCGCTCGGAGTGCGCCAGGTGCGGCGCCTGAGGCGCCGCCAGGGGGGCCCCAGCACCGATCCAAGACATTCGCGCGGAGATCCGAAAGCTCATGTTTTGGGCGGTTTCTTCTGCGACTTCATGCGGCTAGCCACAATAGGCAACATGTGAGCCCTACCCCTGAAGATCAGCTTCCTGAAAAAGTCGACTGAAGCTCAGAAATCGAAGGACGAATGCAAACCAGCGAACGCTAGCGGGGGTGTCCGATACCCCCAGCGTCGATTGGACCCGCAGGTGTAGGGTTCGCTAGCGGCCGCAAACCAACTTTCAGAAAGAGAGCGGAGGCTAAATCCAGGCACCAAGACGCTGGTGAGGCACACGGCAACCTGCCGCACGGCGCCCAGCGCGTCCACGAGCGCGGCGGCGACGATGGCCTCCAGGCCCTGGCGGACAAACCTGCAGGGAGAGACGATGTGGGGCAACGTTTAGGGGGGGGACCGGCTCAGGTGGGAAAAGCATCGAGCTGGAATCGGCGATCCATCGCCAGTGGATCGGCGCTTGGCAGCCGACGGCGAATCCGCACGGTGCTGGGCGGGGTGGGTTCTCGGGCCCCTGTCGGCGACGAATGGGCGACCGGGGTTTGATGTGCCCCCACCCCCAAAGGCACTGCCCATCCCCCCCCCCCTAAGGTTGCCCCTGAGAGGCGGACACTCGATGCAGGGGCGGTCAGTCGGCGTGGGATCGTTCGGTCGGATCGGGGAAGCAGCAGGACATACTAGCACGGTGGGGGCGTTGGTTCAGGAGAGTGCCCAGGAGGCTTCAGACCCTGGAGTGTTCCTGATCTGATGAGAGCGGCGGCGATATCCATGGCCAATCCACGATTTGGAGCTCCGTTGGCCTCCAGACCCTGGGTTAATCATCCCATGGTTCTTATATAATGCCATCACCGAGTGCGCCCCCCTCGGAGGGGCACGTCCGAGCCGGAAACATGGCGCACACACACACACACATCTTACAATCCATAATATGTATATATATATATACATATACATTTATATATATATATATATAGAAAGATTTGTGTATGTATATATATATATATACTTATGTATATATCAATATATGAGCGCGTCGCCCCTGGGAGGACCGACGCACAGTCACATAGCACAAGCATGTTTGGGTGATGTCGAGAGTCCGGTCGGGGCGTGGTCCGAATCGGGCCGCATCGGCACGGAGTCGGAATCGAGCCGGATCGGCCCCGCCAAGATGCACAAACAGCGCCCAGCGCCATGCAAACCTCGGTCCGATTCGCACCGTCGGAAGATCGGGATCGATGAGGCAAATCTGCAAGCCTGGCGCGACAACTTGAGACCCAATGTGCATCAAATCCACTTCGTGTTTACGCCAGATGTGCATCGGATTCGAATCGAAATTACGCCAGACTCACGTCGGAGCATCGCCGCGAGAACACCGTCCCATTCCGTACGGGGCGGACGTGTGGACTCGGCAATACAACTATTGCACACTGGGCCTCCAGGATGAACCGGGTCGATCCAGCCACCAATCGATTTCACATCGGATAAGTCGGATCAAATGGAACCCTGCATTGCGCCGTTCATGCTCGATACATGTCCTCTTTGCTCTGCGCTTCTGAAGCATTGCTTGTCTTGTTCTTCTCGTGCAACCTACGCCCCTGTGCTGCCCGTTCTAATGCCCCGAGAGAACTGTGTGAAGCAGGTGACTCAATACGGTATCCAAAGCGATTGCCTCGACCCCAGAGGCGGATTGACACCTTGGTAGAACAATTGCAAACTATGCCACTCTCTGTGTGTCTACGTCGGTCAACATGCTGAACAGGACCATGCCAATTGCTCTTCCAACTCCTCGGGCAGCAACCAATTTGCCGTGCCGTGCCATGACTCCAGCCAAGCCACAACCAAAAACGCCTCACCAGATGCCTTCGGTTGCGCACAGACAGCCCCCCTCCGACAGTCCCGGCTGGCCCCCGAGTAGTCTGGGGCGGTGTCCAACCCAACCCTGGGGCGCGGAGGGTCCCAGGGGCGCCGCCGGAAGCGGCCCAGGGGGTTGACACTGTCCCGTGCCATTCGGGGGGCCTGCTCAGGCCAGCCGGAGCTGCCTGGGGGGCCTGTCCGTGCGCAATCCCAAACCCTACTACCAGAGACCCGACGCGTGTTTGTTTCAATACGGGGCCCCTGAAATCTCGACCCACTCCCAGGTACCAGTTTTCCATGCTGGGTCATTTTTTGATGGTCCTGAGGCCCGCCAACCTGCAGGGGCCGAAAACGGAGAAGACCTCCGCGTTGATTGTTTCTAAACGTTGGAACTCTGGGTGCCAACGTCGTTAATGGTTTAAAGACCTGCCGCCCCTCGACTCGCGCATGAGCGGCCACGATTTACTCCAAAAATCCCGGGAGATTTTCGGATTTACCAAGATTTACCTGGACTCGGCTCGATTCATCTGCACGGGCTTGGGCTTATCCGGCTTGGCCCCGACAAGTCGATGGGCGAAAAGTCGCCCAGCCCTTAGAATCCAGATGCCCCCTTTGGGGGAAACCCAAAGGTACCGACACCGCTACTCCCAGGCTCCCAGGACCTCTCCCTGGGCGCGTTCTGACCACAACCTCGAAGCGAATCCAGCGGTGGTGCCGCGAGCCTCCCCGCAGGCCCAAAGAGGGGGGGAAACGAGGCGAGGGTAGCGGCTTGCGTACCTCTTCCTCCTCCGACCCCTCCTCCCGCTGGCGCCCCGGCCCTCCTGCACAGCAGCCGCTCGGCGGCGGCCGCCGCCCCACCGCCGCGGGGCCTCGGCCCGTGGCGCAGGTGGCCGCCGCGGCCCGGAGGGGTCGGAGAGTTTTGCGCCGCCTCGCCGAGGCAGCGCCGAGGCATCGGCGACGTCGGCGTGGAGGAACTAAGGCGAAGCCAGGACGAGGACGAACTCGGGTGAGGATGGATCGGAAAGCTATGGGGCCCAGCGGTTCTAAAGGATGTTCTGGGCGCCGCGGCCTTCTCAGAACGCTCTGGGACGGATATGTCCTCGTCCCAGCCCCGTGCGAGGAAACCCAAACTTTTCAAGTCAGCAGGCGCAAGCGAGCCGGAGCAGGTGCAGGCGCGGGTCGGGCCGCGGGCGGGGTTCGCCGGGAGCAACCTGGGCACGAAGGGGCGCGGGGAGAGAAGAGGCGGGGGAAGGACAAGAGCCGCTCAGAACGTGAGTTTCATCGCGGGCGTGCCGAGGAAATGCACGAGCGTGAGGTGGCGCGGCTGCGAGGACACCCAGACATGCCTCGTCCTGAAGCGATCAGGACGGCGGTGTCTCTGGATTTTCGGCCCCTGAGGGCCCTCGCCGGGTCCCGCAGCAACAACGGCTTGGGATGGCGGCCGGCGCTGAAAGATCAAGGCACCGCATGCCTGGGAATGGGGCTCCACATCGCGCCATCATATCGCGGATGCATCGGCGAGAGGGGTCCTCCGACCCCCTCTGCTCGGACCCCATGCGGGAGGCCTGAACCGCAGAGGCCACGCGGACGCCGACCTCCACGCCTGCGGGCGCCCAGACCTCCAGCGCGCCGAGCCAAACAGCGCGGAGGCTTCTCGCCCTCTTCGGCCCACCTGCGGGGCCCGCGCCGGGCACCCCCTGAGGCCGTGAAGGGAACGGCCGCGGGCTGCAAGGCTGGGCCTGGGGAGAGGGCTTTGGGACCTCGGGGTCAGGAGGGGCTCTGGTGCTCAGACCGCTCCTCGGACCTGGGCCAGGGAGAACCTCTTCGCGACCGAGGCTCGCCGTGGCCAGGCAAGTCCCTTCGTTCATGACTCAGCGTCCCCTATGTGGAATCACAGTGGCCCCAGACTCCCGACGTCATGATTTCTCACGCCGTGGGCCCCCCAAAACCTCCACCTCTTCTCGGGGACCGACTTTGCACCCTGAGTATTTACCCGCCGCCGCCGGGCCAGCGAGGCCTCCGAGCGGCGCACGGGAGGCGTGCTGCGCCTCGCTCGAGGCAGCCTCCTGCTCTCAGGCGAAGGCAGGGCGACGACCGAGTCCCTGGTCGCGGGCCACCGCCCCCTCCCCCCCCCTGCTGGGGGCCGCAGGCTCGACGCGCTCAAGCTTCGGAGGGGGGCCCTTGGCGCGGCCTCTTGCTCTGATGCTCCACGGCGCTCTCTCTCGAGCTGGCGACGCGCACAATGGGGTCCGGGGGGACGGGGGAAAACTCGTTACAAGGAAGCCGCTTCTCAGGAGGCGCAGCCCTACATCTACAGACAAGGCCCGCGCCTTCTAGCAGCGACATTCAAAAACATGTCCAACGCGACATGACATGGCGACCCTACGCGGCGGCTTACGCAGGCCGCCGGCGCGGCACGCCACATTGGAGACGAGGGCGCTCACGCGCGACCTTGCGCGGGAAGCTTACGCGCCAATGTCAGCGCAGATGACCCCGTGTTTCTGCGTCGCCCAAGTGGGAAGATGAAACCACTTGGGGACCCCTGAGAGCTGCCAGGGCTGGAGGATGTGTCGGGCGCCGCGGTCGGTTCTGGAGCGTCTAGGAATCCCCTAAGAGCTTCCTGGACAGCTCTGGAACGATGTGTCCTCATCCCAGGCCTGCCTCCTGCTCGGCCTACGCGGCCTCTTGAACTCGCTTGAGGGAGGCTCCCACGCATAAAAGCGAAGGAGGAGGCTCCAACACCGAAACTTGCAACGCTCTGGAACGATTCGCCCTCACCCTAAGCCTGCCTGGCCTCTGGGGGCGGCTCCCGCGCGTATGCTGGCTGGGCTGGCTTGCTGACCAGCCATGCGTTGAGAAATAGCCCTGGGAACGAGCACACGATTGCACACGGAGGGGTAACCGAGAACCCGATGGCACTCGGTCTCGCAAGGGGGCATCGTGGCATCGTGCAGTTGCAAAGCAACCTGACGAGAAAGCGAGGCAGGAGGCTCCAGGGCCTCCCAAGCGAAACTGGCGGGCGTGCCCCTCCCACCCCCTGGTGGAGCAAAAAGATATCGATACCACTACTCCCCAGACCTCTCCTGTGGCACATTCTGCCAACAATTTCGAGGAGGACCCAGCCACGACGACGAGGGAAGGGTGGCGGCATCGGTGCCTTCTCCTCTTCTGGCCTCCCCCCTCCGTCCAGCGAGCGTCCCGCTGCCCCCCCAGGCTGGGCCCCCGGCAGGCAGCCCGCCTCCAGCGCAAAGGCGCCCACCAGCTTCCGCAGCGGGGCCAGCGCGGCCTGCCGGTGGGCCTCCGCGTGGCGCGCGCGCGCGCGCCACGCGCCGCCACGCCAGTGATCTCTGCGCAGCGGGTCCGCGGCCGCCTCCCGCCACAGCAGCGTGTCAAGCGCGCCGGCCGCGGCGGCGAGACAGTCAAAAGTGATGGCAAGGATGCACGGCAAGGATGCAGTCCCCTTGGACGCCCGTATCGAAGCTTTTCGGGCGGAGCTGCCCATCGAAAGGGGTTAATGATGGGCAGGAGAGGCAAGTATACAAGGGTACCCATGCAAAGGTGTCCCATCCCAATCGTCGGTTTCGACGATACCGCGTCCCCCCCACCTGGGAGCTCTACACACCGCCTGCCGCCGCGGCGGTGCTCTACGCGCCGCACCTCACGAGCGGCAAACCTATCCGTATTCGCGCCCTCGCGATCTGGGCTCCCGGGGGCGATCTCGCGGATACGCGGTCGCACGGATAGGTCCCGGGTGGGGTCTCCGCGGCCAGGGGCCCGGCGCGCGAGGGCGCGGATGCGGATATTTCTATCGCCCATGAGCACTCTGGGAGCGATACCGCACGGCTGAACGGCAAGGAAGCGCGCAGAGGAGCAGACACCTCACGACCCGCCCATGGACACGGCTAGCGTTGTTGCGGCTGTGTCGCCAGCCGATGCCGAGGCGGAGACCTGTGTCATCAAGAATCATAACAACGAGGAGGTCAAGAAGAAGAAGAAGAAGAAGAAGAAGAGAAGGAGGAGGAAGACTGGGAGGATGAGGATCGGCACGGGAAGGGGGCACAGGGGAAAGCAGATGGGAGGAGCGAAGATGGGGATCATGGGGAAGAGAAAAAGGAAGATGATGAGGGGGATGCGGCAAACCTGACGTACTTGCTGCGTCAGGATGACAGGACCGCTTTCAAGTCGAGTTCTCCTCTCTCGCACTATCCGCCGGTCACTTCACCATGATCTGTCCCTCGTACCACTGCTGCGTCTTACTGAATGGGCAGCTGCTGCGCCGCATTGAGAAAAAGAGAAGTAACACTGCGTAGACATAACCCGCGGAAGTTATTAGGAACCCCCGCGGTGTTATCTTAGCACCGCGCGAAACAATCCAGGGGGGATGTTCGCCGAACGATAGCTTTAGCATCGTGCCAACCAACCCCCCAAAAATGACTAGCCTGGCGAAGGACCCAACCATACGCGGTTGTGAATTCAGTCGTTATTAGTAGCGGGGCCGAAAGAGCGAGCCGAAATGGTGCGGAGCCGCCATGCGGGCGCTGCTACTGGAGCCTGATGTAGAGCCCACTTTATGGGGCCACAAAGCGTGTGAGGGATGTGCCCAAATGGGGCGGGGACGCCATGCGGGCGCTGCCACCTGGGCCTTCGGTGAAGCTCCCAATGAGGCCACAAAACGTGCGAGGGGCGAGAGGCAATGATGGCGAAGATAATAACGATGCGCAGGAAAGAAGCAGGCATGCGAGGACGGAGGATGAGAAGCAAGAGGAGGAGGCGGAGGAGAGAGAGCTGCAAGTATCGCGATGCAGGTGAGATGAAGGAAGGGGCCAGCAAAAGGACAAATACCAAGGAAAGAACTGGACATGACATGGCGGCGCGCGGGGCTTGGCCACATTCGGCGTGGCAAGCAAGCACGCTACGCAAAACAGTGTGTAAAACGGCTGCGTGGGGAAAGAAAGCAGCAAGGAAGGAAATGGACACGGAACGGCCGCGCACAAGGCGGGAAGAAAATAGAGACAGAATGGCGGCGCACGGGGCTCGGCCACATTCGGCGCGGAAAGATAGCACGCTGCGCAAAATAACATGTAACAACACCAGAACGTGGATCAAGAACGCGAGCCCCTTCGTCGAAGGCCAAGGGCCCCACGGACACGCCCAAAACAGGGAACATCATAGGGCTGGGGGCCACCAGGCGGAGAACATGAGGGTACCCCTGCGACGCCGAAGTTATTCTTGACCCTCGTGCCAGCTGCATTGGGGAAACACAACAGGGAAGGAAATTGGCACAACACGGCCGCGCTCAGGGCGGGAAGAAAATTGACACGAAATGGCGGCGCACGGGGCTCGGCCACGTTCGGCGTAGCAAGCAGGCACACTGCGCAAAACAATGTGTCATAAAGCGGCATGGGGGTGGGAACAGCAGAGAAGGAAATGGACACAGAACGGCCGCGCACTGGGCGGGAAGAAAGTGAAGTCAAAATAGCGGCGCACGGGGCTCGGCCATGTTCGGCGTGCCGATGTGTCAGAAAGCGGCATGGAAGAAAACAAAGCAGGGAGGGAAATGGACACAACACGGCCGCGCACAAGGAGGGAAGGACATTGACGTAAACATGGCGGCGGCGGGAGGGGCTCGGCCACCTTCGGCGTGTCAAGCAGGCACGCTATGCGGAACAATGTGTCACGAAGCGGTATCAAGAACAACAACAGCCAGAGAAAAACTGAACACGGAACGGCCGCGCACAGGGCGGGAAGAAAATGAAGACGAAATGGCGGCACACGGGGCTCGGCCACGTCTGGCGCGGCAAGCAGGCACACCACGCAGAAAATGAACAACAGAGCGGCATGCGCAAACAACATCAGGGGAGGACATGTACACAACGCGGACTGCGCCACTGGGACCTGAGGTGGAGCTCCCTATGAGGCCACGACACGTGTGATGGGTGTGCCAAAATGGGACGGCGCCGCCATGCGGACTGTGGAGCTCCCTATGGGGCCACGAAGCGTGTCGAACGATAGCTTTAGCACCGTGCCAAACAGCCCCCCAACAAATTATCGCTCCCTCCAGGCCTGTCTCAAACTATTGACCTTCCCTCAACACGTGAAACTCTTACACCTGTTTCACACAAATGTGCGCGGCACTACGGCGAGAGCCACATTTTGAAACGACCCGCCCTCCAGCCGTGAAGCTCTTGCAAGTGTTTGGAACGAATGTGTGCGGCGCTGGGGCGAGAGCCGCATCATCCTCCAGTTGCGAAAGTAATGCTTCCGGTGCGGGGAGGTGTTACCCTTTTGCTGGAAGGGGGGAGCTCCTGATGACTTCCGCGGGCTGCACTCTCGCAACGTAGTGCCGCGAGGACTGCTTTTGGAGGCCTGGAAATGGGCACCAACACCAACACAAGGGGTTTGCCTCCACAGGGGGAAGGTGATCTTAGATTTCGGTGTTGGTGGTAATATTTCGGCCACCTTGGAAGCCAGAATATTACCACCATCACCGAGATCGGGATCGTCTTCCCTGGATGGAGGCACACCGCCGATCTTGGTGTTGGTGTCAATCTCTAGGCCTGCGATGCTTGGGTCGGCATCGAACCGCCCATCCGGAGGCTCCGCCGGAGGGGAGGGGCAGTAACGCGGCTCTGGCGCCGACCCCGGGCATCCGCTCGGGCCTCCGACAGGAGAGGAGCACGCCTTTTCTGCCACCCCTCGAGCACAGGCGGCGAGGTGGCGCGTGCGCGCGCCTCCGGGGAGGCCCGACGCGCGGGCGCGCACGAGAGACCTCCGACAGAATGGGAGCATGCCTTTTTTGTCGCCCCTCGAGAACAGGTGGCAAGTGGCGCGTGCGCGCGTCTCCGGGGAGGCCCGACGCACGGGCGCGCAGCTGGGGGCTAAGTTAAGGAAGTGCGGCCCGGTCGCAGAGTCCGTTCAGGCTGGCTTCGGGGCGAGGGCGGCGCCTGCGGTCGAGGATGCAGACGGGGGAGGGCGCAGGAGTGCTCGTCGAGGGGGGAGACAAGGGATGAGGATGCGGAGGGCCCCCCTCCCTCCCCAGGAGGAGGGATGAGGATGAGAGGGAAGGAGGCGTGTCCTCCTCCCTCCTCAGGATGGGAAGAGGGGGCGCCTCCTTCCTCCTCCCCTCAGCCACGGGGTCGAACGTAGATCTCCAGACCTGTCCTGGTGTGCGCTTTCACTAGAATTTCGAGGGGATCCAGCTATGGCGACAAGACCTCCCCTGGAGGCCCGAAAAGGGCCAAGTTCGTCCGAAAATATCGATCATCGGTCCTCGCACCTCAGGGCGCCGTAAACGAGGACTTTAGCCAAACCAGGCCATTGGCGCGCCCGAGAAAACTGCATCGGTGGGTCGAAGAGCTGTCAATCATCCGCTTACTCCAGACGGATCTTGCAAGATCCTGAGTTGCAACATCCTCATTGGCGCCCAGAGATCCTCCATCACCTGCATGTGCTTAAGGCCCTGCAACCAGCGCGCAGGGCTCCGCCTTCCCCCCGTGCCATGACAAGGACAACTCCGGACCAGAAGAATTCAGCAAATGCCACCCTGCGGCGCCGCACCCGTCCCCTCTCCTCCCCAGCCCTCCAAGGCCTTGACAGAAAAACGAGGGTCTCCCGCTTCGTTGTCGGCATCTAGGGGATCTCTCGCCGGGCCCTGGGACCGTCCAAACACTGGCGCAGCACGGAAACACGCCGTCCCTGCGGAGAGGGACGGACTGCCTGGGGCCCCGCGTGTGAAAAAGACCACCGACACCTCGGATCTCTCTCCTCCCCTTCTCCACCCGTCCCCGCTCCCCTGGTGAGGGTGCGCGCAGCGCAAAGCTAAGATAAGGCAGCCAGCGTGAAACACATAATTATGAAGGCAGTGGGCACAGAAACCGGAGCGCTGATCGGAGCCTGTCGCGAAGTAGCCTTGTCCTCAGCGCCCCGACGCGCCCGCCACCGCTGGCTTCTCGTTTCCGTCGAAGCCAGTGAGCAGGCGCACGGTCGTCTGCACGAACTCCTCCGCCATGCTCGTGAGGCCCTGCACCTCGGACTCGATTCTTGAGAATTTCGAATCCAGCGAGTCGAGGTGCTGCGCGAGCGACCCAATGGTGACCTCCACCTGGGCGATGTCTCTCCGCTTGGCCCCGCCCACGAGCTCCAAGCAGGATGCGGCCAGCCGCTTCAGCTCCACGCGACCCCGCCGCTCGTAGTCCAGCAGCTTGAAGATCTCTTCGATTTCATCGAAGCTCATGCCGATCCTGTCGAACTTCTCCTTTACATTAAAAAATCGCATACGCATTAACTCTGGGAGCTCCGCGCGGATTTCCTGGATCGGCGCTGGACCCCCTCTGGCGAGCGGAGCTCGCCAGGGGCGGCGCTGGAGGCGCCGCGGGGGGGGGGGTCCAGCGCAAATCTAAGAAATCCGCGCGGAGCTCCGAGAAACTATGTTTTTGCAGCGTTTTAGTCTTCGACGCTACCCCTTCCCAGGGACGGGTTTTCATGCAGGGTCGTTTCTTGACGGCCCAGGGCCCAGTAATTCAGACCTCCCCCCCTGGATGACGAAGACGGCCAAACAGCCTCCGTTGTGATGTTCATTCTGACGCGAGGGGGTCTGGGAAGAGGACGTCCACCGCCCCTCGCAACCTGCTGGGTCGGTGGGGAGGCGGTGGGTTAATTAGGGGAACAAGCAATGACATAAACATAACAACTCGGAGGTCCGCGCTGGGGTCCCCCTGGCGGCGCCTTCGGCGCCGCCCCTGGCGCGCTCCGCGCGCCAGGGAGGGTGGTCCAGCGCCGATCCGAGAAATCCGTGCGGACCTCTGAGTTTGTACGTTCATGTCAGTGGTTGTTCCCCGATTGTTCTCCCTCGATCCTTGACTATGTTGCTGTTGTTCGCCGCCTTCAGCTCCTCCAGCGAGATCTCCCCGAGGCGGGCCACGTCCGACTTCTCCAGGATCACGGACAGGTGCTCCACCGCGGCCCTGCGGAGCTGCGCCTCCCGCTCCTCCACGCGGCGGTCTGTGACCTGCGCCGCGGCCAGGGTGTTCTCCACGATGATCCCGATGATCACGTTGAGGGTCGAGGGAGGCACAACGGCGTCAACCTGCATGGCTCTCGGACCTCCGCGCGGACTTCTCAGACCAGCGCTGGGCCCTCCTCCCTGGCGCGCGGAGCGCGACAGGGGCGGCGCCGGAGGCGCCGCCAAGGGGCGCCCAGCGCCGATCCAAAACATCTGCGCGGAGCTCCGAGAGTTGATGGTTATGCCGTGTTCTCTCCCTCGAGATGAGGCCGAAGGCGGTCAGCAGCAGAAATACCACGAAGAAGACGCCCATGTACGGTTGCCGGTAGACCACGTGCCGGACGATGCCGTCGCACCAGCTGTCCAGCGTGAGCACCTGGAAGAGCGTGAACATGGAGCGCCAAACTGTCCCGAAATACTTCTTGTACGGCCACACCTTGGGGAAACGGGTTTTGTGCTGTCCTCGTCATCCTTCTTCCCGCCCTCCCACCTCCCCCCTCCGGCACAAGCTGGTCCGGCACAAGGCCGCGGAGCGGGGGTTGTGTACAAAAGTGGGGCATCCCCTGGGGACGTGACTTATGCACACCGTCCCCACAAACAAGCTGGTCGCGCACAAGGTACGCGCGCGGGGGCGGTGGCCATGAATCGGCCCCCGACACCTGCCCGTCGTACGACGGACCGATGGCATACACGTCGTCGTTCTTCCCGATCTCCATCGTGACCACGATGCCGCAGACGTACAGGACCATTACCACGATGAGCCCGACCCAGCCCAGCGCCTTCAGCGAGTTGGAGAGGCCGCCAACGAGCAGCCAAAGCTCGCGGAAGAGGGGGAACATCTGCACCAGGCGCACCAGCTTGATCGCGCGGAGAGCGCGCAACACGGTGAAGTAGCGTATAAAGCCGCCGATGCCGATCGGGGCGAAGACCAGGGTGTCGAGGAAAGCGGCGATGATGAGGATCATGTCCATGACATTCCACAAATCGTTGAAAAATTTCCTCTTGGGCTGGGTGAAGAAGATGCGAATCGCCAGCTCCCCTAGGAAGAGCATCCCGAAGAGAAGCTCGAGCAGGAACCAGCTCGTGCAGTCGACGGGGCTGCTGCCGCTCGGACAGAGGTCCTGCTCCAGGCTGATGACGATGATGTTGACAGTCACCGTGAACGTGACCCAACAATTGAACGCCAACCCGTCCAGGATGTTCGAAGCTACCAACTGCTCCATCCCAGCTGCAGCGCCGCCCGGGCCTGCCACCTGCCCCGGTGCGCCATGCGAGCGAGACCTGAAGCCACCCTTGAACGACCTCTCATTGAGCAGGCTGTTGACGGTGTTCGGCTTCGCCTTCTGCTTGTTGCCCGTGGGCACGAAGCCCACGGTGCTGACCGCGGTGACCATGGGCGCGGCGGCTGGCCACGGCCCGGCCACGGCGCGGCCTTGGCCAACCGTGGCTCCGCCACGACCCTTGAACCAGAATGGCGTTTGTTTGCCGTGTGCGCTCGTATGCCACAAGCACGACGGCCATACAGTCTCCGTTACATGGGCCCACGCACGTCACACCCCCATCTAGATGCACATATAGATACATTTATACACTCATTTATATATGCATGCGTACATCAGCAAGTACATGTGCATATGTGAAAACAGATGCATGTTTGAATCTGTATGTGCGTATATCTACATGTACACCCAAGGTGTCAGCCAGCATGGACCCCAAACGGTCATGTCCTAGACAGTATGCGGTGGGACCTGGGTGGCGCAATCCCTGTGGTGCAATCTGTGCGGCGCAAAGCAATGCAGCACAGTGCAGAGCCAAGTAGAGCAATGCAAAACAACGCAACGCAGTGCTCAGCGCAATGCAAAGCAATGCACAGTGCGAGCCTCGCACAATTCAAATCGGGACCAAGGACGGCGGCGACGGGCGGCGACGGGCGGCCTCAGGCCGGCTGGAAGCCGACAGCCCGGCCCAGAATCCGAAGAAGAGAAGTCATAAGCCCCGAGTGTGAACACTGCTAGGGGAAAGCCGCGTGAAGAAGGCCGCGGAGGAGCAGGCACCTGGTAAGACGAAGACACGACGAAGACGAATTCGGGTGAGGAAAAATCAATAAACTCTGAGATTCGCAGGCTCTGGAGGATGTCTCGGGCGTCGCGGCCTTCTCAGAGCGTCCTGCATGGAACGCTACGCTCTGGAACAGATGTATCCTCGTCCTAGCCCCGTCCGACCTGGAGCCCCCCCCTTCGGAGCCCCCCCTTCAGACAAGCGGCAGGCACACCGTAGGCACGAGGAGGCACCTGGGGGCCAAGCACAGAGTCCGTGGCAGATCTTTTAAGATCCCGCCCTTCCACGAAGCCTCCTGAAGCTCCCAAACTCTCCCGTTTGCACTCTGGTGGATGGCACCTCACCAGACCTCTCACGTACTGAAGCAGCAATACGGAAGTTCCTCTCCGCTTTCGGCTCCTGTAGGCCCTCGCTAGGCTCCAGGACCGTTATACAAAGGCTCTGGATGAAACACACATGGGGAAAGGGTCTGGAACTCAAGGGCACGCTTCAGCAGCCCGCCTGCTCGACCTGGCCGCCGGGGCCCGCCTTCCCGACCCGCCCCCGCTAGGGTCTGCCCGCCCGGTCTGCCCGTCTGGCTCTGCCACGTGCTTTCTGCTCCTAGCCCCACTCCTGCAAATTTCTCTCGTGCTCCAGCCTTCTCCCTCCCTCTTCCATGCGCCCCTTCTTCCGCTGTTTTCGGGGCTGCACCACATGCACGTGGTAGGTAAGGAAGATATGCCCCCAAGGAGGGTATGATCGAAGACAAAAAGGGCGGGAACCGAGTGTTTAGGATAGATGTGATGAATGGCACGCGGACAAATAGGAGCGGAAATTACTACAATGATTAGTGTTGTTGCTGTTGTTCTGTTTTCGGCCTCTAGGGGCCCTCGCCGGGCCCTGGGACCGTCCACAAACGACTCAGGATGAAAAGTCAGTCCGGGCGAAGGACCCGACCATATGTGGGTGCGAGCGCCGCAAGGCAGGTGGGACGAAGGAGGCGCGGGTCCCCATGGGGAAACGAAACGTGTGAGGGGTCTACCGACATCGGGTGCGGGGCCGCCATGCGGACCGTGCCGCTGCGGCCTGCGATGGAGCTCCTTATGGGGCCACGACGCGTGTGAGGGGTGTGCTGACATCTGGTGCGGGGCCGCCATGCGGACTCTGCGGCTGGGGCCTCTGGTGGAGCCCCCTATGGCGCCACGAAGCGCGTGTGAGGGGTGTGCCGACATGGATGCGGGGCCGCCATGCGGACCCTGCCGCTATCGCCTTCGGTGAAGCTCCCTGTGGAGCCAAACAACTTTTGAGGGGTGTGCCGAAATTGTGCGGCCGCCACGCGGACCCTGCCGCTGGGGCCGTCGGTAGAGCTCCCTGTGGGGCCACAGAACGTGTGAGGGGTGTGCCGAATCGGGTGCGGGGTCGCCATCCGGACCTTGCCACTGAAGCCTTCCGTGGAATTCGTTACGGGGCCGCGAAACGTGTGACGGGTGTGCTGACATAGGGCGGGGCCGCAATGCGGACAATGCTGCTGGGGCCTTCGGTGGAGCTCCCTACAGGGCCACAAAACGTGTTGAGGGGTGTGCCGAAATTTGTGCGGGGCCGCCATGCGGACCCTGCCGCTGGGACTTTCGGTGGAGCTCCTTACGGGGCCACGAAACGTGTGAGGGGTGCGTGAATCTGATGCGGGGCCGCCACGCGGGCCCTGCCGCTAGTGCCTTCGGTGGAGTTCCCTGTGGGGCCAAGTGAGGGGTATGCCGAAATGGGGCAGGGGGATGGGAGGAGGGAGAAGGACGTGAGAAGGAGAAGCGCGGGGTGCTGTCTCTTCAAAAGGTGGACGCAATACCACAGGATTGTAGGAAAAACATGACATCGTGCGTCTGGGTCTCGGAACGGACAAAGTGCGGGGTAGCAGAGCGGGGGGATGGTGGCGAACCAGCTGCATGCAGCTGTTTACCGAAACCAGCTGCATGCACCAGCTTTTGCAAGAGCACCGACGGTGGGCGGGGACAATCGTGCGAGTGGCTGCCTCGCACCCGGCGAGGATCGTTCAACCTTGAACGACCTTGAACGACCGCGGCTGTCCGACAGCGCAGATCGTTCGACGTCGGCATTTCCGCCGCCGCCGCGGCAACGCGGTGCGAACCTAGCGAACGCCGGCTGCGGGATGTGCCAGGCCGGCAGCAGCAGACAAGGGGAGAACGAGCAGCGGTGTGCGTAGCAAAGGCGCGCGAAGCGAAAACGGGCGGTAAGAGAGCAACGACGCAGGAAGAATTCAGACCGCTCGCGCATATGCGCCTTTCGCAGAGTCTCGCGTGTGAAACTACGTAGCCCGAATCTGCATCCGATGAAAAGGTGAACGTGGTCAGTACGAGGCACTGCCAGGCTCCACATCAGTTCGTCTGAATCATGTCCGTGGGCCCCAGTGTTAGAGGAACGAAAACGGCATAAACAAAGATTTCAGAGCTCCGCGCGGATTTCTTGGATCGGCACTGGACACCCCTCCTGGCGCGCAGGGGGGCCCATCGCAGAGCCAAGAAATCCGCGCGGCGCTCCGAAAAATTGTTTATGCAGTTTTGTTGTTCGAATTGTCGATCACCTCTGTGCTGCCTGGCCCTTGAACAAGTGGTACCGCGTGTCCTTCAGGCTGAACTCCGGATCGTTTTCCTCGTCTGGCACCCCAGCGTGGCGTCGGCGAACCTTCTTGATATGCCTCTCCAAGAGGCTCCTGATAGGGCAGCATTGAGGGTAGACTGGTTCAGGTTGCGAACATCGAGCTGGAATCGGCGATGCACCGCCGACTGATTGGCGATAGGCCCTCGATCGCGAAACAGCGCGTTCCGGGGCGGCGTGGTCTATCGGGCCCCTATCGGCGATGCACGGACGGTTGGGGGTCGATGTGTCCCCCCCTGAGCCTATTCGGCCCGTTGCCCTGGAGCTCCGCGGCAGAGGGTAGGCGTAGGGCTCGATCTCCATGGGGTCCTGCACTTTCATGTTGTTCCAAATGTCATTGCCGTAAGAGATGCGGCAGCGCATCGGCTTGGGACCCTCTGGAGGGTTGACCCAGCCGCCACTCTTGCCGAAGACTGGCCAGGCTTTCGCGCGCAGGCTGCAAACATATCTGTTCTCCTCCATGCTCTCCACATGCTCTGTGCGGTACCGCCAC
Organism: Prorocentrum cordatum; assembly: GCA_963575745.1. Classification (NCBI taxonomy): domain Eukaryota; class Dinophyceae; order Prorocentrales; family Prorocentraceae; genus Prorocentrum; species Prorocentrum cordatum. Next base: position 340,247 of record CAUYUJ010000037.1, on the reverse strand, counting down.
AATTCCTCCCGCAGTAACTCCTCCCTCGGCTCCGCCAACACATTCATGATCATGACATCGCGCTTAACGTCGTGTGTCATCTTGATGCGGCCGCTGCATGCTGCCTGCAATGAGGTGTTCTTCATCACCTTCACATTGACTCCTGGATACGTCTTGAAGTGCCGCTTCCGTGTGACGTGAGGGTTCTTGGGAAGGAACTTCCGGTGCTGGCAGATCATACGGCCTGCCTAGAAGCAAGAGACAAAAATCATAAACCGTCGGAGCTCCGCACGGATTTCTTAGATTGGCGCTTGACCCCCGCGCGCCAGGGGCGGCGACGGAGGCGCCGCCAGGGGGGCACGGCGCCGATCCGAGAAACCCGCGCTGAGATCCGGAAACCGATGTTTACGCAGTTGTTTCTGCTTTGACTGCCTCCACGTACTCGGAGGGCAGCGCCTTCACCCCGATGCGCGCCTTCCTATTCTCTCGCTGCCCGCACGGGTCAGAGCGGGCGGGCTTGTAGTAGGACTGCCTCTTCGTCTGCTTGCTCCGCACGGCCCCGAGCCCCGGCCCGGTGACGCCTCCGCCGTCGCCGCCGCCGCCGCCGTCGCCGCCGCCGTCGCCGCCGTGTCCGCCGCCGTGGTCGCCGCCGTCGCCGCCGTCAGCGCGGCCCGCCCTGGCCCAGTGACGCCTCCGCCAATGCCGTCGCCGTCGCCGCCGTCGCCATTGCCGCCGCCGCCGATGCCGCCGCCGCCGTCGCCGCCGCCGTCGCCGCCGCCGTCGCCGCCGCCGTCGCCGCCGCCGCGGCTGCCTTCACCGCAGCAGTTGCCGCCACCGTCGTTGCCGTCGCCGCCGCCGCCAGCACGGCCCCGAGCCGCGGCCCAGTGACGCCGTCGACGACGCCGCCGCTGCCGCCGCTGCCGCTGCCGCCGCTGCCGCTGCTGCCGCTGCCGCCGCCAGCTCAGACATCCGACGATATGATCCGCCTCAGAGGATCCGATCCCTTCGCCTGGGGAGATCTTCCATCCCCGATCCGCAGACAGGGCCTCGAGAACGGCCCCCAGAAGGCCAACATCTAATGAAAACGCCGGTCCCAGAGATCCGATGTCGTGTTTTTTCCCATGCGGCGCCCCCAGAAGTCTTGACACACTCCTAGGGACGGGCTTTCTATCTTGAGCCGTGTTTCGACGGTCCCGGGGACCGAACTCGGCGGAAAAACGCCCAGTGACAAAACACACATCGCCGCAAAGCCAGGAGCACGGCTCCGAGCGCCTCCCTGGTGACGCCTCTGCAGTCGCCGCGCCCGCTGCCACCGCCAGCGCGACCCCGACCCTCACCCTGATGACGCATCCGCCGTCGCCGCCGCCGCCGCCGCCGTCGCCGCCGCCGCCGCCGCCGTCGCCGCCGCCGCCGCCGCCAGCACGGCCCCGAGCCGCAGCCCAGTGGCGCCTGCGCCAGGGCGGGGCGGCGCGTGCGGAGCGGCCGCCGCGGCCAGCGCCGACCTCGCGGGCGCCGCGGGAGGCCACGGCCGCGCGCGCCAGCAGGCCGCGCGCCGCCGCCAACCGGTGCAGCGCGGGCCGCGCCGCCGGGGCCGCGAGCGCGGCGCCCGCGGCGGCGCGCCGCAGGCTGCCCGCCACGGCGGACCACATCTCGGCCAGCCAGCTGCGGGCTGCAAGCCGCAGGCGGCGGGAGGCCGCCCGCAGGCTGCAGGCTGCCAGCGACGGCGCCAGTGCGGGCGCGGCGGGCGCGGCGCCCGCGGCGGCGCCCCGCGGGGCGCCCCTTGAATCTCGGCGTCTTCGGAGGAGGGGGGGGGCCCAGACCACCTCGCGTCGTGACAAATCGCGATGGGAGGTCTGCTGCAATGTTCAGCCCGTGGGGGCCCTCGCGTAGAACAAATGCCTGGGATGAAAAACCAGCCCGAGGGAAAGGGTCGGCACTTCTGGAAACCCCATGTTCAAAAAACCCAGACGTCGGATGTCTGGGATGGTGTCTCTGTTCTTGATTCGGCTGCCCCTGTGGTCCGAACCGAGTGGCTTGATCTAGAGGCTTAGACGGACAAGGCAGGAGGAGGAGGAGGACAACAGAGGAGGCGGGCGAGGAGGAGCAGGTGGGGCGGGAGTGAGCCTAGGGTGCATCAGCGACGCTACCTTCAGTCCCAAGTCTCCTCATCATGAGAAGTCCCTGCACGCGTGACTTCCTTCAAACTCAGGGACCCCCCCTGTGAGAGGAGCCTCATGGGGTCATGCAAGCAAGCGAGAGCCCCGCTCTCAAATATGTATATCTAGCTATGATAATTACGACGGGTAGGATCGCAATTCGCCGGCCCAACGGGCCAGAGGCGTGCTGAGATCTACGGAAACTGCTTTACAGTAATTCTACTTCGCGCGCGTGCGGGGCGGCCCCTGGGGGTCCCAGGACGAAAAGTACCCCGGGCAAGTCCTTGACGACTCGGGTCAGAGATGGTTTTCCTCCTGGGCGCCGCCCTCAAGGCCGTCCAGAGAGCCCCAAGAAAGGCCAAGAGGCCGCCAAGAGCCCCTCAAGATGATACAAGAGAGCTCCGAGATGCCACAACATCGCTCCAAGACGCCCACGATGGCACCCAGACGGCCCAAGAGGCCTCCAAAGGCACTCTCAAGAGGGCCCCAAGAGGCTAACATCATTGTTGTTTCCTTAGGTTTTGGAGAAGTTTTCGCGTTTCCACCTTTTCCCCTTCCCGACACCCCAAGACGGCTCAAGAGGCCCCCAAGACCGCCCGAAGAGGGCCCAAGAGGCCACCTAAAGAGCCCAAGACGACCCAAGAGGGCTCCAAGACGGCCCAAGAGTGGCCTCCAAGACGGCCCAAGAAGGCCCCAAAAACGCCCCAAGAGAGGTCCAAGGGGGGAACACGAAACAACATTTCGGCCCCTCGGCCCTAAGAAGCCCCCTGGAGCCCCCAAGAGGCCCCTAAGAGGCCCCTGAGAGGCCCCTGAGAGGCCCCCAACAGGCCCTCAGGATAGCCCCCAATCGGCCCCAGGAGGCACCTCAAGTGCCCCCCCGAGCACGCAAGCAAGTGTCAACAACCCGACGCGTTTAAGAGTCCCCACGAAGCCACCAAGAGGCTTCCCGAAAGAGTCCCCACAGGCAAAACGCTTCCAGACGGCCCGCGACGCGTTCAAGACTCCCGCAGCGGCCACCAAGAAGCCTCACATGCCGAACGCAAAGCCTGATAAAAAAAAAACAAAAAAAAACAAAAAACAGCCGCCGCCCCTACAGCTCCGCACCGCGAAAGACCACTCTGTCAGTCGACAACTGCGCGTTAGATGGACCTGCGGAATGAGCGAAGCGTTTCAATAAAGTGCAATGAGAAATCCACCGAAAACCCTGTCGTGAAACAGGACGGCCATCCATCAGTGAATGTGTTGAAACAGTAAGATGAATGGAGGGCCGTCCTCTGTCAAATAGTGGCAAAGGACGAAGTGCATGCATGCGCAACACGTTGTACACATTTTGGAAAACGTTGGGCCCCAAGCACAACCAGAACATACCCATTTGCGTCGCCTCCCGAGGCCCAGGAATATCGGACCCCCAGCGGATGGACGAGCATGTCTTGAGGGGCAACGGTGGGGGGGGGGACAGGCTCAGCAGGGAGAGGCATCAAGTTGACATCGGAGATGCAAGGCCAATAAGTCGGCGATAGGCCCCCCGATAGCGAATCTGCACGGTCCTGCGCGGGGTGATCTGCAGGCCAGGCTCTCGCAGGCTCGGGCCGCGGCCGGCAGCGGCGGTGGCGCGGACAGCAGCCTCGCTCGTGGGCCCCTCGCGCAGCTGGTCGCGCGCCTCCTCCGCACGTCGCCACCTCGGCCGACACGTCCTCCCCCTCCTCCTCCTCCTCCTCCTCCTCGTCTTCGTCCTCGTCTTCCTCCTCCCCCACGCCCCATCATCATCATCATCATCATCATCATCATCATCATCATCATCATCATCATCAGCAGCAGCAGCATCAGCAGCAGCAGCAGCATCAGCAGCAGCATCATCATCATCATCATCATCAGCATCACCGCCATCATGGGCACCATCGGAAGTCTCATCATCATCATCATCAGCATCATCATCATCATCATCATCATCATCAGCATCAGCATCAGCATCAGCATCATCATCATCATGATTCCCGTCCTCATCCTCCTCTTAATCATCCGCATCCCTATCACCACCCACATTATTAGTATAATCGCCACCACCATGGTCGCCACTACCACTATTACCATCACCATCACCATCACCATCACCATCACCATCACCATCACCATCACCATCACCGCCATCTTCCGTTTCCTTGTCATCCTCATCGTCGGCCTCGTCCTCGTCGCCCTGTTGGTGGTCCTCCCCTCGCCCTCGTCCTCCTCCGTCTCGTCTTCTTCGTTCTCTTCATCCTTGTTTCCTCGTTATCACCCTTGTCCTCCTCCTCCTCGTGCACGTCCTCGTCCTCGTCCTCGTCTTCCTCCTCCTTTTCCTTCGCCCCACCCAAGCACTCCTGAGGAGAATCCATGCTACGCTGCGATGTGGGATGCCTGCACAATCTAGTGACCGCGCTCTGGCTCTCGTGCTGTTACGAAGTGCGCGTATGCAGATTACATATGAGATGTGACTAAGAAACACAGCGAGCTCAGGACGAGTGTAGAAATCAAAAGAGTAATACATACTCGGCGGCGAAGCCCGCTCATTCTGCGGTCGGCCGCGTTGGCGACGACCCCCATTCCCGAGCGGTCCCTCAAGGTGGCGGCACAGCGTGCATGCTGACTCCCTTTTTACCTGCGCCTCTTGCGATGAGACGACGGAGCTTTGCCCTGCATTCTCCCTCCTCCTCCTCCATTCCACGTCCTCGACCCCGTCCTATTTGTCTGCGTCCTTGGCCCAGTCATTGCCCTCCTCCACGTCCTTGTTCTTGTTATCCTTTCCATTGCCCTTGCCCTTGGCCTACCTGGCCATATTGCCCCTTGGCGCCCGTCCGGATTGTTGTTGACCTCCACGGCCCGAAGAAATCGGACCAGCAAGGCGTTGACCTGCACCAGTTCACCATTTCTCCTGCCCGCGCGCTTGCTGCCGGCACCTCAGTCGAGTTCAGTTGCACTTGTTCCCAAGCTAAAGACTATAGAGCAGATTTGTACGACTCGAACGGAAAAGGACCTCGTGCCCTGACGTCGCCATGACGGCTATGTGGCCGATGAAATGCACATGTCGCTGAACTTTATTCTTGGCGTTGGACCTGTACATCGGGATAACTGCGCACGTTTTGATCCCGCACGTGTTGACTCGCAAGCTGAGCTGAGCCACTCCCCCCTTTTATCATGACGTTGAGACGCTGGAGCGCCGACTGCCCCGACGCCAAGGCAGAACCCGCGAACGTGTAATTCTCTACGGCGTTGATTCATGCATAACATATTGGGAGGCTCTGTTCCCTCCCGATCGTGGCCCATCACCCCATCCTCCATATTCTCGTCGCTAGCGTTCTCGAGGTACCGGAGATACGCATCGCTGCAATTCTGAATGACGGGGCTATCCTGCGCCAGTACTGCACTGCGCGCGGTGACCTTCGCGTCCGCTCTCATTCGGGCCTCCACCTGTCACAGGAGCTGATCTCGAATGTTGCCCGGTTGAACTGAGATCCCTCCAAATGCCTTCCTTCCGGTTCAAACTCGACGCGGAATTCAAACGGCAGACGCTGGGCGATATGCCTCGTGCAATGTCACGCAAGATCTTGCGTATACTCAAAGACAACGGGACCTGGATCGGCTAACGCTCGACAAGCTCGTGCGTTCGGCAACTTAAGTATGCGCGGCATACCTTATGGCTGATGTTGATCATGGTGTGCGCACGAACTGCACTGACATCCGTGAAAAGCGTCGAACATATCCGGCATACACTGGTGACTGCAAGGCGCCGCGCAACATCGCACGCACCACGCCTTCCTCTAAGTGCGCGTGTGTGCCTGACGTGTGTAACCAGGTACGCGTGACCAACAGAGCTGCGTATGGGCTGCCACGTGCATCGAATAAGGTTCACGCGTGCGGTTTGTCATCATCTAACACCTGATCTTGTCTACGCTGCGATCAGCTAAGCATGCTCACGTAGCTTCTTCATATCCACGGGGCAGAAAACAGCTCCCTCCATCAGCACACTGCGTAAGTGAGACTGGTATCTCTCGAGACGGTCTTGTGTCTCCCCAATCACGCGCGACGCCTGCCACCACTGTGTGGCCCATGGGTTCACATCCAGTTTGGGCTCCCTGTCGCGTTGTAAGACTGAGACCCCGACGTTCAATTCTCCGAAGACACTGACCATGACCCAAACATGTGTTTGAAGAAACACTGCTTCCGCCTGAAGCCACTGTAGCCTTCGTGCTCGAAGCTCAATCCAGTAGCTCGCCACCCGGGATCGCTTCAACATCCCAACCCCCGTCATGTGCCTCAAGTGTTCCCCCATCCACCTCGGCCGCCCCCGGTAAGACCACCCTCCCATAGTTGACAACCGCAGTATGTACAAGATGTACATACTGCTGGCTACGACGGCCGCGCTTGGCCATGAGAGTTTCAGCACCACAAGGCCATGCGTTCAGAAGGCCTCGGGAAGCTCGAACTCGAAATTCAAACTGGTGCCCCGCTGCTCCAGAAGCCGCGCATGTTGAACCACGCTCTCTCTCTCTCTCTCTTTCTACAGTTGTCGTCCTATACGTGATCTCCTGCTGGCCGCTCAAGCAAACCGAACTTCGCACTTTTAGATACCGCGCAGCTGGTACTACACGCCCTTCCTTGCCAACATCTCCTAGCAGAATGGCGCCGCGGTCACATAATTGAGGTAGTTTTTTGTTTCTTATATGTTGTGCTACCCTACATATGTTTATGCCCCCAGTGATGTGTTTGTTATATGTAGCCCCTGCCTGAACGATGCCCCTTCATCCACTATGACCTCGCCCCGCATATCATCCACGAGCGTCGTGACCCCAGTATGTGCCAACTTCCCCGTGGTAGGCCATGCGCGCGCGCTGTGCGTATGTCATAGATCATACTGCCAGGCACTTCGCTGTCTAATGCTGAGTTGTGTGACATATGTTGCTGCGAATATCCTGTCAGCATGGCGATGTCTGGGGAAGACGCCCATGTCGTTCCTCAACAGCGACCGGTCCATCGGGGCAGTCAAGACGACATGCCAGACCGCCTGCCCCTCCTCCACCTACGAAGTCCTGCATGGCACCAAACTGAATAATTATAGCATTCGGTGCATCGTTGTGTAAGACGAAAACCATGCGAAGACACCTCCCCCTCCATACACATCACCATTATGACCCAGTCCCGCCACGCCCCCCCTTCAAACTTTTACTGGGCATACCACGCGCTAAGGCTTGAAGCATCTGCACTAGCATCCGCCCAGCATAACGGAACGCACACAAACAAACGAACCACGGCAACTTGCAGCGGTGCAAATTCCACGAGGTCACTCTGATATCCAAGCCCCGTCGGCGATATACGCAAAATCTTCACCGGCATGCCCCACTCCGGCCACGAGCGCCGCAACTTGATGCGCCGCATGTTTTTGACCTGCTTTCAATCATCGACCGCCAACCCCCGTAGATAATTGACGTTGCATCCGTGTGCTCTGGTGAGGCGTGAACGCTGTTGAAGCTCATCATTCGAATTGCCATCTGCTGCACAAGCTCGCTGCCGACCGGGATTCTTCGCGCTCGTCTGCCACTGCCCTGCCGTCGCCGACGATCCAACCAACAACCGACGCTGTCTCTGCCGCGGCCCTCGATGCCGGCCTGCCAGTCGTCGCAACACTTTGTCCGCAGAGTGCGAATCTCCTCGCGGTTCGCACCGGCTCCTCCACTCGCCTCTCTTAGATGGATTTGCGATATATCCTGGCTGTCCTCCTGATCCGTCTGCTGCAGCGAACAAGTTCCAGACTAACTTCTGGCGAGTCTCCTCCAAGCAACAAGCCAAGATTGCAATGCTCCCGTTCCTGCCGTCGTAGAGCAGCAAGTTCTTTCACTTCGCGCATGCGCTCGCGATGGCATCCTGTGAAGTAAAGCGCGGTGTGTTTACACACTCGAAGAACCGCGCTGCTGAGAAGCCGAAAAGTATGTTCTGTCACCTCTTCCATGTTACCTTCGTATGCGGGCACGTGTAATATAGACAGATCCTCCTCGAGCTTCTCCTTCGCCAGGCCGAAAAACTGCCGTAAGTGTTCCGTTTGCAAACGCTGATGAATGGCATCTTGGTTCGGCCGTTCGACTCTGTCACTTCCACTGTGCTGCTGCAAAATAAGCAACGGCTTCAATGACATCACACGGGGCGACCCTCGGATCATCGACCGATTGAAATGACAGCGCATATTCGAGTGCAGCATAGCAGTAGACGCGACAACATCGGGCGGTCTAACCAAGAGGCCATGCATCACCCGCAGCAGAAGGGACACCTACGGCAACTCTTTTTTCAGACAATCCTCCTTCTCCTCCTCCTCCTCCTCCTCCTCCTCCTCCTCCTGCGCTCGCACCAGAAAACAGGGTTCGATCATCCACCGCAGCTGCTGCAACAACTACTGCTGCCACTACTGCTGCTGCTCGAGCTGTCCGAGCGGCGCGACGGCGGCGTCGGCGGGGGCCCGCCTGCAGGGTAGACCACACTGTCGTCCACAGTGCCCCGTTGGAGGGCGGAGGCGGACAGAGGAACCGCGGAGGAGGAGAGAGCGGGGAGCAAAGCAACCGCAGAAGCAGAATCCAGAGGGAAGGACGGGGAAGAGGAGGCTAGGCAGTAGAGCTGGCGGGGCGCGACCAAGAAACTAAAGCTGAGGGGGGGGGGGGTGTTCGAATAACCCGAGGCGGTGGATGGGGCAATGTGAGAATATTGGCTGATTGAAAAGACGACCGATAAGAGTCGTGACCCGAGGGCATTTCGCATAATGCGTTTGTTCGTCATAGGACGAGGAGCAGCCAAACGCACAGCAGGAAGATTTCTGAAATCGCGATTCCGCGCGCCAAGCTCCGGCCAGCGTCTTGCACAGGCTGTTTCCCCAGCTTTGAGGGCAGAGCAGGATGGCCGACCGGGCGCGGTGCCAGGGGATTTTGGCAAACTCCTGGGCGCTGCCGGGGTAGAGGTGAAGGAGACGAACAGAGAAGACAGAGACTAAGGGCGAGGGGGAGAGGCGAGAAGGCAACGTGTCAAACGCAGCTCGCTGTACTTTTTTCTCCCGTCGCTCATCGCTTGGGTAGCACTCTCAACAGCTCTTTCGCCTGCTTGGTGCCGCTGCAGGTGAGACGGGAAACCGTTGGCCGCTTCCTGGAGCTCCAGAACCAAACATGGTGAGTCCCAGAACCCTGGAAAAAGACGACGCTGAATGAGGTCCTGGATCCCAAGACAATCTCGAGCCCTGGAAACCAACTCCGGGGCAAGCTCCGCCCACATCGGCAGAGCCTTTAAAGCAGTACGAATTAGAGTAGCTAGGTTGACAAAGATCGCACTTCGCACTTTGGGGCCGCCCCGCTTTCACAAGTGGAGCCAGTCGGCACGAGCAAGACAGCAATGCGGCATACGGAACATCGATTCAAAGAGTCGGTGTCCAAGGGGGCTCACTTTTTTGAACGGCAACCGCTGGAACTGCCCCACATGTGACAGCGTCGACAAGGCACGGCTCTCGCACATATAGGAGGAAGTGGGGAAGGGCGCACCGACGGCAGCAATCGCCATCGAGCGGCTGGACCATTTGGAAAGAGGCGCATCCCACAAGCTCAGCCCAGCACTGGGGCCTAACACTAGGCCAAGGTATTTTCAAGATCCGACGATTTGAAACTCGGACCATTCGGGAATGTGAGTCGCTATCCATTCTGAGTACACACGCTCAAAACGGGGGGCAAACTTCCCAACGAGCGGGACAATGAAACAGTTGTTCACTTTCAGCCGAAGATTAGCGACTCTCTGGCCCGCCTTAAAAACAGTGTGCAGCTTTCCCAAACCTGAAATGGCAAAAGCTACAGGTCCTTTGTCGTCAGCGCATCCCCTCGCAATACCGAGGCCAGGGATCTCCAGGAGCACCTCGACGAAGTGGCACATGAATGGGTGGGAGGCCAAGGCGCACAGCATTCCTGAAGCAGGGCACCCTTGGACGACCCCCGAGGAGACCAGGAAGAGGATCCTGAGAGAGGAACCACAGCCCCCGAGACACCAAACGTCTTCGTAGATCAACTGCAGGAACGTCCGGAGCGGCTCTGGGACGTGCAGGGTGCAGAGCACTGCAAATATCCACGAGTGGCTGACCGACGGGAAGGCCTGCCCGAAGTCGAAAGACGCCAGCGCTGGCAGCCTTCGACCAACATCCTCTTCCATGGAGGTGATACGGGTCATCGCATCTAGTTCTAAATTGTTTTCTCCGCAGTTTCGTGTCGGAACAAAACCTCGCTGATGTCGGATATTTATATCTGGTAATCTTGTAGTTAAAGCACGGCTACACACATTGGTCCGAATCTTGATGTCCGCGTTTTTTTCAGCCCGAGAGGCCGCGTCTGGGACGAATGTCTGAGTGCTTCGAGATCGTCATCAGCTTCTTCACCATTAGCGAAGGGCGCGCCCTTTTGCACGTTGGTCCCGAACAAGAGCGATTTACCCCCAAGCATCCAGGACATGGCTTTCTCCCAGACAACCTCTCCAGATGGATGGTTTCGCCGGGCGTCGCATGGCAGCTGGTCGGGCCCTGGGGCACTCGAGTTCAAACTCCTCAAACACATGCGGATGTCTAAGACCGTGGGCGGGGGTAGGTCGCTCACATCGCAGTTGAACCCGAAGCGCTCCAGGTACACTTTGGCGGCGGCTCGGTCCGTCGCCTGACCCGAAAAGACCGGGCCCCAATGCTTCGCCAGTTCCGTTCGCACGTCGGACGGGTCCGCGATGGCAGCTGAGTTCGACGAGGGGTCAGGGGCAGGGCGAATCCCGCGGAGACACAGTTTACGATTGAACGGGGCCCACAAACGCCCACGTTTCTGAAGCCCCCTCATTCCTCTGGCGACGCTTGGCGCGCGATACCTCGCAGGATGTGTCCTGCAGCCGGCGAGTAACAGCATCGCGCCCGGAAAGGAACATCTGCTCGTGCGCTGCGTCAGTCGCCTCGCGGAGGCCCTCAGCGTCGAGCATCGCAACCGAATTCGCGGCGAAATCGACGGGCAAAAACTGCCGGCCCAGTGCGCGCGACCTCGTAACTCGCTGAGCAAGGTGGACATTCTGCTGCCAAAATGCCCGCGAGATAGAGCGGGGAACGATAAGACGAGCGAGCGGATCATCAGGGCGACCGCGAATGATGGAGTCCCTGGTAGCGCGAGCGGCTTCCCTCATTCTGTCTTTTCTGGGGTGCGAGCTCGAGTGGAGGGGGGGGGGGTTCTGACATGTCCACCTGCTCTAAGATATTCGAGACATTCGCTGCGAACTCAGGGCGGCGAAAGATACCAGCAGGCATGGCACGGTCTTGAGGCTTTACCTGTTTCCCGGGGGCCACCGTGCAGGAAATCTCCACGTGGCCAGACAAGTTAGTGGCATGGGGAACTTCAGGAAGCCCGCGAGCGCGCGCGCGTGCGCAAGACTGCGCCACGCACCGCCCTGGCAGAGACACGGGCGAGCGGTCGATATTGCTTAAAGTCCCTTGCGCAGCGTGAAAGTGGGTCGGTTTGTTGAGTTCGATTTCGCACATATTCCTGAAACATCGGTCCCCAAATCTGGTTCCTGGATCGGCGCCAATCTCGGTTTTTGGCATGGGAAATCGGGGAAGTCCTGGGAGCTGCGATCGGTGGGGCTCCAGCAATATTGAAGTCGCCTCCTACGAGCACGAGGATCTGCATGGGGTTCAATCGGGCCAAATCGAGGTCCTGGGAGATAGTCTCTAAGATGAAGTCGCGCACAGCACATGAC